>SJYO01047095.1:0-15530 GCA_006410555.1 Capra ibex
CCCGAGGTTTTAGTGACGTCTACCACTGACGTCGGTACTTTAATTTTCTACGAATGAGGAACCTTCCTTTCAATACTCGTTGGATCTATCGTATAAGTTTTCGTCTCTGTAATGAAACGGTTATTTCCAGGTAGATCGGTTTCGATACCAAAAAGGTCACCAGTACATACCTACACTCCCAACCTGACACTTCTTTCGACTCACGACTTCTTAACTACGAAAACTTCACACCACAACCTCTTCTGAGAACTCTCAGGGAACCTGACGTTCCTCTAGGTTGGTCAGGTAAGATTTCCTCTAATCAGGACCCACAAGTAACCTTCCTGACTACGATTTCGACTTTGAGGTTATGAAACCGGTGGAGTACGTTTCTCAACTGAGTAACCTTTTCTGGGACTACGACCCTCCCTAACCCCCGCCCTCCTCTTCCCCTACTGTCTCCTACTCTACCGACCTACCGGAGTGCCTGAGCTACCTGCACTCAGACTCACTTGAGGCCCTCAGTCACTACCTGTCCTTCCGGACCGCACGACGCTAAGTACCCCAGCGTTTCTCAACCTGTGCTGACTCGCTGACTTGACTTGACTTGACTTGACACTAGGTACACTAGTCTATCCAATCAAAAGACACTACTACAAAAAGTCGGACAGATGGGAGACTACCTCTTATTCTCCGAATACCTTCGAAAGAATACCCTCTCTCCCTGACTCCTCCTTTGACCCAGACTACACGCCCCGGTACGAGTCATTTAGAAATTAGGTTAAAAGACAACTACCCACCCCGACACAAGGGAGGGAGAATAAACACACACATACAATCAGCGAGTCAGAACAGGCTGGGAAACGTTGGGACACCTGACACCGGTCGGTCGTAAGAGACAAATACCCTAGGAGGTCCGTTCTTATGACCTCACCCAACGGTAAAGGAAGAGGTCTCCTAGAAGGACTAGGTCCCTAGAGGACGTAACGCCCGTCTACGAAATTGAAGACTCGGGAAAAACAAACTCGATGTCCTTTCAGGATTTTCTTGACCGTCGCCACCCTAAGCTTGGGTGCGGGGGCTTCTCTGACCTCGGAATTAGGTCGCGGAATCTGGCGAGCCGGTGCGATGGTGAAGGATGGAACGGAAAATAGACCCCGGTTTGATACCACCTCCATTACTTCTATTACCACTGGAGGAAGTTTTTCAGGGTACGTGTGTGACGATGTGGGTCACTGGGGTTGGGACGTCGTCTGGATTGTCTTCGTCTTCTATAATTCTTCACCATCGTTCTTATGTGTCTTCTTGATATGTTTTTTCTAGAGTGTCTATTAGTGTCACCACACTAGTGAGTGGATCTCGGTCTGTAGGATCTTACACTTCAGTTCACCCGGAATCCTTCGTAGTGATACTTGTTTGATCGCCTCCACTACTTTAAGGTCACCTCGATAAAGTTTAGGACTTTCTACTACGATACTTTCACGACGCGAGTTATACGGTCGTTTAAACCTTTTGAGTCGTCACCGGTGTCCTGACCTTTTCGAGGTAAAAGTAAGGTTAGGGTTTCTTTCCGTTACGGTTTCCTACGTGTTAACGTGAGTAGAGTGGGATCGTTTTCCCTTCCTTTCAATCAGTGTGTCAGCACAGGTTGAAAAACGCTAGGGTAACTGACATGGACAGTTCAGGAGACAGGTACCTTAAGAGGTCCGTTCTTATGATCTCACCCAACAGTAATGGAAAAGGTCCCCTAGAAGGACTGGGTCCCTAACTTGGACCCAGACGGACGTAATGTCCGTCTCAGAAATGGTTGATTCGATGTGTGATCGTTTCATTACGAGTTTCAAGAGGTTCGGTCCGAAGTTGTGATGTACTTGGTACTTGAAGGTCTACAAGTTCGACCTAAATCTTTTCCGTCTCCTTGGTCTCTAGTTTAACGATTGTAGGCAAACTAGTAGTTTTTTCGTTCTCTCAAGGTCTTTTTGTAGATGAAGACGAAATAACTGATACGGTTTCTGAAACTGAAACACCTAGTGTTGTTTGACACCTTTTAAGAAGTTCTCTGCCCTTATGGTCTGGTGAAATAGACGGAGGACTCTTTAGACATACGTCCAGTCCTTCCTTGTCAATCTTGACCTGGACCCTGTTGTCTGACCAAGGTTTAGTCCTTTCTTCATGCAGTTCCGACGTATAACAGTGGGACAAATAAATTGAATATACGTCTCATGTAGTACGTTTTACGATCCGACCTACTTCGTATTTGACCTTAGTTTTAACGGTCCTCTTTATAGTTATTGGAGTCTATACGTCTACTGTGGTGGGAATACCGTCTTTCGTTTCTTTTTGATTTGTCAGAGACCCATTTTCACTTTCTCTTCTCACTTTTTCAAACTAATTTTGAGTTGTAAGTCTTTTGATTCTAGTACCGTAGACCAGGGTCGTGAAGTTCCTTTTATCTACGCCTTTGTTACCTTTGACTGTCTGAAGTAAAAAGACCCGAGGTTTTAGTGACGTCTACCACTGATGTCGGTACTTTAATGTTCTGTGAACGAGGAACCTTCTTTTCAATACTGGTTGGATCTGTCGTATAATTTTTCGTAATAAAACGGTTGTTTTTAAGTAGGTCATTTTCGATGTCAAAAAGGTCATCGGTACTTACCTCACTCTCAACCTGATATTTCTTTTCACTTGTCGGTTTCTTAACTAGGAAAACTTGACACCGAACCTCTTCTGAGAACTCTCAGGGAACCTGACGTTCAGTCAGGTTTTCCTTTAGTCAGGACTTATAAGTAACCTCCCTGACTACCACTTCGACCTTGAGGTTATGAAACCGGTGGACTACGACCATTTCTAACTTCCACCCTCCTCTTCCCTTACTGTCTGTTACTCTACCAACCTACCGTAGTGACTGAGTTATCTGTACTCAAACTCATTTGAGACCCTCAACCGCTACCTGTCCCTCTGGACCTTACGACGTCAGGTACCTCAGTGTTTCTCAACCTGTCCTGACTCGTTGACTTGACTTGACTTGACTAACTTGAAAATTAAGTTAGAAGGAAGGTTTGAGAAAAACAAAACTTAAATAAAGTAAAATACTACAATTACGATGAATACAAAATTCATACAACCATCAAATCAGTGAAACGTCACCGAAGTTAGACTAGATAAAACCACATACCTTCAGGTACAATGACTCGATATGTGCTGAAGGTAAGACAGTGACATCGGTAAGAAAAGTATTAAGGTGACCCTTTTCTGTCACTACCGATTCCTCTTCGATTCGAAGGTTTGTAGTTGTCTTAACCAATAGAACAGGTCGACAGATAATTCTAGGGGAAGAATCCTCCAAAGAGAACCTCTCGTAATGTACCTTTTATTTATAAGAATCTGAGACGTGTAAATCATTTTAGATAGGTAGACAGACTCCTCGGACCTTCCGATGTCAAGTACCCCGACGTTTTTAACCTCACTCACTGACTCGTGCAGGCAGACAGAGAAATAGTTTGGAGAGACAGGAGTGAAAAGTCGTTAAAAGGAAGGTTCGTAGTCAGTCGGTCAGTTTGATAATCAGTGGACAGTACTTAATCATACCTAGGGATACGATGTCGATAGGAAGTTTATTTTACTTGTTAACGCACGGGATGCACTTCAGTCCGGAGGACCCTCCTAACTGAAGTGGTGATGGGAGGTTTTAAGTTTCTCCGGGTGATCCGAAGGGAAAGAGTGTTCAAAATTTTGAAAAAGACAAGGGAAGTGTTAAAGTGGTGATGGTCAATATTGTATAACGTCATCTAACATTACTTAACAAACAAGTTTAAGGGTGTTTTTTCAGAGTGGACCTCAAAAAGGTGTATCTGACAAGTACGTGTAATACAGAAGTCAGTGAATTTTTACTGTAACGGAGGGACTTATTCGTAGACTTATTGCAGTCCTTGTAGACATCTGACTGAGTAGTTCTCTGCTACTTTTACAGTGTAGTAAACGGAAGAAAAATTTTACTTGAGAACTAAAACGAAGGTGACAGGAGTTAAGAGTTAGTCGACAAAAATGAGTTTCTAATCACCAGAATTCAAACAAAAGAGATCCGTATAAAGAAAACCTATGATATTCATTTGTAAAATTAAAGAAACGGTACCATTTACCCAAAGGAACTTTCTAAATGTTTCTTCGGTTAGTCTCTGACTAAACTAACGTTGGAGTAGAAGTAATTTTTGTAAGAACACACACACACTTCTTTATGACAACGTTACTCTACACAGTAAAGTTTAAAAGATTAAAAACACTGTCAACAACAGGACAGTCAACCTCATACCACTGTTCACAAATCATCGGACCATTACGACAACGTATGAGATAAGGAAATCGTTTAAATATCGTAGTGACCTATTGTAAAGAGTAGTAAAAACCTCTAATACATTCTCATACCTAGTTTTTCTTCTCTTTTTATTCCCTAAGAGGTTTTATAATGGATATCCAAGGTAATGAAGACTTGTCACAGATGTCCTATGTCTCCTCGTCTTTCCGAAAGGTGACTTATAGAGGGATTGTGGAGAGAAATTTACAGAGGTAAAAATGAATAAGTAGGGACGACGGTCCTTAACATAGGTTGACCGTATGTACCTTTTAGCATATAAGGTTCAGAAGACCCACCCGTTTATATAACCGGTTGGTACGAAATCCTTGAACTTGGGAAGGTTTTTGGTTTCAACTGTTAGATTTGTAACTTTTTCTTTCCAGTCTCCGAGAAAGAAAAAGTCCACCGACTTTATCGAGTCGACCCTGTCTTAATCTGACTTCTAGAATTTCCAGGGACCAAGTTGGGGTCCAAAACCGTTCGAGTCATAAAATCACTTATGACTCCTACTAAACAGAAGGACACTCTTTCCTCCTCTACGAGTGACCCTACTACCAGTACTATGGGATTAGGGAAGTCATACAATTTCGGGTCTGTGCTACGTCATAGCACCAAAGGTCACAGTACCCTTCGGACCGCACGACGTCACGTACTCCCCAGTGCTGTCTCAGTCTATACTGAATCTGACCTGTTGTTCACCAAGTCGGTTTCCTCGAGTGCCAACTCCAGTCGAAAATAACAGAAATTTACTACACGTTGATGACGATTAAAAAATTTATTATTTTATAATACACACACTGTGACTTTTTGAACTCCTTAGTAGGGACTCACTCACGTTACACATCACACGTGTCGTCGTCACCCTCCCCTTTTCCACGAGATATGGTAGAGATAATGTTGATGAGATGTAAAATCGGGGGTTTGTCGGTATCTACTACACATTTACTTACTCCAACAACACAAGCTTATTTTGAAATATATACTTGTGGATTTAAACTTAAAGTATATTCCAAGGACACAGTACTTTATGATAACATAAAAAACTGGAAAATTTTATTTTTACAACGAGAAAGTCGTCGTGTGTATAATTTTGACCCTTCTATATCTCTTTCACTCGTACCGGGTAACGTGTTCGTACTGTATGTTTAAGCCCTTTACAAGGTTTTGGTAAGAATCAAGTGTCCGTTATCAAATGGTTGGTACTCCCATTTCCCTTCCCGTTTCCTAGGATAACGTTTATGAGTCTTGAAATTCTCGTCTGTTGTAAAGTCAACGAAAGATGGTCAATTTTTATTGACCTCAGTATAGGGCTGTGTTGGTTATTGACCTCTTATTCACGTTTGTCAGGTTATGACTTGGGGATCCCTAAACTTGTGACAAAGGGATTGATTTTGAAATTTTCGAATTCATTACTTGGTGGGTTTGTATCTGGATCGATGACCTATATATTAGTTAATTAAGTAAACCATCTAAAACAGGATCAACGTTTAGAGGAGACGTAAGAGAAGTAACGACTCTTTTGAGGCAAACCTTTTTTTCCTTTTTTGTTTTTTGTTTTTTGGGGGTTTTGAGATATTATCGATCGAGAGTCCTTACGAAACAAAAGGAGGAGGAAAGAAAGACAGAAGACACAGAAATTCTTGGTCTCGACATCGTAGACGAACCTTTTCAGTGACGTTCAAAACGTCTATATCACGGCCCGACCGACACATAGGAAAGTAACATTAATAACACTTAGGTAGGAAACACAGATTAAAGGGGTGGACGTCAATTTAAGAGTTCCTTCGTATGACGAGAAAGAGTGTAGGAAGATGTAATACAAAAAGGTAAAATAAACGTCAGACACATCCGTCTCCCCTTATTTTACCTTCCTCCCTCGTAAACTTCTGAGTTCCCATACAAGATGTTACCCGAAGAGACACAACCACCTACGTTCACGATGAGTACGTAGGGAACCGTGCGTCGGGAATCTCGGGTAGTTGAAGCCCTTCTGACTCACATTGATACAGGAAAAGTAGACCCGACGTCACGGGAAGAGTACTACATCGACATGCTAGTCTGCATCTCATCCTCCAAGCCTTTATTTCCTCGACGTGTCTGATTTGAAATGAGACGGTTGATAATCCAGGAGCTCCTGTAGGTCTTTTCCTTCCTTCCATTAATCAGTACTTTAAAAAGAACCTTCGGTGTACAGACCCACCTACATTGACTTAACACCTCTCTAGTGTCTCGTACCTTCTACAGACTCCAAATTCCGAAGGGGGGTGGAGGTTCAGACTCCTGAAGGGTCACCGAGTCACGATGACGATTATGTCCTCTATGTCCTCTACACCCAAACTAGGGACCTAACCCTTCTAGAGGACCTCATCCTTTACTGTTGAGTGAGGTCATAAGAACAGACCTTTTAGGGTATCTGTCTCCTCTGACCACCCGATGTCAGATACCACAACGTTTCTCAGTCTATGTTGGCTCGTACTCCTGGTACAGACTCGGAGAGAAAAAAAGGAGAAAAAAGAATGAAAACTAAAACGTAAAGAAATGAGTAGAAAAGGACGAGTGTAAGTTCCCTCCGATAGATTAAATCAACCAACGAAATTCGTGAGTTCGTAAAGATGAGGTTCCCGAAACCTTAGGTACTGGTTTGGACTAACACAGTCTTGTTCCTTTCGACCCACCTCACTCTGTTGTTTCCTTCTATGACAAGTGGGTCCCGTCATTAGTGTGGTTTGGGTGTAAGTGTTTGGTCAATAACTAAGTAAACGTTTTTGTTAACTTTCTTCTCACCTTTCTCTTGTTTTATTTCTCTGGTACTTGTTAAAAGATGGGGTCAAAAGAGTTGACAGAAAGAGTTCTTTGTCCAACGTCTGACTCCTCGTCTTTCGCACGGGTGATTAAAAGAAGGTGAGAAAGGAATAGAAGGTTCGAGATGACTCACGTTGAGTCATGTCAGTGAGTCGTCTACAATTTCAGATATCTAGACTCAAGATAGACGTACTCATCTGTGACGTGTTATTTAGGTGAAGAGTGTTCCTACGACAACGATGGGTTTGGAGTTAAATAATTTTACTCATAAGCCTAGTCACTTACATCTCAAAAGATTACACTGACTTTATCTAAGACTCTAGGCTGACGCATGAGCCTAGACAACGATCTCAAACCGCTACCAGTTTAAATCAGTTATTGAGAAAGGATTAAGTACACATCTTCGAAAGACTGGTGTCTGTGACAGGAGGTAGAAACTTCACTGAACAGATCTCTTGACTTTATCCCTCCTACCCTTAAGGTACGACATTTTAGAAACAGTAGTATAATATATGTATATAATTCCTTTGGAACGGACCATGTGGAGTCTTTTAGTGTGTCTTTTGTGATCTCTTCAGTCGTCGATTTCCGTCTTCCAAAACGTCTCGTTCTCTTACCGGTAGTAGTCGACGTATCTGTTTTCACTAGGGTAGAGTTTCTAAAGTCGTCAAATTAAAATAAGAAAGATTAAAGACACAGTAGAAAGGGCAATAACGTAAGAACCTCCCTTTCCTTGACCTACCTAAACAAGAGTGGCGGTTGGAATGAGACGACAGGGTATAAACGAGAATTTTAAAAGTGAGGAAGTTTGCTATTCCTTCTTATCCATGTCTATTTTTCAAAACAAGACTATGCTAAACTTGTTTTGAGTCTTCTATACTTCGGACATCGTTCTTGACTCTTGTTTGAGTCTTACACTATCCCGTACGCGATGACGGCCTTGAAGACTAAGTCGGGTACCCCCTGAGGTGAGGTCCTGCGGGTCACCTCAACTCGAGTAAGTAAGTACAGTTCCGTTCTTTGACAACTTTTGATGTGAAAGACAATGTTTTAAGATTCTGTTGTTTAGTCGATTGGATTTTTTTTTTTTTTTTTTTTTCTGTTAAGAAACCGGTCTATTTCTTCTATGGTTGTCTTACTTAATATTATGGAGTGACTGTTCCTCTAGTTTGGTCAGTTAGGATTTCCTTTAGTCAGGACTTATAAGTAACCTCCCTGACTACGGCTTTAATTTTGAGGTTATGAAACCAGTGGACTACACTTCTTGATTGAGTAACCTTTTCTGGGACTATGACCCTTTCTATCTTTCGTCCTCCTCTTCCCCTGCTGTCTCCTATTCTACCAACCTACCGGAGTGACTGACCAACCTGTACTCAAACTCGTTCGACCCCCTCAACCACTACCTGTCCCTTCGGACCGTACGACGTCAGGTACCCCAACGTTTCTCAGCCTGTACTGACTCACCGACTTGACTTAACTTGACTGTCAAAATCTTGGACTATAGACACATTATCTGGGTTATATTTTTTCAAAATACCTTGGAAATTGTTCGAAACTTATGACCACCAATGATAGGTCCCTTCAATCACGATTTGAAGACCTTAGTTTCGAGAAATAAGGTAAAAGTAGTACACGTTCAATAGAAGTATAAAAGGGGACGAGTTTTAAAACATCAAGAGAGAAAGACGGAGTAATGATAACAAAGATTCGGTTCGGACCAATAACATTTACACTATATGACACCATTTAAGGGGTCGGAGACAACGGACGGAAAGAAGTTCTGAGGTCCTCAGTAAGACGGGTTGGAGAGGGAAAGGATTGGATGGAGAAGGTCTACTTTGAACAGTGGTCCAACGGAATAAACGTGAATAAGATGGAAGAACTAGTCACCGCCAAGAAATTGGATCGACCGGTAGTCATATTAGACTTCTTCGAAAATTTAATGTTTCTAAGGACGGAATAAAAATGAAGTAAGTCCTCAACGTACCACCCATGTTTTTAGATACGAAAGTAGTTGAAGAGTTTCATAAAAGGTCCAGACCCACGATGACTGCAATCAGATATCGTAAATACATTAAAAAGAAAGTTGGAACCTTCCAACGAATACCCACTGAAACGATAATAGTATTGTAATTACAATTATATAAATTTAAAATAGATAATTATTATATAATTCGTATATAGTTCATTATGACTATATAAAAGTGTATATAAAAGGTCTCTTTCAATCCCTAGAACGTGTCCATTCTTTTCAGCGTTACTTTGACGTTTCATTTTGCCTTCTATTTTACTGAATCCTAATGCAGTTTTTAAAAAATTTTTTGGGAATTTGACCATAGAGGGGGGAGGGGAGAAGGGGAGGTAGAAGAATTTTTCTCTGCTTATATAGCATGAGTAGAGTCTGGGATAAGACTTTATGTAATTATACATTCGTAAGAGACTGTCTTCTTTTGGTCTGTCTCCGGTGCTACACCCGAGGCACCGAATCAACCAATTTCGCGGACAGATCATTTGTCCTCTAGGACCCAAGTTTAGGGTCGCCCCGGAAGGACCAACACTGGACCTGGAAAAAGGTCCATATGGAAAACGAGAATTTTAAGCTAAAACCGTCCAAAAAGGGGGGATAGAAGTTAGAGGAAGGTGGGAGGTCAAAACCTGTATTATCCATCAAAGGTTTCCAAAACCTTTGTTTTACCTTGACTAAAACCATGTAGGCGTGCTAGGGCCCGATATAATTCTTTCGTTTCGCGTCCTGGTACTAAAATCATGTGACGGATAAAAGAACTACAAAGGAAAACCTATATGTTTGGTGTAGAACGGAGTCCTAAAAAGAACGTTACAATAGAGTCCATAAGGTTAGGATTAAAGTACATTTTCAATCCCGGACCATGTATACATACCCTGTTCCCGTTTTACTTTTATATCCAAGGGAATGAATTTTTTGTCCCCTTTCAATAGTCGTTTCTATCGTTTTGTATTTAAATCGAAATAAAAAAGAAGAAAATACCATAAAATTTTAAACGATGAACTACAGCGATATTAATTCGTTTTAATCGTAGTATTTAATATTCGTACTTGAAGTGATAGGTAGAACGTGTGGTTTTGGGTGTCTCGTAACGTTAGCGACACGTGTGTTTCCTCTTCGTGGACCCGGTGAGAGTGACTCCCATAAAGGGAACGAGTTAGAGTAGCCTCCAGTTCATGTTCTAGGCCTCCAAAATATTACCAAGGGAGGAAAGCCTATATTTGATTTTGTGAGTTCGACGGCTTTGGGCCCTAGCTTGGTCCCTGGAAATCTAGAAGTCAGATTGCGAGAGGGTTGACTCGATAAAGCCGAGGGGTCTCTACTCAAAAGGTTTGTAGATAAAAAAGTTTTAACTCTAACGAAAAGATGGGTAAAAATCTTACAAAGTCCGAAGAGTTCACAACAATTACTAGGTGTTATAAATGGGTGGGTTTTTTCAAACCTTACAGAAGACACTTACCGTGAACGTAAGTTAAGGACCGATACACCCTACCATCCTCTTCCACTCTCTGTCCTTTCAGTATCCCTAAACAACCTTTTAAAAGACGAGGAGACTGTGCCGAGTCTTATAATGTCCTTTTATATAAAAATTTTAAAGAATCTCAAGGAAAAAAGAAAAGAAAAAAAAACAAGTAAGAACGTATTAGAAGTTTCTACGACTCTTTCACTAATTAAAAACAACTACACCCTAGTCAAAAGACGAAGGACCGTTACTAAAGATCACTCGCCCAACGACAGAAAATACGATAAGGCAGATGAGACGGTATCAGAAAACCGGATCCAGACTGGGCCGATTCTTCTTTGATTCTCGTCCTTATCATTGTCAAACCTAAGTCTTAAATGATATGAACCCGTTTTTGGTAAGTAGTTTTTTGACTAAATTTTTAACATCTTCAGAGGCTTAATCGCCTTATCTATAAGACTGTTTTATCAGAGCAGTTTCTTATGTCTTTTACCCAAATAAAGGATTATATACCTTTATTCTCTCCCGATAATATCCCCCTACATCGAGTCACCATCTCGCGCACGAAACGTACGTACTCCGGGGCCCAAGTTAGGGGCCGTAGAGGTAGAAAAGGGGGACGAGAAATTACATGCAATATATACAAGGAAGTCAGGACGCCTGAGACGAGAGGATGAAAAGGTGGAAAGGAATGAAAGGGGGGGAGTGTACCTTTCATTTATAAGAACGATCTTGTCGTCTTCCTTCTTTGTTCTCTTCTTTTGTTTGTTTTTTTCTTATCAGAATAAGGTGTAGGTCCTTGCAGTGGTTAAATTGGTCGAAAAAGTGGATCTGATAGAATTGTTGTGTTGAATTCTCTTCCTTCTAGGTTTCATTCTACTCCCCTGCCCTCACCTTTCTTTGGGAACACGTTAAATCAATCGGACTTTTTAGGATTTCTATCATCAGTACTTTTTTTACTGCCACGACACTAGTCCTAAGGTTGGTAAGGACCTCTTTTGTGAAACCTGACGTTTGGCTTACGGAATCTATCTGTTAATAAGGACTTGAAAATAGTATATGGACCTTCTCTTGTGTACTTAAGGTTGCTCCCGAGGACAAAGAGGTCATTCTCGAACCTTTTTCTGTTTCTTTCGAGGTGGCGACTGGACGAAACTAAAACCTTTGTTTCACTACAAGGAGGAGACGGTAATCTCTTGTAGACTGAAATTTTATTTAAGTGCATTACCTCTCCAGAACCGAAGATGTTTCAGTGGGTAGAGAGACAAAGGAAGGGTAGGAAAGGTGACTTAAGAGCTTCTCGACTCTTTGTCTACGAGTCGTCGTCCACACACGACAGTCCGTCCTCTGTAAGGGAAAGTTATTTGGTCTCAGGTACGTGTCATAAAGACGAGTTTCAACAGGAAACCCCTGACCACCTTAACTACAACAAAAGAAAATGTCTACCGAATTCTCTACACGTCAAAGACGTCTTTACTAGTGAAATGGACCTTCGACTACTATCTTTTACCCTGAAAATAACCAGAAGAAGATTCCTTTAAAATCCTGTCGTTATTGGTCAAATTTGGTTTTTTTCTTACTTTAGTTGGATCTACGTTAGAGTACATAATTATTATTGGAGGAATAGATAATCTTGAAAAAAGTCGGTACAGCACTACCAAGTTTGGACATCGGGGAAGTCACCTTCGTCAAAATTGACGACTTGACGATCCCTTTGAGGTAATGGAGGTACAGAATTACACATCGAAATTCAAGAGTGAGATGGACGAAACCCCCCGGTAGATGAGGATCGGTGTATCTACATACTTGGACTCCAAGTCTCTACAGGTGTCTTAAGGTCGAAGTCCAATATATGTATTATACACATCCATCTGTAGGAGTTCTCCGATAGAACATCCGTAAATTTTATACAATACATGTTTGGGGTTGAGTTGAAATAAAGGGAAAATAACAGGGTGGAATACAAGGAATACGTTTTTATTGAGTTGTTTGGTTATTATTGTTGTTTGTCTTAAGGGTGGTGAAAGAGATAAAAATGATCGAAACACTTTATGTAGGTATAGACGTATTTGGTTAGATGAAAGTTCAGAAGGATTCACAACCTGAAGTTTTTCTCGGGATTAGGACATAATCAGATAGTCGTAGGTGGTTCAAAGAGGGAACGGAAGGTAGTAAGTTAAGTGATAAAATAAATAGATCGACTAGGAACTTTCTTGGAGTCTTCAACGGAAGAACAGAGTTAATCCTGTCTCGTTTTGTAGTGACTTAACATATGTAAATACGTAAGAGTAAGATAACATCGGGACCTAAACGGGGGTTATGGGACGCAGAGTCTTAGGTCAGTTTCGTTTGTCGTCTACACTCTTCAACCGTTGTGGGATTGCGCGAGATTTCTGTAATGACCTTCTTTTGGTTCAAGGTAGACCGAAGACATATTTTTAACCTTTGTCACATCCTCTTTTTCTTTTTACTGAGGAGTTTTTCTTAGTCCGTCAGTAGTCAATATCTTCTAAATGACTTCATATCCCAGGCGCACCATACATCGAATGATTGTCTTGTATTCGATTCGTACATACCCTCAGGTCCCTTAGAACCTGAGGTCATAACGAAAAAGGAAAGGAGTAGTTATGGTATAAAATTCTTATGTAGGTGGAAAGGAGTAAATTTTTAAATGAAAATAGTAAAAATGGGGAAGAGTGTAGGTTTCATTTAGGTAATGGGTTTTCTACGGAAATTCGACTAGATAAAGTTGAGATACTGAGACTGTAGATAGTTGGATTGACGTAGTCGTGTTCATTTTATTCTCCTTTATTCTCACTCGGGTACGGGGGAAAACAATATATTTTGTCAAATGGTTCCTTGTCCTTTCTTTTTCTTCCTATGTTTCCTTTCCCTTTCTCCGAGTATCAGTTAAAAACGATTGTCTAAGGAAACATAAGAGTCGGCACAGACACAGTCAACTTTCTGACTTCCGACTCTTTGTCTTTTGGATGGGTGACTAAAAAGAGAGGAGGGTGAAGGGAGAGTGTACCTAACAACGATCATCAACTTTAATGGTTTCCGCCGTCCTATAGTTTGGGGTTGAAAGAGTTTCACACCCTTGTTCCGTTGTTGTAAAGAGTTCCTTACAGTACGAAAAGTCTGAAATTCGTCTCTTTTAATAATCATTCCTGTCATCTCTGAACCAGTTGTATCGAGTCAAACCTTCTCGAAATTTCCAAAGCTGATTTTAGCCCTTAGAAAAGGGTACTAAACTTTTCGGGTATCAAACACAGTTTTGTTTAAGAGGAAGGACATTGTACAAAGGGACTACGTTTACGAAGACTTAAGTGAACGAGTTCTTTTCCCGAATCTTCCGATTTTGTTCTTTTAAGTCTTAGCTCACGAAGGTATCAGGGACGGAAGTGGTTATTTACGAAACAGGTCACAAAAGTTCGCTAATTTGCTTTTCGAAGGACCCAATGAAGGCAGTTTTACTATGCTTTGTAGTGCTATTTCTACATGTCATATTCCGAAACCTGAACAATACCTTCGACTTTCTTGGGGTCACTTTTTTCTCGGTAATGAAACGAGAAAGGACGTGTCAGTGAAGATAGACGAAACGAAAGGTTGAGCTCCTGGCGGAGTCAACACAAGACTTCTAAAGATCCCAAGAAAAAATTTTCATAGATACGGACACTATCCACAAGCGTAATACTATTACCCAAGAGAGTCCCTTTGGTCAAACTGTCAAACGATCCAAGGGGTTAGAACAAAGTCGTGGGACGCAAACGGGAAAGAAGGGGGTCTGATCTTTTTACAGTCACGAAAAACAACAATAACAAAAACCGGCGGGACGACGATGACGACGATTCAGTGAGGTAAACAAGGCTGAGGCACGCTGAGGTGTCTGCCGTCGGGTGGTCCGAGGGGACAGGGACCCTAAGAGGTCCGTTCTTGTGACCTCACCCAACGGTAAAGGAAGAGGTTACGTCCTTTCACTTTTCACTTTCACTTCAGCGAGTCAGCACAGGCTGACCATCGCTGGGGTACCTGACGTCGGATGGTCCGAGGAGGTGGGTACCCTAAAAGGTCCGCTCTCATGACCTCACCCCGCGGTCGCGGAAGAGGCAAACCGGCGGGATCCTATAGATCCTATAGAATTGAGGGGGTGGTCCCGATTTGGGGCGCAGAAGCCGTCGTTTTCGTGCCTCAGGATTGATGACCTGGAGGTCCCTTAAGGGAACAGTCCAAAACAACAACAACAACAACAATTTAACTATCTCGGAATTTCGAAGGGGGTGAGTTCAGGAAACTCTTCTCGGGAGTTCTCCACGCCCTGGAGACCCAATCTTAGTCTTAACTTCTGTTAGAGTCTTGTGCACCACCACACATTCCCTTCTTACGCTCAGTCGACCCTTTTCCTGCAACCGGCTCGTAGGGTGGGATGGACCACACCGCAAGTCAAACCGACGGAGACATTTCGTGAAGTAGTCTCGGCCATGACGACTTCTAAACACAACCTTTAAACACTGAAGAAGACCACTTTCTTTCTTTAACAGTGAATAAAGGAGACTCACTTGGAACCTCTTCCGATTGTCCTCGCCCTTTCAGAATCTTAGATCTTTGAGGCAGTTAGCCTGATATTGAAATGACTTCGGCGATCATTCAATTGTCCGCCACCTTAATTTGGGTTACCTAAAAGAGGTGGTCTTTTATTTAGGTTAGAGTTTTCTTTTCATTATAAAATATTTACTAGGGGTTTCTCGAGGAGTCATCGTCCCCCACATCGAGTCACCATCTCGCGCACGAAGCGTACATGCTCCGGGGCCCAAGTTGGGGGCCGAGGAGGTAGACGCGAAAAAGGAGTAGGTCAGAAAACTGAAAAAATGTGTAAAACGGTGCAAAGGAAACGGAAAAAAAAAAAAAAA
>SJYO01047095.1:34106-152597 GCA_006410555.1 Capra ibex
TAGAGTGTGCGATCATTTCATTACGAGTTTTAAGAGGTTCGGTCCGAAGTCGTCATGCACTTGGCACTTGAAGGTCTACAAGTTTGACGAAACTCTTTTCCGTCTCCTTGGTCTCTAGTTTAACGGTTGTAGGCGACCTAGTACCTTTTTCGTTCTCTCAAGGTCTTTTTGTAGATAAAGAAGAAATAACTGATACGGTTTCGGAAACTGACACACCTAGTGTTATTTGACACCTTTTAAGACTTTCTCTACCCTTATGGTCCGGTGGACTGGACGGAGATGTCTTCGGATATACGTCCAGTCCTTCGTTGTCAATCTTGACCTGTACCTTGTTGTCTGACCAAGGTTTATCCTTTTCCTCATGCAGTTCCGACATATAACAGTGAGACGAATAAATTGAAGAAACGTCTCATGTAGTACTCTTTACGACCTGACCTTCTTTGTGTCCGACCTAAGTTCTAACGGTCCTCTTTATAGTTAGTGGAGTCTATACGTCTACTGTGGTGGGAATATCGTCCTTCACTTCTCCTTGAGTTTTCGGAGAACTACTTTCACGTTCTCCTCTCACTTTTTCAACCGAATTTCGAGTCGTAAGTCTTTTGCTTCTAGTACCGTAGACCAGGGTACTGAAGTCCCTTTATCTACCCCTTTGTCACCTTTGTCGCAGTCTGAAATATAAAATCCCGAGGTTTTAGTGACGTCTACCACTAACGTCGGTACTTTAATTTTCTCAGAATGAGGAGCCTTCCTTTCAATACTGGTTAGATCTATCGTATAACTTTTCGTCTCGGTAATGAAACAGTTGTTTCCAGACAGATCAGTTCTGATACCAAAAAGGTCATCAGTACATACCTACACTCTCAACCTGACACTTCTTTCGACTCGTGGCTTCTTAACTACGAAAACTTGACACCACAACCTCTTCTGAGAACTCTCAGGGAACCGGACGTTCCTCTAGGTTGGTCAGGTAAGACTTCCTCTAGTCAGGACCCACAAGAAACCTTCCTTACTACGATTTCGACTTCGAGGTCATGAAACCGGTGGAGTACGCTTCTCAACTGAGTAACCTTTTCTGAGACTACGACCCTCCCTAACCCCCGTCCTCCTTTTCGTCTGCTGTCTCCTACTCTACCAACCTACCGTAGTGACTGAGCTACCTGTATTCAAACTCACGTGAGGCCCTCAACCACTACCTACCCTTCCGGACCGCACGACATTAAGTACCCCAGCGTTTCTCAGTCTGTCCTGACTCGCTGACTTGACTTGACTTGACTTGACTTCTCTTGACTATTATAGTTCTCGACGACTCGTACACCTCGTTGACCTTATCAGTGAGAGTGTGACGACTACTCTGACATTTGACCACGTGTGTGTAATCCTTGATAAACGTTTATGTCTGATTTTAATTTATATGTATATTCGATACGGGGTGGGTTATTTTTTTGAGGTGTCGACGTAAATGTGGGTTCTCTTTACGCATAAAAGGAACTTTCTGTATATGTCCTTACGGTCACTGGTGTAATCTGTAAAGTCTGGCTTTGAAACTCGTCAGATTTATATGTAGTTGTCATTTTACCTAAATTTTCAAAACTACGTATCATAAGTATGTTACCTAATGATGCTTGTTACTTTTTTCTTGATGGTTATGATCGTTGTTATACCTACATAAGTTGAAAATTTTTTTACTTACTTTTTAGGTATGAGTTTAGTCATGTATAACATACTATGATGAATATAATAAAGTTTTGCGTGTTTTTTGATTAGGTACCACAATCTCTCACCATAACTAACCCTACTCAGTGTTCCTTCGATGGCCCCCAACTTTATAGTTAATAGAAAGGGTCTCGATAACCAATGTACCGTATATTGGGTAGTTTGACTTATTAATTTAAAGTAGGTAAAAACAACTATAATTAATTCGGAGTCAAATTTATTGTTTTATTTCTTCTCTTCCTTTTTTTTTTCTATAGGAACCTATGGGGAAACGGAGATCATGTAGAATAGAGAAATAATCATAAACTTAAAGTCTAACACCAGACGTCCGACTATAGACCGATTCTTAACAAAAAATGGGTAGACTCTCGTACTCCTTGAAAAATATATTTCGCCTGTCATGGTCCTGTATCCTCATGAAAACAACTTATGTCGTCTTTGTTAAAGTCCCCGAAAGTCTTAAAGTCTTTATTATTAGAGACCTTACTCCTTCACTGTCGTGGACTCTCCGTGGACGGTTCACTTAAAATTATTTTTAAATATTTTACACATTCCGAAGGGTCCATCGAGTTTACCATTTCTTAGACGGACGTTATTTTACACATATAGACCTGTTCAAGAGTTTAGAGTCAGAGACTAAGCCTTTCTCAACTCGAAAAACGGAAATCGATTTTAAGCCACCCTTACATTTAAGTCTATGTTCAGAAATCTGTCGAAGGAGATTTTTTATAAAATCTAAGAGAATGTCTAAGAAAGAGGGAGTCGTAAGGAGATGGTTAGGTCCAAAATGGGTGATGTCGGTCGACACGTGGAGCGGGGTTTAGTCTGGTTCGGAGTCGAATACGTCCCCTTTCCGACTCGACCTTTGAATTCCTTTCATGAATCTTGCGTTACACCTTTAAATGTGTACTCACAGTTGTACCTCTAACTTTACGCTGATTTTCACTCGTTTTGATGACACGTTTAAGGTAGCTCCTCGTGTATCCTACTTTCTCTCCTCGGGTCGACTGGGCTCTTCCTTCTCCGCCCTACCCCACTTCACGTCCTTCATTTCCTCTTTTCCCTGCCTTTCCTTCACCTGTCTCCTTTTCGTAGGAGTTTTAATAATCCTAAACTCCCCTCAAACCCCCAGGTCCGAGGTATAGAAAGACAGAGGCAGGTCCATACTCTCCTCTCTACGCAAGAGTTCCCTACATCCGAACAGCGTCTTTTCCTAGACCGAGGAGATCAGGTTCTGGTAAAACCGAAACCCTCGCGGAGTGTCGAGAAACGTAGTAACCTACCTGTTCACCTCACGGAACCCCTACATGAACTCCACTCAAAAGTAAATTTCAGGACCTTGGCGACCCTACCCATCGAACCTTCGACGTGTCTACGGGGCCAAAAGCGCGAACCTACGACACTTAGCTGGCCAACGTCGACGTCGAAACTCTATGTTCCTTCGCAGAATGAAGAATTCCGAAACGAACTTTGCGCTTTATACTCTTTCAAAGACAACGAGCGAGGTGTATGAAAGTTTAGAACGAGGACTTCTTTGAGAAGGATTGTAAACGTTGTCCGAGGAAAGGATGAATGTACTACGATCCTCAGAGTTTCCTCAGACTTCTCGTCTTACCCTTGACTTCTGGAACCAACGTCTTTCGGTCAGTGTCTTGTTTCCCACTATGGAAGTCTCCTTTGGTAAGAGGGGAGTGAGGAACATGTCCGTGTTTCCGTTATATCTCCTTAGTAAGTGTCTAGTTCCCCTACTGGAGTTTTAACCGACATGTCCACTGAACACTGTTGACTACCTGTCAATGTCGAAGGAGACCTCTAATTCTTTTCCTCTCCCATGTAATACCTTCTAGAGGTCCAAAGTACCGAAAACATCTACCTTTTTCTCTGACGAAAGACTTGTAAATTGTCTAAAGAACGGACCAAAAGGGAAAACACTGACTTTTTTTGTGAAAAAAAAAAATTTTTCACATAGGAGGACACCTAGAGACGAATCCGTAACACTCCGGTCTTAGACTTTGACATGTTTGTCGAGATTGGACCTCTATACGTAACAAGTCATCAAACCTTCTCCCCACAGGGACCTCTCATTCATCTAACTTCAACTCTATCTACATAACCCTAACCCTCGTGTTCTCAAGTAATAGATAGACGTCTTTTGTTTCTTTACTTAAAAGGGGACCTAACTAGAACCTGGGACCTCAAGTCTTGTAAACGGTAGAGTCTGACCTTTGAAGGGATTTTATGGGGACACACGATTCAGAGAAGTCTGAGAAACGTTGGTGTACCTAACATCGGCCGGTCCGAGGAGACAGAGACCCGAAGAGGTCCGTTCTTATGACCTCAGCCCATCGGTACGGAAGGAGGTCTCCTAGCCTAGTTTGGCCACAGAGAATACTGAGGACGTGACCGTTCGCAAGAAATGGTGATCACGGTGGACCCTTCGGGGAATCTTATGGGTCTTTTCGTGATAAAGGGAAATATCTAAAGACGACTCCACTGACGGTAAAAAAGGAGTAAATAGTAAACAAACATCAATTTGTTGAAAAGACATTCGAGGTCAAACTCCCAGAGACTACCTTTTTCACTGGTGGTCACGTAGTTCAACAATTGGTGACCGTCACTTCAGATCACTTTATAAAATCACTTTAGAAGAAGTGGGAGGACGTTGGACCCAATCCTTCCTCGATCTTATTTTCTTGGTGTTTTCTTGAACTCACTAATTGAAAGACTGTTCCTTAGTCCACCAGACAGGTAATCCAGTTGTGTCTGGCGGTAAACGACTATGAAAGTCTAAGGTATGTTCACCCTTAACCTACCAACCCTTTTGACGGTGAACGAAAAATACTGTAAAACCGCCACCGTTGACGACTCTTACGAATCTCTCTAAGCCAGTTATTGTCTCGATTGTTACCCATTGGAATCGCTTGCCCGTGCTAAGGAAGGACACATTACAATTCTTTCTTAACGGTATCGGTTCTTCTAACTCACACTGTTTCTATAAAGTCCGTCGTTCTCCAGAATCCCATGCAACCGTTCTTCTTATATACTTTTACACCCATGACCCCTACCTTGGGTCACAGAGTACGTACGCTTCGTGACTCGGTATGGGAGTCCAGGAGTGACTCAAGAGTCTTCTAAAAAGTATGGAAGATCACTGGTCGTAACGTAGACTTCTGGTTCAATAGTTTGTGTTTTGTTGGAATTCAAGTTAAGGCGATAAAGATTTGAGGAATCGAAATAGGAGAGAGTCCGTATCAACAAGGTCCTCTTTTTTTGGAATTATTATCTTTCTTTCCGTGACAAAGACTAAACGTCAGTCGAACACTCCTTGAACGGAGTTTCAACCTAAGGGTAGTCTAATCTAACGGACTTAACGTGAAGGTAAGATAGTGAACCCACTCAGGACCCTGTCTTGTAAGAGGACGTTACAAAACTTATAATAAGAGACATAAGAAAACTGAGAACCTATGTAATGTATGAAGTTTTTTATTTTATTTTAAATGAATTCACGTACACTTTTATGAGGTTTTAACTCATACTTGTCTTTTTTAGATTGACATAAAGTTTTCCTATTATATTGGAGTAAGTTCTCTTTTTATCTCTTGTGTAGGTTCATTTGTGTCATGAAATAGAGTTAACTTTTCTGTTCTTATTTTTCGTTTGTTTAGTATTGGAGATACATCTTCCCAATAATAAACATCACAATTCACATACAGTTAAGACTATAAAACATACTTAAAATGAAAATAAACGATACACACTTAAATGGAAACACACTAACCCTTTTAATTATGTACATAACAACTTTAAGTCCCGAAAGTGATACCCCACTTCCTCCATTGTTCATTGACAACCGTGACCTATCTTCTACATATACACACACACGTGCGTTCATACATACACATAGACAGTAAAAGGGAGATCTAGACAGATTATCCCGATCCTTTCGATTATAGAGTCATAGTTATTCATTACGATCGGGTTATAGAACTAAAAACTTATAACTAGGGGTGATTTTCCTTTGTCTCGATGGTCATCCTAAGTGTCTGAGATCCTGACCTGGTCTCTATCATATTATACATGGATTCTACGGAAAGATATGATATGATACGACAGCGACGACGATTCAGTGAAGTCAGCACAGGCTGAGACACACTGGGGTTTCTGCCGTCGGGTGGTCCGAGGGGGTAGGGACCCTAAGAGGTCCGTTCTTGTGACCTCACCCAACGGTAAAGGAAGAGGTTACGTCGTTTCACTTTTCACTTTCACTTCAGCGAGTCAGCACAGGCTGACAAGCGCTGGGATACCTGACGTCGGGTGGTCCGAGGGGACAGGTACCCTAAAAGGTCCGTTCTCATGACCTCACCCCACGGTAACGGAAGAGGTATGATATTATATTCACGAGTTTTTAGTACTCCTATTAAGTTTTCCTAGGTCTTTGGTTGTACTTCCCGGAGAGGAACCAGTCTAAACCCCGTGAAACTCTACTTATTACTGTTATTTACTAATGCTAGAAACCTATGAATTTACTTATTTATACCTTCTTCCCTTAAAAAAGGAATGTCACCATACGGTTGATTATTTACGTCCCCTTTATTACTTCAAAATTTTAGTGGTAAATGTGCCTCTTCCTAGGTGAGGTCAATAATAACGGACTCTTTAGAGTACTTGTCTCCTCGGACGGTCCGATATCAAGTACCCCAGTGTTCTCAACCTGTACTGAATCGTTGATTTGTTGTTTTTGTAAACACTATACAGACCGAAAGGATGACAATACCTAACAGTATAGTAACACCAACCTTTTATTTCAATCTCATTAAAGTTAATATAATTTAAACAATTCTGAACAAAACACTGGATTGTGTAATAGATAGTACCACTCGTAAGGTACATACGAACTCTTCTTACACATAAGGTCCCCATAACCTACTTTACAAGACGTATACAGATAATCCAAGTAGACTAGACTACACATCAAATTCAGGTTATAAAGGAATAACTAGAATTTTACCCCTCTAATGAAACCTAATATGTCGATCCGGGCTACATGAGTGTTCACAGAAATTTTCTCTCCCTGTCTCCCTAAAGTGTATGTCTCTCCTCTTCCGTCACACTGGTGCCACCGTCTCTGACCTCATTCCGACGGTGTCCGATTCCTTACGGTAGTCGGTGGTCTTCAACTTTCTCCGTTCTAACCTGTGTGTGTGGGGGTCTCGGAACCCTCCCTCGTGGTGAGACGGTTATGGGATTACAGACAGATCACTATGATTGAAACCTAAAGACCGGAGGTCTTCCCATTTTCTTGTTTAATGATAGCAAAATTCGACGGTCCAAATACGATTGAACAATACCGGAGACAGCCAATGATTATCTGAACATGAGACGGTCGATGGAACTCTCCAAAACTCCCAGTACTTCAAATTTGTCACGTGGTGACTTTGCTTACAGAATCCAAGAACACTCGTCCGTTACTCATTTCGTTCTTTTATGTTGAGTTCGGTGTCGACCTCCACGGCCCCTAACTTGGGCCCCGGAGCATGTACGTTTCGTGCGCGAGATGGTGACTCGATGTGGGGGAGTGACTTAATGGTAGACACTCCCAAGAAGTCCTTTATCGAGTGGTGTAAGACACCCGGAGAGGGGTCGACTACAAACAACAAAATCGTCATAATACACAACGTCGTCCTAAATACTGAAGAAATTCTGTTTCCTTTATTCCCTCAACAATTCCTATGACTAAGAAATCGTTTATTTTGAACTTCACCTTGTTTTTTATGACTTTTGCACAGTCTTTTAACTGGCTCAAAAGGAATCTATTTTGTGAAGAACGATAAACTACAAACGAAATGTCCTTACAATTCCTGTTCTAAAATTACCCTTTTGGGGTCCACTTTTATTTTTAGTGGTAGTTAAGAAGGTCGCTAAGTAAGGGTTGTGAGATAAGTAAAAATAATGTAGGGTTTCCGTTGATTCTTCCAAGTATTTTACCAGATCCTCTTGTCACGAGTTCCATACTTAATTTACCCGTCTAAGTCCTAACCTTTCTTCACACCTTAAAATTTTCGTTCAATCATCCATCATTCTGTCTCCAACCTCTCTGGATGACCCAAATGTCTCGTTCTTTGTTTCACCCTCCGTCTATTTTTTCTCGGGGTAGTAAGTTCTTTATCCTTCTTTTCGTTTTTTCAATCAACAAGAAAACGTAGGAACCGTCACTTTCATTCCTCAGGATTTTTGACCACTAAGCAAAGTATATACTATAATATGTACAAAGTTACGGTAAGAGGGTTTAGTAGGGTGGGAGAGGGAAAGGGTGTCTCAGGTTTTCTGACAAGATATGTAGACACAGAGAAAACGACAGAGGGATGTCCCAATAGCAATGGTAGAAATATTTAAGGTATATATACGTAATCATGTGACATAACCACAAAAAGAAAGACCGAATGAAGTGAGACATATTATCCGAGGTCTAGTACTACTACACTAGTGATTAGATCTCGGTCTGTAGATCCTTACACTTCAGTTCACCCGGAATCTTTCGTAGTGATGCTTGTTTCGATCACCTCCACTACCTTAAGGTCACCTCGATAAAGTTTAGGACTTTCTACTACGACACTTTCACGACGTGAGTTATACGGTCGTTTAAACCTTTTGAGTCGTCACCGGTGTCCTGACCTTTTCCAGTCAAAAGTAAGGTTAAGGTTTCTTTCCGTTACGGTTTCTTACGAGTTTGATGGCGTGTTAACGTGAGTAGAGTGTACGATCATTTCATTATGAGTTTTAAGAGGTTCGGTCCGAAACCGTTATGTACTTGGCACTTGAGGGACTACAAGTTCGACCAAAATCTTTTCCGTCTCCTTGGTCTCTAGTTTAACGGTTGTAGGCGACCTAGTACCTTTTTCGTTCTCTCAAGGTCTTTTTGTAGATAAAGAAGAAATAACTGATACGGTTTCGGAAACTGACACACCTAGTGTTATTTGACACCTTTTAAGACTTTCTCTACCCTTATGGTCCGGTGGACTGGACGGAGATGTCTTCGGATATACGTCCAGTCCTTCGTTGTCAATCTTGACCTGGTCCTTGTTGTCTGAGCAAGGTTTATCCTTTTCCTCATGCAGTTCCGACATATAACAGTGAGACGAATAAATTGAAGAAACGTCTCATGTAGTACTCTTTACGACCTGACCTTCTTTGTGTTCGACGTTAGTTCTAACGGTCCTCTTTATAGTTAGTGGAGTCTATACGTCTATTGTGGTGGGAATACCGTCTTTCACTTCTCCTCGATTTTTCGGAGAACTACTTTCACTTTCTCCTCTCGCTTTTTCAACCGAATTTCGAGTTGTAAGTCTTTTGCTTCTAGTACCGTAGGCCAGGGTAGTGAAGTACCCTTTATCTACCCCTTTGTCACCTTTGTCACAGTCTGAAACAAAAAAACCCGAGGTTTTAGTGACGTCTACCACTGACGTCGGTACTTTAATTTTCTGCGAATAAGGAACCTTCTTTTCAATACTGGTTGGATCTATCATATAAGCTTTCGTCTCTGTAATGAAACGGTTGATTCCAGGCAGATCAGTTCTGATACCAAAAAGGACACCAGTACATACCTACACTCTCGACCTGACACTTCTTCCGACTCGTGGCTTCTTAACTACGAAAACTTGACACCACAACCTCTTCTGAGAACTCTCAGGGAACCGGACGTTCCTCTAGGTTGGTCAGGTAAGACTTCCTCTAGTTGGGACCCTAAAGAGACCTTCCTTACTACGATTTCGACTTCGAGGTCATGAAACCGGTGGAGTACGCTTCTCAACTGAGTAACCTTTTCTCAGACTACGACCCTCCCTAACCCTCGTCCTCCTCTTCCCCTGCTGGCTCAAACTCTACCGACCTACCGTAGTGCCTGAGCTACCTGCACTCAGACTCACTTGAAGCCCTCTACCACTACCTGTCCCTCCGGACCGCACGACACTAAGTACCCCAGTGTTTCTCAGCCTGTGCTGACTCGCTGACTTGACTTGACTTGAAGTAGGTGGAGTAATCTTGACTAAGTTTACATAAGAAAAATTACCGGCTCATCATGAGGTTGACCTGGTCCGACACGTGGGACGTAATTGGTGCACAATGAAAATAACATAACCGTATATTAGAAATTTTAAAGATGGGAGATAAAGGATACCAAAAGAGTATGATTCAAGGACTGAAAAGGTGAGTTAGGAGAAGAGGGAACCTCTTCAGATGCTAACCTTTCCCCCTTTTTTAAGGTAAACCTGGGTTCGGGATTATATTATTTATTTTGGTTACCACTTTTAAGTACTATAAGAAAATGTACAAAACAGATAAACGGAAAACGTTGAACTACTTAAGGACACGAAGTCAAGTCAAGTCTACGAGTCAGCATAGACTGAGAAACACTGGGGTACCTGACGTCGTGCGGTTCGAAGGAACAGATAGTGGTTGAGGACCTCGAACGAGTTTGAGTACTGGTAGTTCAACCACTACGGTAAGTTTGTAGAGTAGGAGACAGTAGGGGAAGAGGAGGACGGAAGTTAGAAAAGGTCGTAGTCCCGGAAAGGGTTACTCAGTCAGGAAACGTAGCCCATCAGTTCATAACCTCAAAGTCGAAGTCGTAGTCAGGAAGGTTACTTATAAGTCCTGACTAAAGGAAATCCTAACCGACCAACCTAGAGGAACGTCAGGTTCCCTTGAGAGTTCTCAGAAGAGGTTGTTGTGTCAAGTTTTCGAAGTTAAGAAGTCGCGAGTCAAAAGAAATATCAGGTTGAGACTGTAGGTAGGTACTGATACCCTTTTTGGTATCGAAACTGATCTACCTGGAAAGAACCGTTTTATTACAGAAACGAAAAATTATTCGACAAATCCAACCAGTATGGAAAAGAAGGTTCCTCATTCGTAGAAAATTAAAGTACCGACGTCAGTGGTAGACGTCACTAAAACCTCGGGTTTTTTTATTTCTAACAATAACAAAGGTGGCAAAGGGGTAGATAAACGGTAATTCACTACGCTGGTCTACGGTACTAGAATCAAAACACTTACAACTCAAAGTTCGGTTGAAAAAGTGAGAGGAGAAAGTGAAAGTAGTTCTCCGAGAAATCAAGAAGCTAAAGAAAGTATTCCCACCGTAGTAGACGTATAGACTCCAATGACTGTAAAGAGGGTCGTTAGAACTAAGGTCGTACACAAAGTAGGTCAGGTCGTAAAGAGTATTACATGAGACGTATATTCAATTTATTCGTCCCACTGTTATATGTTGGAACTGCATGAGGAAAAGGATAAACCTTGGTCAGACAACAAGGTACAGGTCAAGGTTGACAACGAAGAACTGGACGTATGTCTAAAGAGTCCTTCGTCCTTTCCACCAGGCCATAAGGATAGAGAACTTCTTAAGAGGTGTCAAAAAACACTAGGTGTGTCAGGATACAAACCTCGTACACTTATGTAAAGAGAATTACGTCATCTATGTTCACCGGTTTTCTGTAGTATTTTAACATGAAGCTTTTGTTTTTCTTTCTTTTATACAGTTGTTCTATCTTTTACTGGATAATGAGGATAATTTCTTTCAGACCGAGGATTCACGATCGAGAATGCGAAAGAAACTTCTCCATTTAGGATTTTACTTCTGTAAATTGAACCTTTTATAGAATAGGATGAATTTTACAACTACTTTAGTTTTGATGTTACTCTATAGTGGAGTGTGGTTGGTCTTACCGATAGGATTTTCTAATGTCTTCGTTATATATGACCTCTCCCACACCTTTCTTCCCTTAGGAGGATGTGACAACTACCCTTACAATTGACCATGTCGTCGGTAACACTTCGTTTTATACCTCTCAGGAATTTTTTGATTTTTATCTCAATAGTATACTGGGACGTTAGAGTGAGAACCCAGATATAGGTCTATTTTTGTACTAGATTTTCTTATGTACGTGGAGTCACAAGTGACGTCGTGACAAATGTCATTGTCTACGTTGGATTTACAGACAGTTATCTCTTTACCTATTTTTTCAACACCATGTATATAAGTTACCTGTATATATGTATATATGTTAAGTCGGTAATTTTTACTTTATTATGGTGAACGTCGTTGTACCTACCTGGATTTCTAACAGTTTGCCTCACTTCAATTCAGTCTGTCTCTTCCTCTTTATAATACTGTAGGGGATGTACACCTTAGATTTTTTGTTACATATGTTTACTTGAATGTTTTGTCTTTCTCTGAGTGTCTGAATCTCTTGTTTAAATGCCAACGGTCCCCCCTTCCTACTCCTTTTCCCTATGAATCCCTGAAAACTACCTGTACATATGTGACAATATAAATTTTACATATTCGTTGTTCCTGGTTAACCTATCGTATACCTTGAGACGAGTTACAATAAACGTCGGACCTGTCCTCCCCTCAAACCCCCTCTTAACTATGTACATATACATACTGACTTAAGGAAGTTACAGGTGGACTTTGATAGTGTTGTAACATTTATCCGATGTTAGGTTATGTTTTATTTTTCAAAAAAAAATTCAACGACTCGTCGTTCTTTCTATACTCGAAGGATCAAGAATAACCTTCAATCGTGGTAGAACTGACGTTTTGGACGTTTTGTAAAATAAATTTTCTTTGAACTGTAGATTAAGTTAATACATATGACTAAATTTTTTATGATCATTTATAGTATAATGGTGCTCTCCCCTTTGTCACAGTTAATATTCTTATGTTTTGACCAAGTTGTTATCTTTATGGAAAAACGTTAACAAAAATGATGTAATCTTATCCTTCAACCTTTTAATAATTATTTTATTCGGTATATAAATATTATATATTAGTAAAATTGGGCGTGACCTCGTGAGTTTGGTCACTGAGAGTTTAAAATTGCACGTCTCCTTTGTGAATCCCTAGGACAGCTTTACAACGAAGATTAAGTCATTCAGACTCCCCCTTGACTGTAGGACGTAAGATTGTTCCATGGTGGTTGACGAAATCAGGTTCCTGGGTCCCAGACCTTTTAAAGAAAGGCTATCTCCCGCGTTGTCAGAGTCTATTTTAATGAAGACGTTGTTGATTTAATAGATCAATTCAGGATAAGAGGCCATTCTCATTTTTGTCTGGTTTTGACCTTTAATTAGAGACTGCAAACTCTAGAAGTCGGGTTCCATGAAGGGTTACCCCAATAACTACGGATTCACACTGAAGAAGTGTAGGTGACTACTTTTATGTAAAGAGCTAAGGTTCAATCCTTGCGACAGAAGAATGAGTTAGACGTCAGATTAGTACCGGTTGTGCCGAGTCTCTTGTTTTGTCTGATTTTTTTTTTTAACCGAACTCTAGCACACAAAAAGAACAATTTAAGTCGGTAGAAACAGAGAAGAGAGGACGATATATTTATAATTATTATGCCGTTTCACTTTGGTTTCCGTTTTTCCGAGCAGTTAAACCACTGCCCGAAAGACAAGCCTTAGAGCTCGACGACTTACTCGGGTCCGAAACAGAAAAGCAAAGTAGAAAAGGAAGAATGCGTCGGTGGGACTGACAACGGTTTGGCCTCCTCATCTTTTTCTTGTCGTGATTGTGATCGTCGTTTATCCAAAGAAAAACTGGTTCCCTTGCTCAAGTTTTCACCTCCACGGCCCCTAACTTGGGCCCCGGAGCACGTACGATTCGTGCGCGAGATGGTGACTCGATGTGGGGGATGGGCCATTGTTTGGGAGCCCTTAAATAAGTTCTGTCTTGTGTCAAAACCCAGGCAAAATGTTGTTAATTGTAATCCGATTTCACATCACACAGTTTAAAGTGAATGAAGGTTTTTGGAATTTTGATCTTGAATTTATGTCCAGGACATAATATGAAACGATTTTCTTCTCATCTAACGTAAGATCTGCCTCTCGGGGGCAACCACCAGGACCCTGGAAAAACGAAGACAGACCTTAGTGAAGGGAGGGCGTCAATCTTCTCGAACTACTTTATAAAAAAGAGGAAAGAAGTGAATGAGAAAGGATCCACTTTTCGTTGGTTTAATCGAGGTCTTCTCTCTTCTACCTTCCTGTTTACCTCACGGCAAACAAAGCCGGCGGCTCTCTCCCCCAAGGAACCGGTGCTAGCGTGGGGAAATCCCTATCTTATGTTCCGGTAAATTCTTCCAATTACACTGCGCGGCTGACTTGACTTGACTTGACTTACACTACGCGTAATTGGGAGCCAATTTTTGAGACGACCTGATCAAGTGAGTGGTGTCGGAAGAGTGTCCGAGACTCGGAGAGCGCAGGTCGGGGTATTTGGTTGTCTCGGAGTCAATTGGAACCCTTTCAACAAATTTGCCCGTTTTCTGTGTTATTCCATGACTCCATTTATGAAGAGGTCAGTCTCTACTTTTCCTACAACTATTGTTATCGTTTATTACTTGAGTCAAGTAATACTTGAAACAAGTACAATCTTTACTTGTTTTATTCAGTTTTTCTTCCTTCCCAACTATTTCTGCTTGCTCTTTTACTCCCAACAAAACAAAAAAATTCATCTTGATCAATTTCTTTTTTTGACCGATAAACTTTTCAGTTGTTTCGAGATTGGTAGTATTAGTTCTTTTCCTTTTTTTCACGTCTGTGTGTTTTGATCTTGACTACCCTCCTTTATAGATAGTTTATTGATAGTTTGTCTTTTTGAAAAATTTTTAGTATCTGTGTTGAGTCGTTTACTGAACTTTTGAAATCTACTTCACCTAAAATATTTGCGTGACATTGAATCGTATAATTTTTCGTCTCTGTAATGAAACGGTTGTTTCCAGGCAGATCAGTTCTGATACCAAAAAGGTCACCAGTACATACCTACACTCTCAACCTGACACTTCTTTCGACTCACGACTTCTTAACTACGAAAACTTCACACCATAACCTCTCCTGAGAACTCTCAGGGAACCGGACGTTCCTCTAGGTTGGTCAGGTAAGATTTCCTCTAGTCAGGACCCACAAGTAACCATCCTTACTACGATTTCGACTTTGAGGTTATGAAACCGGTGGAGTACGCTTCTCAACTGAGTAACCTTTTCTGAGACTACGACCCTCCCTAACCCCCGTCCTCCTCTTCCCCTACTGTCTCCTACTCTACCGACCTACCGTAGTAGCTGAGCTACCTGTACTCAAACTCATTTGAGGTCCTCTACCACTACCTGTCCCACCGGACCGTACGACGCTAAGTACCCCAGCGTTTCTCGGCCTGTACTGACTCGCTGATTTGACTTGACTATGGGTTTAATGCAGAACATCTCTGTCTTTCAGATTTGTACAGTAATGCTATCTTTTTGTCAACTTGTCCGTTGAGGGGTTTTTCCCTTGGTTCGTGTTTATGAAAGTGTTTCTTTCAAATGGTTATAGTCTTTTAGTACTACGATGAATTTTAAAAGTTTCGTACTTCTTCCTCGAGAAGGTCAAGTAAAATATTGTACTCATGTTACAAGTAGCTTTTGAAAAAGTCAAACGTGTCTTTTACTTTTTTTCAGATTAAAGTGTATTATATCTTACAGGACGATTCAGTGAAGTCAGCACAGGCTGAGACACGCTGGGGTAGTCCGAGGGGTCAGGGACCCTAAGAGGTCCGTTCTTGTGACCTCACCCAACGGTAAAGGAAGAGGTTACGTACTTTCACTTTTCACTTTTCACTTTCACTTCAGCGAGTCAGCACAGGTTGGGAGTCGCTGGGGTACCTGATGTCGGATGGTCCAAGGAGGCAGATACCCTAAAAGGTCCGTCCTCATGACCTCACCCCACGGTAACGGAAGAGGTATGTCTTACAGGTTCACCCCAATTAAGGTCTTTACGTTTCTAGTGAGTAATAGTTCCTTCTGTAATTGTTTCTAAGAGAGGAGATGCTTAGAGATGAATCCTAAGGGACTTGAGAAAGGGTTTCTCTTGAACTAAAAACCTAAAGACAAAAGAAGAGACACAACAAACAAGTGAAAATCGTTCTTAGGACAATCCGACCAAACCGATCTTAGAAGATAAACGGATAGACCAATGGGAAATATAGATAAACACAAGGAGTAGGAGATGGTAGGGGATCCATTACAGACTAGTGGAACCTGACGAAAGTCGTCTTTAGAACAAACCAACCAAATCGGTCTTAAGACGGAATGGAGTCTACAAAGGAGAATCATTAAAAGATAGGTGACTTGGAGTTGGGTGGGAGGGGACGAGGAATCGATATTTAAGGGTGAACGGATACGACATAAACTTTAACTAAGATTAAGACATGACTCCGGAAAGGGGGTAGTGTTATAAGGACTTACTTTAGTAAAAATGGAGAATAGATGGTAGGTCGAGACCAAATAGAAACTGTTATAATTATATTAGGTAGTTTAATTATTTTCATTCCTCTTTTTGGTATGTACTAGTAGAGGTATCAACGTGTTATCCGTGACTGTTTTCGGTTGTATATAAGTTGTGATATCTCCTAACTTATTACAGACCGTTTTTAAGTACAGGTGAACCTTGGACTTTTACACTGGAATAAATCTTTATCACAGAAATTTCTATATTAACCAAATTTTCTGTAGTATAACCTAATCCCACTCAAGGATTTAGGTTACTGACTACAGGAATGTTCTTCTCTTGTACGTCTCTGGCTCTATGTCTCCCTAGTTCCTGTATACTGCTACCTCCGTCTCTAATCTCACTACGTCGATGTTAGGTTCCTAACGGTCCTCGGTGGTCTTTGATTCTACTCCGTAATAAACTTTTTTCTATGTCTACATTCCGTTTAGACCAATTAATTTGTGAGTCTTTATTTAAAATTTTTGAGGGTGTGTTGAGTCTTCGTACCGTCGTCCTTCTTGAGGTACTTACACGAGTAGTCTATTAAACGCCTTTAAAATATTTAATAGGTCTTTACCAAGATTCCCGTATACAGTATAACTCTTTCCAATTAAGTTCTTTTACATGATTTCAAGTCATTATTGTTACTCTTAGAAACAGTAAACTTAGTGTTGGATGAGGAAGGGAGAGAGAAGGGTCCGGTCCGACTGTCTTTGAGATGAGGTTTGATATGTCGGTTCCTTTGTTTCAAGGGGGAGGGGGTTGGGTACCGTGGGGTTGAGGTCAGGAGAACGGACCTCTTAGGGTACCTGCCTCCTCGGACCACCCGACGTCAGGTACCCCAGCGATTCTCAGCCTGTGCTGACTCGCTGAGTAAAAGTGAAAAGTGAAAGTACGTAACCTCTTCCGTTACCGTTGGGTGAGGTTACAAGAACGGACCACTTAGGGTCCCTGCCCCCTCGGACCACCCGACGGCACATACCCCAACGTGTCTCAACCTGTGCTGACTTCGCTGAATCGTCGTCGTCGTCGTCGTCATAGAAAGGAGGTAAAGATTAGTATGGGAGTCGAGGAAGAACGTCTCTGATTCAAGACCCTTTCACGTCGATTCTCCACTCCCGAGAGTAAAAAGGTGAGTACCTTTTGCCCAAGATAAAATAACGTCCCGGGGAAGTAGGGGTAGTACTCTGCCTCCAAGGTCCTGTCCGCTCTCGACGGATCTTTTGGATTCCGACAACGGAGAACGGGTCGTGGGTCGATGATATTGTCCTTACAATGAGTCTTTCTTCATACGATGACAGACGGGGGTCGACTTTTCGATTTCCCTTAGGAAGTTCAACTTCGTTCTTTGACTAGTCGTCGTTATGTTTTGACTTGTTTTTATATGTTGAGGAACCATTTCCTTTTGTCTGTCTATTTATATCTTAGGACATTTTAACATTACATCCACATATTCAGTAGAAATTTAGACCATATCTTAAATTTTTCGTATTTTGAATTAATACTGGGATTCAATTACTAATGTGGTATATTTTCTATAAAACACAGTAGTTATTGTTTCATTCTCTACCGTTTCTAATAATATTGAAAATCTACAAAATACATTAACGTAACTATTGGTGTTTGTCGATATCTTATATGTGTTTCCCTTTACTCTTCCTTTAGTTTCGTACAGATAGAGTTAGTCAACGTCGTCGATATTGTCTTAGGAGTACATAAGATTTTATTCGGGGGAGTAAGATTATTTATAATTTAGATAACTTTTAGTCCTTAATCTTCAGTTTTATTAAACCAACTCCTCTCTCTCTTTAATAACTACGGTACACGACAAAAGGCATTCTCCATCGACAAAAGTTGGTTCTTTCTTTTTTCTCTCTCTCTCTGTCTTTTATAAGTATCCACCTTTCTCAAGACAACGGAAAAATTAAAAGACCAATTTTTGACTTTCCTCTAAGACTAAATTTAGGGTTCTCCAGGAGAACTCCGAAAACGGGACTTCGTACTAAATTTCACCCCTTGACGAAAAGTATGTGATCCAGGGAGAGTGTTGTGACAGGGTCTCTGGTTCGTCAGTATAAATGAATCTTGGTTACCAAGAAGAGTGCAACCGTGTCAACAAACAGAGTCGTTAAAAACATTCGAGACTTTTCTGTACCTAGTACACTCGTTCTTGGATGGTTACACCTTTAAGATTTTTTCTTGGGTTTTTTCTACGTCTGGTCTCCTCCGTCAACAGATCCGATTGACGATTCGAAAAGTCTCCGTCCTCCAGACCGCTCCAGTCTATACACGCATAAGTTTTCGACTACTCCGTCTGACTCTAGTGGTCTCAATAGACAACTATACTGACATAATTACTCAGAGGATTCTAGGGAGACAGTCCATCTCTTTCCCCCGAATATAGGGATGAAGATATGCGACTGATTACAAGGGGGCTCTGTTGAGACTAAACAACTACTAGATATAGAAGTTTTTAAGTTCCATATGACACGACCTCTGTATCGTTGAAGAATTGTGAGACATTTCCTTCCATGGGGAAACGGTCATAGATGAGTCTACTGACGTAATTATCAAGATTTCACTCCTAGAACGATTTCTAAATCCTCCATTGTGGATATGACTCTCATGTATATAGAGCCGAAAAACACTAAAACCTTACGATATTATATCTTTGTACCTCTAAAAATAAACAGAACCGTTAGAGTTAATTTTTATCCTTTTATAACCCTCAAGGGACCGACGGATTACCAATCCTAAGATCTGAAAGTGACGGTACCGGACTTAAGTTAGGGACCAGTTCCTTGACTTTCTTCCGTACCGGCAGAGGAGTTCTTTGCTTTTACGATTACTAAAAAATCTCCTTTTTGTCAAGTCAATACTTATCACTGATCTCTTCCTTTACCGTTGGGGGAGGTCATGAGAACCGACCTTTTAGAGCACCGGCCTCCTCGTACCATCCGATGTCAGGTACCCCAACGTTACTCAGCCTGTGCTGACTCGCTGAAGTAAAGTGAAGTGAAGTACTTATGACTTAGGATGAGATTTCCGTCTTAAAACTTCAATTTCTGTTTACGGTTCTTTGTACTAAAATTCTTAGATCTTCCTGTATAATTTTTTGTCGTTAGATGGTAATGTCCCTTTAAAACCGGTAGAGTCTTGAGTATGTATCCTTGCCTAAAACCACAAGGGTTCTACTGGTAAACCACCGTGGATTCAGTAAGAGGTCTTGAAACTACGAAATGTAGTACATGTCCTTTCGTAAATGTTGCCGTTCCTGTTTAAGGAGGTAAGAGGTTTCAATAATAATCCTTATGGATGGTTCTTCGAGAAATCCATCGACTTAGAAACGATAGACATAAATAGTATGGAGGGGAGGGTTTTTTCTTTTTTTTTTAATGATTTCAATACCGTTCCGAAGTCAGGAAATAGAGTTTCTGTGAAACCTATAAATGTTTATTTAAAGTAAGTCAACAGGTTTACAAATTTTTTAATTGATACAAAGTGTAAGATGAAACAGTCCATTTTTCCCGTCTTGAATAAATTGTGTCATTTTTGAGATAGATCTACACTTCAAATATAATATTAAATTTCCAATGAGTCCTTGTTATTCAATTTCTTCGCGTATATTTTATATTTTTGTCTTCCTCCCTCGCCCCTTTCTTCCCCTCCGACATTACCCCTTTCTCACCATCCCTTCTTGTTTCCTTTCGAAAGGAAGGAGAGGAGTTTAGATAAGGAACTGGGTCGTTGTCGGGTCTTTTGCTTCCCTAGATTTCTTTTAAAGGACACCTGAAGTGTAAACGAGAATAAAAAAGACGAAAGACACAAAGGACGAGAATCTACTATGACGCTTTACATTGATAACATCAACCAAACAATTAAACCATGGAGCGAACAAAAAGCCAAAGGTGTCAGGACACGCCGAACCATGAGGGAGTCGGAGAAATTAGCACAGAAAACGGTCGACTGAGTCGATGGGTTCCACCACAATTCCGGGATCCCGTTTTTACCCAGGTATAATTTTTATTTTATCAAGAACAAAAAACACACTAAATTTTCTGGATTTTCTCTTGTTTTCTTGGTCTTTTGTTCTGTCCACCACCTGCAAGAATTCTTTGCTCCTACGCAGATAACGACAATCTTGGGTTTTGTGTTCTTTTGACCTCCACGGCCCCTAACTTGGGCCCCGGAGCACGTACGATTCGTGCGCGAGATGGTGACTCGATGTGGGGGAGGGTGGCATCACAAAAGTCTTAATAAGGATACTGGGTAGCTATGTAGAAGGCGTTTTCTTTGAAATGAAGTACATTAAGTTAAAAACTTGAAAGAGATGACTTATGACAGAACATTGATCCGATATTCTTGCTTTTGATTTATAATATGGCTTTCACGGGAGACCAGGACTCGAGAGAGTGACGCCCAGTGGGAGAGCCTGTGGTCGAGCTGCCGGTACGGACAACGCTTCCCCCTCGAGGACTGACCGGCGGGGGTCCCCCTCCAGACCCTATTCTGGAGACGAATTTATGCAACGGTCTTTTGGCTTTCATATTACGGCCTCCTATTTTTCTTCGGGATTTGCCTCGGTATCCCTAAATCCAGGTCCATCCTCTCTTCTGACCCTTCGTTAGCACTGTCCGGGCGAAGCCAGCGAAGGGAGTAAGTCCATTCGAGGGCGCAGTTCTGAGTCTCAGCCCTTGTGCGTACCACCGACGCAGAGGGCTCGAAAATTGGAGCCCAGAGCTCTTGGTGGCTCTGCACGCGCACCTTCTCCTCTCTGTCTTTGGCTCGTCGGCATCTCGCGGGGGACAGCCTTGCCTTGCCATGGGTCTGCCTTCCGCAAGATACCGCATCCGAACTAGCGTTTTACTAAATTGACATATTTGGGAAGTCCGAGGACGTCATCAATCTGGGGAACTGGGGGCTCCCCGTTGGGAGTCCGCGAAGAGCGGCAAGAGACTGGGTCTTTACTCATAACCCTCGTTTAGGATTAAGTAAAAGGTCGATTCGAAAGAAGACTAAGAGTGAGGACACCTGAGAACCTCTGGACTTTAGTGGTGGCGGGAAAGCCGAGGAGGGGTTGAGGCCTAGACCGGCAGGACCGCCTAGGCTGGGCCGGCTCGGGGTCTCCTGAACGCCCCCAGTAACCCAAAACCACAAGTCAGCGAGTCAGCACGGGCTGTGAAACGCTGGGTCACCTGACGTCGTGTGGTCCAAAGGGACAGGAAGTAGAGAGCCTCGAACGCGTTTGCGGACAGGTAACTCAGACACTACGGTAGGTTAGTAGAGAAGGGGAAGACGGAAACCTATATGTTGCGAACCCGGTGTCCGCTGAGAGTCTCTCCGATTTCCCTGTATACTTACAAAAAATCTGTTGTGACACCTCCCCCCTCCCCTAACAGCCCCCCTAGGTATTTCTACCTTTTAGTGGACCTCCTTGACTTATTTTGATACCTAACGACCCGGGGTGAGAGATCTACGACTCACGAGAGTCTTAGAACTCAAGAATTCAATAAGTTGACTTTTTCCCTTGGAGGATGTGACAACCACCCTTACATTCAACCACGTCGGTGATACCTTTTGTCATACAACCAAGGAGTTTTTTGATTTTGTCTCAACGGTAAACTAGGTCGTTAAGGTGAAGACTCGTATATGGGTCTGTTTTGATGTAAAGTTTTTCTATGTACGTTGGGGATCCAAGTAACGTAGGGATAAATGTTATCGGTTCTGTACCTTCGTAAGATTTACGGGTACCTGTCTACTTACCTATTTCTTCTATACCACATATATATGTTACCTTATATAGAGTCGGTATTTTTTCTTCGTTTCTTCCTACTTTTTGTTTTTTTGTTTTCGTTTGTTTTGTTTTTGTTTGTTTGTTTTCTTTGTTTCTTACGGTAAACGTCGTCGTACCTACCTGGATCTCCAATAGTACAATTCACTTCATTCTGTCACTTTCTGTGTATAGTATACTATAGTGGATATATATCTTTGATTTTATACTGTTTGAATAGGTACTTTGTCTTTGTCTGAGTGTCTTTATCTCTTCTCTGAACACCCCCTCCCCTCTTCCCTAACTCTCAAACTCTAAACGTGTACGTCTAAACCTCTTCTTTTATCGTTGGGTGAGGTCATAACAACCGACCTTTTAAGGTACCTGTCTACTCGGACTGATGTCAGGTACCACAGAGTTCTCAACCTTTACTGAATCGTTGATTTGGTGGTAGTGGTCCACGTCTGACAAGATATATCTTACCCATTTGTAGTTCCAGGATGACATGTCGTGTCCTTTGATATACAAGACATCATTCGGTATTATCTCTTCTTATATTTTTTCTTATATATATATATATATGTGTATACACACACACACACACATACATACATATTTACTTAGTAAAACGACATGTCCTCTTTAATCGTAACATTCAGTTGATATATGAAGTTATTTGAAAATTTTTAATATTTACAGGGAGTCAACTTAGACTATTTTTTTGAATTTGTTTGATCAAACCCTTGTTGACCTGGACTTTGAGATCCTTGTCTTTGACTGTACTTGATCCTAGGACTTTTTCAATTATGTCCTCCTCCTCTTTTGTTCTTCCCTTTTCTCCCGTGACCGTTCGTCCTCTGTCTTTCCACCCTCCTTCTCACGACTCCTCACTCAGAAAGTTTCGATACCATTTGTTTTGTCATACCATTCCATGACCGTATTTTTTTTCTGTGTGTCCTGGAAGGGACCACCAAGTCACCAATTCTGAGGTTCGAAGGACCCTCCCCTCCCCTCTTCCCTCCCCCTTCCCACCGTATCGACTAGTCCCTTGATTTCTAAGGACCACCCCACGTGGTTTTTCTATATTAAGTCAACGAAAATTATAATTCCCGAAGGGATCGAGTTACCAGCCTCTTCCGTTACCGTGGGGTGAGGTCATGAGAACGGACCTTTTAGAGTACTAGCCTCCTCGGACCATCCGACGTCAGGTACCGACTCGCTGAAGTGAAAGTGAAAAGTGAAAGTACGTAACCCCTTCCTTTACCGTTGGGTGAGGTCACAAGAACGGACCCCTTAGGGTCCCTGTCCCCTCGGACCACCCGACGGTAGATACCCCAGCGTGTCTCAGTCTGTACTGACTTCACTGAATGGTCGTCATCGTCGTCATCGAGTTACCATTACTAGACGGACGTCATGTCCTCTGGGTCCAAACTAGGGACCCGACCCGTCAAGAGACATCTTTCCTTGCCTCTGGGTGAGGTCATAAGAACGGACCTCTTGAGGTACCTCTCTCCTCGGACCATCCGATGACAGGTACCCCAGAACTTCTCAACCTGTCCTGACTCACTGATTGTGATACTATTTTATAGATTTAAATTTTTTACTTAATTTTTGAACTTGTTACTTCTCCTCCTTATTTTTCATGGGTTTTTTTCCATGTTTTAACTCAAGTCAAGTCAAGTGAAATCAGTACGTCAACACAGGCTGTGAAACTCTGGGGTACTTAGTGTCGTGCGGTTCGGAGGGACAGGTAGTGGTTGAAGGTCTCAAGTGAGTTTGAGTACAGGTAGCTCAGCCACTACGGTAGGTCGGTAGAGTAGGAGACAACAGGGGAAGAAGAGGACAGGGGTTAGGGAGGGTCGTAGTCTCAGAAAAGGTTACTCAGTTGAGAAACGTACTCCACCGGTTTCATAACCTCAAAGTCGAAGTCGTAGTCAGGAAGGTTACTTGTGGGTCCTGACCAGAGAAAATCTTACCTGACCAACCTAGAGGAACGTCAGGTTCCCTGAGAGTTCTCAGAAGAGGTTGTGGTGTCAAGTTTTCGTAGTTAAGAAACCACGAGTCGAAAGAAGTGTCAGGTTGAGAGTGTAGGTATGTACTGGTGACCTTTTTGGTATCGGAACTGATCTATCTGGAAACAACCGTTTCATTATACTCAATCCCCTCTAGTCAAAAACGAACGTTTACTTTACCTACGGTTCTACTTTTAGGTTCTCTTAGGTGATTCCTCAAATCTGAAGTTTTCAAACAAAAGAGGAGACCTTATATCAGTGGACAAAGGTTTCTCACGTTGAACACGTTTTGAGTAAAGGTCGATCGTAGTTATCAAACGGAAATTTAAAGATTTAAACAAACAATCTTCCATAATTCTAAGGAAGTCAGATATAAAAGTGAGAACTGGTTTGTTAATAATTATTCTAGTATTTGAGATTTTACAAGAAAAGAACTTTAGTACACAGTCTTACCAAAGTAAAGACGTCATAGCAGGTATTGTCTTGACTTTTACCGTCCAGACATCGAACAACTCGAAATGTAGACGGAGGTAAAGGAAAAATGGAGAGACTTTACATTTGAGATTTCTAAATTTGAGATTTCAAGAAAAATACGTCACGTTTATGACACTAAAGATATATACTAACCCCCTTCTTTTTAGACAATTCGTCAGTTTCATCACCTCCGTTTCCTCTCCCTGTCTCAACTAAATCTCTTTTACACACTTCTACTTTAAACCCCAGTTTATTTGGACTGGTAATAGATCCAAAGACTCTTTTCTTCTACGTAAGGAAGAAGGGCAAAGTCAAGTCAAGTCAGGTCAGTCATCTTTTCGGGGGATGGGTCGGGACAGATGTATTCAAAACATGAAATGCACTCTTCCCAGAGAGTGTCAACCGGCGCACCGGATTACCTATTCCGCAGACTAAGGCCTAGTCTTCTAACTCCCAAGCTCAGGGAAGCACCAGCGAAGAAAAGGATAAACGACCAGACTAAGGGACGGTCCAACCTCTCCGAATTTTAGACTAAACGAAGGAGAAGGGAGAACTACGACAACGGGTCAACACTCACTTACGTTTGTTAATTAGCTAGTTACGCAAGAATAAATTGTTAATATATAACCTCCGGACTACAAAGTGCTCACGAAATCCGTACTTGCTCCTCCCTTATCGTGCACAGGAGTTCCTCGAATGAAAGATGGCTTGGGCTGTTTACTTTATTTGTGTCTTTGTTTTATTGATTTTGAACAAAGTACAGGATACTTTATTTATTAAATATCCGACTTTATTTTTTAATCCCTACCCCCGAAGAAATCTGTCTTAAAATAATAAGGACCGAATTCCCTATTATGACGATTGAACGACTCTTATACTTCCGTGAACCGGAAATGTTTCGACTTTATGACTTGAAAACTCCCCCGTCCCTAGTGAATTTTTTAGTTGATTTACCCCTTTACCGCTCGATTTAAAGACCTTTGTTTATAGACTGATCCTAAAGATATTAACATCGAGATTTACCAAACTTTATCTACAAGAGGTCTAAAAGTAATCGATGGTATTTGTATTAACGGAGGTGGAGGAGGGAAATCTTTTCGTATTTCCGTCTTCGGTGGTTTCCGAAAGTAAGGTCGACTTGACAGGAGATCTCGTTGAAGACACATCAGTACTCTGGAAATCAAAAATCGTTCTCACGTTTACGGTCTTTACCTTGACTTGTCGTCCCTCCCAGAAGTTTATTAAACTTTTGTCTTGATACCATACTAGGTCGCTTGAGGTGAACACCCATATATAAGTTTTCTAAACTTTTATCTCAGAGTTTCTCTATAAACGTGGGTACAAGTGTCGTCGTAATAAGTGTTATCGGTTCTCCATCTTACTTGGATTTATAGAAATCTTCCTATTTAACTACTTATTTTACACCATATATGGTGCATTATAATAACAGAATTTATTTTCTTTCTTTATCTGGAACTCCTGTAATAAGTTTCACTTTATTCGGTAAGTGTTTTTCTGTTTATGGCATACTAAGGTAACTGTGTTCACAAGTCAAGTTAAGTCAGTGAGTCAACACAGGCTGAGAAACACTGGGGTACATGACGTCGTGTGGTCCGAAGGGACAGGCAGTGGTTGAGGGACTCAAGTGAGTTTGAGTACAAGTAGTTCAACTACTACGGTAGGTTGGTAGAGTAGGAGACAGTAGGGGAAGAGGAGGGCGGAAGTTAGAAAGGGTCGTAGTCCCAGAAAGGTTTACTCAGTCAAAAAGTGTAGTCCACCAGTTTCATAACCTCAAAGTCGAAGTGGTAGTCAGGAAGGTCACTTATAAGTCCTGACTAAACGAAATCCTATCTGACCAACCTAGAGGAACGTCAGATTCCCTGAGAATTCTCAGAAGAGGTTGTGGTATCAAGTTTTCGTAGCTAAGAAGTCACGAGTCGAAAGAAATATCAGGTTGAGAGTGTAGGCATGCACTGATGACTTTTTTGGTATCGAAACTGGTCTGCCTGGAAAGAACCGATTCATTACAAAGACGAAAAATTTTTCGACAGATCTAACCAGTATTAAAAAAAAGGTTCCTCGTTCACAGAAAATTAAAGTGCCGACGTTAGTGGTTAGACGTCACTAAAACCTCGGGGGGTTTTATTTTCAGACGGTGACAAAGGTGACAAAGGGACAGATATACGGTACTTCACTGCCCTGGTCTACGGTACTAGAATCAAAAGACTTACAACTCAAAATCCGGTTGAAAAAGTGAGAGGAGAAAGTGACAGTAGTTCTTCGAGAAATCAAGAGGTTTCTATATATCAGGTCTATATGCACAAACTTCCTTCGTCGTCCAGTGGTAATGGGGAATGTCTTAATCCTTTTGTTATAATAGGAAATTCTTTAATGTGGCGACCGTATCAGTTCGTCTGTAAGGATAGAAACATATCCACGTGTAACATGTAATTTCTCCCGGGACAGTCTGTCCCCGATACAATACAAGTTTAAAAGAACACGTCGGGATTTTTGAATTTAGGATAAGGTAGTATCTCATATACTTTATTAGTTTAAGTATCTTTGTTCATCTTACCACTAATGGTAAAATACCCTCCCTTCATTTTTACTGTCAACAAATTACCCATGTCTTAAAGTTAAAACGTTCTATTCTCAAGATCTCTAGACAAGGTGTCGTTATACTTATCAGGATTTTGATGACTTGTCATGTAAATGTTACCAATTCTGAAAAAAAATGTTATTTATTTATAAACAATTTTTTGGTCAACCGATATTTACATACCCTACTAAAGACCTAAGAGTTAACGTAATATACAAGCAGAAATACGGTAATGGTATAGTACAACCAATGATATCGAAATATGATTCAAAACTTAACTCCTTCAGACTCAAATGGAAACAAGAAGAAAAAGTTCTAAAAATATACAAGTATAACGTTAAACCATACTTAGACTTCTAACCGGAAAAGACATTTTTTTTCAAAAACCTTAAAACTATCTTTACTTTAACTTAGACATCTAGTGAAACCTATCATAATTGTAGAATTGTCATAATTCAGAAGGATAAATCCTTGAACCTTAGAGAAAAGTGAATAAACTGAGAAGAAATTAAAGACAGTAGTTACAAAACATCTAAAGTCCCATGTTCAGAAAGTAAAGTAACCAATTTAGGTAAGTACCCATAAAATAAGGAATACACGATAATATTAACTTCAACGAAAGTATTAAAAGAAAAACCAAACAAATAACGACTATATCTTTGTGTTGACTGAAACATACAACTAGAATATGAGACGTTGAAACGACTTAAGTAGATAGTCAACATCTTCAAAAGAACACTAGTACAGTACTATAACGGTAGACATTTATCTTTGTCATAATGAAGATATGAAAGGTAAACTTACTGAAACTAATAAAAAGAACAGATTAGCGAATTCTTACTACAATCGACATCAAAAAAGATATTTACAAGACATAGTATAACTTCTTCCCGTACTATAAAATTCACCACTTTATGTCAAACGAAGAGTGGAGTACAAGGTACTTTACCTCTATAGACATTATTTTTACATACTTCAACCCAATTTTGTCCTTATACCAGTAAAGTTCACGATGGAAAAATATAGTAAATATTCTTTAACTTCCTATGATCTCGACTACTCAATTGACTGAAGAGATCATTTAAAGTATCTCTTTAGTCTGAACATGATACCGAAAGGATCCTTGGGCGACTACCATCTGGTGTGAGTAGAGTAAATGTCAGTCTAGAGGTATAGACGTCCAAGACGTCGGTGCCTAATATTGTTGAGGTATAGTTTTTACTAGTCTTTTTTATAAGGTCTTTCGAGGTTTGTCTTTTTGAACTTAAATGGTACGTGGTGGTTGATAAATGTATCGTAAATACGACATGATCCATAAATTAGTTCTCTACTAAATTTTCATATTTTCTCTTATACACATCCGATATTCGTTTATTGATACGGTGAAATATACTCTGAGTTCATAGGTACCTAAAACCGTAGACGACCTCCGGGACCTTGTGGTACCTATGTTTCTCTGTTGACATATAGGTGAGTAGTTATCCGAACACAACATCACCAATATCAAACCAGTGTAAACCTGGACGAAAGATATAACCCATAAAGTGTAAAAAAATTTCATGGAAAAATTTAAAGTCGACCTCAATAGGTATTAAATCAACTTAAAAATTGAAGTGAAATTTTTGGAATCTGAACGAAATACGATCAGTTATAACCAAGCCAACTAGTATACTTTAGTCAATGATCCTACTTCAAATAGTAAGATTATCGAATCAGTTTGGAAGTGAATAACTATGAAATTGAAAATTAAAGAACAGTTTAATACCTTACGAAGTGTTTAAACGCACAGTAGGAACTCGTTCTCGGTACGCTGAGTAAAGGTCGAAATCATACACACGACGGTTCCGCTCGTGATAAGACGTAATAAATAAGTGTAAAATTTTCGGTTTGTTCAGTCCGTGAGTAAGGACGTTTGTTAAAAATCGATCATACGTTAGTCACAAAATATTGAAAAACCTGTATTACTCGTAGAAAAAGACTTTGTCTTTCGTCCCTTAGTACTCATTATATTTGTTGATAAAAATGTTCCCTTCAGAGTCTCATTCACTTATGAAGGTTATAAAGTGGATAGAAGACTCAAAGTTTCAAAAGTTTATCGATGTCCGAAATTAAAAGTTTATTTGGTCGAAAGAAAAGTGGGTGGATCAGAGTATGTAAAACTGATAAAGTCCTATTTTTAGTCACTAGTTTGTTCATCTCAGTACACACCAGTATTACTGTCTTTATGTAATAGTACGTATATACTTAGAAGTTATCGACCGTAATCAGAACCCTAGACCCTATACATATAAGAAGAGGACTCTCTATTCCTTTAGGACCTTATACCACAAGGACTCGTCTTAGTCAGTAAACTGACCTTATATTCGTCGTATCCCATATTTAAATAAAATGAGTAAAATTTTTTAATTTTAAATTAAAATTAAGATAGGATAAGGTAAAATAAAAATATGAAAATGACGGGACCGAGGTCTTGACGTAAGGAACCATGTATTTTTCGTGAGTACTATATGAGCAACCTTCTTACCACTAATTTTTATGGGATTTACAGATCCCCCTTTTTTTTCACCTATTTACACATGGCGAAACGTTGTAAAGTAAGATTCCTTTTTCTAACACAAATGTGCCTTTCTCGGGTTCTATGTAATCCAAATTTTTTTTTCAGTCTCTTACCATATGAAGGATACTGACGTAAAGACATTTTTGTTTTATAAATATATAATATATATGTACTTAAGTCTCTTTTATCCTCACATGTTTTATATTATTTTATAACAACCACCAATCTAAACCTCCTCCTCCTTCCATATTGAAAGTGTAAAATAAGTCCTCAATTTTGCCGTGAGTTAAAACTGATCCTTTGTTTTGTTATTAATAATCTACGGTCGCTCCCACACTAACACGGATTAAATGTTTCCTTTACAAACTCTTGATTAAGTACTGAAAACTTGTGCCTCTCTGGTACAAGTTATATTTTATTTATCTAGACATAATTTTAGGTATTTAAATATAAATATATTCTAAATATCTAGGTATTTTAGGTATTTAGATAATAGGAAGTTAAAGAATATTTATTATATCTAGATACCTAGATATAATTTTAGTTATTTTTAGGTTATCTAGATATAATTTGTAGGTATATTTTATAGAAACGTCCGTCCTCACACGTCACCATTTCTTAGGAGGACGGTGACATCCTTTGAGTTCTCTGCGCCTAAGGTGGGGACCCACCCCTTCTAGGGGATCTTATCGTTGGGCGAGGTCATAAAAACGGACCTTTTGTGATACCTATGCTCCTCTGACCTCCCGACGTCAGGTACCCCAGGGTTTCTCGACCTGTGCGGACTTTATGACTCGTGTTTGTGCTGGTGATTGCACTCGGTGTCCACTCACCCGAACCGTCCCTCACGACGTCCTTCATAAGTCCCTTCCCGGAGTCAGACCCTTCTTCGCCTTCTCGTCGGTTCTCTTCGTCCGCCCCGTGGCCTGGTGTGGGTGAAAGGAAGAGGTTGTGGTTCCCCTTCCCTTGATAGAACTCAGGGTTTAGAGCGATAAAATTGTAAAGGAGCGCGACAGAGTCTTTTTGGTTGGAGAACATGAGAGGGCAGCAATAATTAGCAAGCGGGGTTCAGAGCACTGAAGGTTTTTATAGCGCTACAAAGTCGAAAATGATAAAAGCATTCGTCGGGGACACTCTTTTAAAAAATTCAGGCAAAAATTGTGATACACAACAATTTAACATATACGTATAACGAGAAGAGTTGTATAAAACAAAATCTTTAATCTCCTACCCTCTTTTTCCCACACAGTCTTCACCCTAAGCTTGGGTGCGGAGGTATGCCTCTGGTCTTAGGGGTTCCGCCCCTTCGAGATTCGAACTCAGACCGCGGAATCTGGTGAGCCGGTAGGACTGTGGAGCCCTTTTTGTGCTTCTAAAACGTGATTTTATCTATGTTTCTAGTCGCAGAGACACTGCATATCAGATCCTTCTACAATTGAAGGCCTAGCTCTGATTTTCCGGTGGGTACCGAACTTTTCCTCTTGTCGAATACAAAGACCTCCCTTCCTTTCTTTCTTGGCTTGCTGCAAATCGGGTTCAGCGAACCATCCAAAGGGTCGGAGAGTAGAAATGGCTTTGGAACTCGCACCAAAAACGGGGTCCGAATAAAAACTTCTGACTCCTTGTTGTTTTTAGGTTGTTTTCGGGGTCTATAATACGCTATCTGGTAAAATAACAGAGACTAAGGAAAAGCAGGGGTCTAGACGGAACGGTGATCTCTTCACAAACAAAACCCGAGGCTTTCACTGCCGGCTCCTTGTCGGAACCTTTCAGGAGCATCCCGCTGTTGAGGGCGGCTACGTTCTGAACTACTCTGTTCAAAGATGCGTTCTCAAACTGGATAAGGTCTAGGTCTCTTTGAGTCACTGTGCGAACGAGGGCTGGAAGGACCAGTGAGAGTCTATAAGGACTAACTTTCAGAGGCACCGCAGGTAACGGTCCATCGTCTATTTTACCGCTAAAATTTTTCCCTACCGCCCCACTTTTATTCGCCTTGCACGGTGTGAAGGACTGTCTGAAAAGGTCGAGAAAGAGTCGAAACACGCTTCATTATACTCGAAACTCAGACCTTCCAGTGTATAAAATTATTTTGGAACTTCCCATTTGTCATTCTTTAATAAGAATGTTGATCCGACTTTTGATTTATAAAAGTCTACAGGTATTAATAATAAAATTTAAGATGTTCACCTTAGTGATCTAGAAATAGGTCAAATTGAAATATAACCGCATATCAACTAAATGTTACAAAACAATCAAAGTCCACATGTTGAGTCACTAAGTCAATGTATATATGTATATAGGTAAGAATTTCAAATAGGTCATTCGAAAATTTTGTGTGACGGGTGGATGGAGGGGTTTTAAAACTTCGTTAAATCTCAGTACAGGTACCAAAAAGTCCGTTCTTATGACTTTTCACTTCAGAGAGTCAGCACAGACTGAGAAACGCTGGGGTACCTGAGATCGGATGGTCCGAAGAGGTAGGTACCCTAAAGGGTCCGTTCTCATGACCTCACCCAACGGTCACCCGACGTCAAAGGAAGAGGTCTCTTAGAAGAGCTAGGTCCCTAGCTTGGGATCAGAGGGTGTAACGTCTTCTATTGGGTTTCTACTGGTTGTCTTATGATACTAATTTGCCAATTGTTGTTTTGTAAAACGACCCACTGTCAAAATAATCACTCCAAGTCATAACAAAGTTCCTAAAAATATAAGAAGAGATTTAACGAATGGGTTGGAAACTCCACAAGTAGGAAGGAACTAAACATTTTAAGTAAAATACTTTTTATTTGGGTAGACTATTAGAAATAAATGTTTCTTGGGTTCTTCTTTAAAGAAAATGATTGTTTTAGGATAATTCAGGGAATTTGTGATGAAAGGTACATATCTTTGATATCTATATTTTGAGCAAAGTATCACTCGACATTTAAAATGTTCCAAGAGTACAGTTAGAAATTTTTAGTTCGACACCGGGTGTAAAGTACAGGAATATTACAATGGTACGATTGTAAATGAAAATAAGGACCAGTAAAAAATCAAGGTAGAGAAAGAAGGAAATACCTTATAATTTGAGGACTATAAAACTAAAATACGCAATTTACTAAACTTCATGAAAGGTCTTATCCATTCCATATTAATTTATACATTTGTTAAAATGTTAAATAATTGTCATAAATAACACGTTGTCCTGAAGGGTCTCCGATCACATGTAAAAAACTTTTGTTGACTTACTTCCTAAAACTTTCCGGAGTTTTAAATTTTCCCACCCCGAAGGGATCACCAGATCATCAATTCTGACACGAAGATGACACATCCTGTGTCGAAGGTAGGGACTGTCCCATTGATTCTAGGGTGTACGGAGCCCCGAGATGTTTTTTTTCTAAAATTTCTCACCTCCCTTGATTTTTTTCTACTGACACAAACAAATATGGTTAAATTTATTGTCCTAAATTAAAGGTTGGAACTTTAATTAAAGAACTGACAAAATACACCTTTACATGAACCCCGTTATGACAGTATAAATTCATAATAAACGTATTACACTTTAGATTCGATAATTACGAAATATTTATAAGATCGTTTCAGTCAAGGCGATCTTATTAGATGTGACCAAACTGACTTGAAAGAGTGATAAGAAATGTTTCTGGAGTGTTTCTTTAATGACCCAATATCCTCCGCGTTCTCACATCACTAAATTAACGTATTAGTTCAGTTTTAAATAACGTCCTGGTACAATCAAACATCATTGGGGAGTTGGAGTTCTTTTTCACGTGATTCCTTCTTTACGTCTAGATCCGAAAGTCAAAGAGGACTGGTGGTACCAGCCGTGATTCAAAAGGACTTTCGTGTGTCACAAAGTAAATGGGTGTTTACCAGAAAACGGAGTAGGGTGATAAAGTACAATAAAAAAAGAGAAGAATTAACTGAAATAATTAAAAAGGTTCCTGTCTCAGTCCAAGAGAACATAAGAGTTGTCAGTTCAAGTAGACCCCGTGGATTGTGACAAATTGAAAAAAAAACTTAGTTACTTAACAGTACGTAAACACTTCTTCGTTGGGTGTTTAGTAACCATGTGATTCCTAGAAAGATCAAAATAAAACGACCCTCTACACGCTAAAGGTAGGTATGAAACCAGTGCTAGGGACTACTTCTACAATTGTTTACCTAGATAAATGATATACGATCGAGAACGAGAATGAAAGAATCACGAAAATTAACAACGGAAATTCCGTTGACAGTGCATGTAGGAGAGTAGAACAGTCGACGTATAGGATCTACCGTCAAAGGAAAGTAAGAGACTTTGAAGGGAAGATCCGGAACAGATGAGAACCCCTTCTACGAGAAGACATGGGTGGTCTAGTCATAGTCTCTTTTGTTCTCGTCGACTTCTGATTGTGTTAAAAGGACTCCGTTGTTGTTGTTGTTGTTGTTTTTTGGGTTTTCTTACTCACCAACTTCGTACTTATACATTAATTGTTGAAGTCTACAAGACTCCTTTCCTGGTCTCTCCTTGGTCTTCTTGACCTGGGGTACAAACGGATTTACCCAGGTATAACACTGGACTACTTAAGTTTACGAATGGAAGAACGTCTGACAGACGTTTCAAGTAAATTGAAGTAAGTTTTACTGTCCAATTTTTTTAAACAAAAATTATGGCGATTTGGGTGGTGGGTAATCTTAGTATCCTATTTGTCATGTTTCGTGTAGTTAAGTGTGGGAGGAAGAGATGGTAGGAGGTGTACCGGGTGACCATTGGTGTTTGGAAAACAGGTATAGTATCTTTCCCATGACATTTCATATGTCAGAAAAACTCTGAAAAAGGGTAAGTCGTAACAATCATTCTAACAGAACATCATATAGGGTCAAGTTTAACCTTCATCGAAACGACTTAGGTTTCTCCAACGAATGGCGACGAGGTCGACGACGACAATTATTTTTAAGTAATTCTACGACGAGGACAATCATGACTCAGATGACCTCTATTTCGTCTGGGGCACACTCTTGAAAACAATCGGACCTCTGTCGAGGCAGTCAGCTCGTCGTTCCTAGTCCCTCAGAAAGGATCCCCGTGTAAAAGAACCGTGACCATGGTTCGTTCCACGGGAGAAATACCCGAGAATAAGAAGGAGGAACAGGGTTACCTGATATAATTCATTTTGACTTTACGCTAAGACTGACCCAGAGAAATGGGTCAAAAGATCAACGCTTAAGAACTTAGATCTCATCTGTCTGAATGACAATTTCCGACCATAGGGTCCAGTTGTCTGACCGTGGGGTTCCGGAGTCAGAGATGGAAAGGTACGTCTTTTCGTATTAGGTATCTATAACACTCCGTCCTATGCTACATGCACCTGTACATAAAGTGGAACCAGACTTAGGACCGGGACAACGAAGGATTGACATGTGGAACCTATTTAGTGATGGGAGAGATACGAAGTTAAAAGAACACATTTTATTTCCGTTGTCATAGATGAAATAGAACATCCCAACAATTCTCGTAATTTATTCGGTAACATGTGTTTCGTGAAGTATGATACACGACTCGTAACGAGAAATAGACACATCATCATAAAATATATGTATTATATATATATGCAAGTCAAGTCAAGTCAAGTCAGCGAGTCAGCACAGGCTGAGAAACGTTGGGGTACTTAGCGTCGTGCGGTCCGGAGAGACAGGTAGCGGTTGAGGACCTCAAGTGAGTCTGAGTACAGGTAGCTCGGTCACTACGGTAGGTCGTAGAGTAGGAGACAGCAAACAATCGTGTACATAAATATAGATAACTCTGATAAGTCGTTTTCGATTGGATCGGAGTACCTTCGGGGAGAGACTTCGAGGACCAATAAAGAGAATTTTGGAAAACTTATTTATTTACTTAGTCCTGTATAGTGGTTACGTACTAGAAGTCGGTACTTGGTGTTACAACCCATGTTCTGATTCTGGTGTTTTAGAACAGCAGAACTCCAGTACAGGTTTTCGTCTTTTCTAGCTTTTGGAGGACCTTTTCTCGACAGTAGAGTCGGATAAAAAGGAGGAATCTTACACCACGGGAGGTACTGGGATTCCCGAATCCGACGACGAAGACTCCACCCTTCGTTCGAGACCCGCGAGACTAGATATGGTTCGTAACGACGTATGGGGTGACAGTCAATATTCGTGAGCTCTCTTGTGAAAAGGTCTCTGCACTGTCCTAATCGGTTATGTTTCGACATCCGATACCTTCAGGTTGTGATGAAAGGTTCGTGGCCATCTTTCGTCACTGTACCATGACAAAAATAGTAGGTCAACTTTCATTTTATAACTGGTCTTACTCTAAGAGTTTGGTATCTCCAATTATCACAACTAAAGGAGGTTATAGATACTTGGGTCAGGATGGTTCTGGGTCTTTTATTGTTGTCACATTTGTTGTAGGTATGAGTGAAATAAAAATTTGTCTCCGCGTACATGGGTTTCTTTCTCTTCTGATTCTTGGTAGTACCCCCGAACACGATTCACTAGACGGAACCGAAAGACTGGAGTCTTACGGAGCACTAGGTTACCGGTATCCCTACCTTATCGGGGAACTACCATGTGTGTAGTCTTTCCATTTGAGGGAGAAGGGAACTTTATCTTCCCTCTTTACCTCTGTTCAGTTACTTAGGGGACCTTATAACGGGGTCTCAGGAAGGTCCCTATCCCATACTGACTGGTAGTCAGGTGTTTACCTTCACCCTTCCCTCCATCCTTGTTACTCACCACAACTCGTCTTTTATTAGGGCCTACTGCACGTAGGTCCTGATCCTATGTGAAAAGTAATCTTACTTCCCTCGACTGTTTCGGGAGTTTTTCTATCTCCGTTTCTCGTGTAACTAATCTTGTAATAGAGGATTGTCTCCACCCCGATAAAGGGTGGTAATGACATTTTATTGACATTGATTAGTTTTGTGTATGTCCGGAGAAATTACCTCAATTATTTTGATGTCGTCTAACCCTTAGTCCCCAGCTCCATGATTAGGGTTTCCTTTTTGACCCTGTTTCCCTAGGTACGACTGTCCTGAAATATCAGGTCGACACCCAAGAGTCTTTCTTCGGGACCAAGTCTTTGCTGTCGTTTATGGGTACTAGTGATATACCCCGACTCGGGTCCAGATTCTTAGAACTTACCGAGAGGATTGGGTTCTAATAGGTATAAGAAATAGGGGAGGTCATTACATATTCTGGTTCTTCACACCTTGTGACCTCCACCTGTAGACCAAAAAATAAAGACCCGTTAGAGCTATTGAATAATGTAGAGTGTTAAAAGTACCCTTCCTCCCCTACCGTCTCTTGTGTCTGTAGGACAGAACGTGACGTCCCGTGCCTTTCACCATTCTTGTAGGTCGACACTACCCGTCCTTCACCGTTCCGTTGTTCTACGGAGTACGGACCCCACCCTCATGTCGGTCGTCGGGAAGACCGGACTCAAGTGGAGGAGTTCCCCTCCAGAGGTACCTTACTGGTACTAAGGGTTGTACCGGTCTTTTGGGTAGCTACGGTGAGTACCCCGTCTACTAGTCTCCTCGACGCGAGAAGGGAGGTCTCATTGAGTCTGACTTCATCCCGGCCTGTCCGGGTGTCTTCCATCGTACTCTCTTTCACTTCCACACTGTGGAGAGCCAGTGCAACATCTTCCTCTGGAGCGGTCGTAGTATCAGGTTCTTTTAGGGGTGGGCAACCTCTCCCCAGGCGTCCCCCTCCCGTCAGTAACCCCTCCACTCTCGGGTCATAAGAAAGGGTATGGTGTTCCTGTGACGGGTCTTAGGTAAGACCCCCCGACTCCAATGGGGTGGAAAAGACGTGTGACTCAGAAGTGTCTGTGGATACCAGGTGAACCGAAATAGAGGGTGGAGATGGAGGGTTATCACAGAGGGTCGCTACTTCGTACCTCTCGGGTTCTGTGTCCCTTTGTCTAACTTGGCGAGTCCCAACAGCCCGTCCAGGACGACCTCCATTGACATGGCGTGAACGGCGTCCAATAGTCTCTCCTAGTCCGACCCCATCCGACACAGACCCAGGTCTCAGTGTAGGTGACGTCTCTTTATGTCCCCGTCTCCTCCTAATCGGTTCGTGGTCCTGTCGGGTGAGACTTGTGAGTCGAAAAGAGGATAGGGACTCTTCTCTCATTCTCGAGAGGTCGTTTCTGTGTAAGTAAAATTTGTAAATTCAGGTGGGACTTCGACTGTAAGGGTTTTAATGACAAACCTAATCCATCAATAGAGTAAATCGATCCTATATAACCTTCATGACTTTATAAATGGAACGAAAAGGTGTAAAATTTGGTGTTATAGGTAATATTCGACTTAAATTCCAAAAGAATACACATACAGGTTGGGGAATTAGGCTTTCGGAGTCTCCGGTCTTCAAATGTCATAAATCTGTCTCTCCCACACCACATCGTGAGATGTTGGTTATGATTGTCCAGACGACACTTTGTACCTATAAGTGTAATACAGTCTATTTCTGTGATTTATCACGGTGTACGTAGATTGTTAGCACCACCAAAGGTCAAAATTTTAGTGACTGTATAAGAGAGTGAACAAGAAGTATAGAACAAGTCTTCCTTCTAAGGGATTGTAATAGAGAGACTTGGTATCAAGTCCATCCGACTGACAGAGGGTGTTTTCCGAGTACTGTTGACCACCTCCACTGGTTCTTGGAGTCTCCGTACCAAGCACCAAGTTGTTACACAAGTGTTGTCAAGGGTAAATAAGGGAGTACAGTACCCATCTGGAGCATGGAGGTTGGTCTGTAAATTGAGGTTCCCATCCAGTGACGGAATACGAGAAACCAAGGGAGATGACATGGGACACGTTATAATCCTTTAAATTCTGTATTCGTTGTATAAGTTAGAACTTTCTTAATTTATACCTAGTGTTGGTCCCCTGTAATTACTTTCTTCTGGGTAACAAACATCTCAGGGAGACAAGTACTACTTCTTCCTTTACCGTTGAACAAGGTCATAAGAACGGACCTCTTAGGGTACCTACCTTCTCGGGTCGCTCGGGGTCAGGTACCCCAGTGTATCTCCACCTGTGCTGACTCGTTGAGTGTGTGTACGACAAACAGGTACTTCTTCTAGGGTACTTTATCTTCCACCAGTACACTTATGTTTGGAGTCTACTCAGACTCTAGTATCTAAATGGGTCAGACACTTGGAGTCCACTTCCACTAACAGTTCCCCTCCCTCTCAAAGTTGAGATCTAGAGTCTGTCTCTTCCCTACTGAGGTCTAAAAAGGATCTGAAAGGGATCGAGAGTCTTATTCTCCGTTCGAGTTAGAAAAACCTTCCTACGAAAACATTTGGTGTGTGACGGGTTCCGACCCACCCGTGTCGTCACCTGACCACATGATCGTCACCGTCACACGATTAAAAACCTTTGACATCAAAGTTGAGATATTAGGAAGGATCGTAGACTTAAGTTAAAGGAGGAGAAAGTTTCCAGGTACCCAAGTCTAAACTCCGGAAAATCCTTCGTTTATAATGTTTGTGTATCTTTTATTGTTTACAAAACACTAATAATAGTAAAAAATTTTTTATTTACATTGGATTTCCTAAGTTTAATTCCGTGAAAGGTTTTAGTAAGTGTTATCATCACTTGCAATCACTTATCATCAATCCAACTATTCCTAAAAATGAGGAAAAAGGTTTACCAAAACAGAGGATAGTGGGTGGACTCATATTGACCCGGAGAGAGTTAAGACTTTTTTTTTGTCTTCTCTTTTCTTCAATACCTTCAATAGACTTATAAAGATCCTTCATAGGTTGTCTTCCTCTAAATCCTCAGTAGTATTTCGTTACCAAAGGTAATCTTGAGGACGACAGTCAGGACGTAATTAAAAAAAGTATATCGCAATTCTGAGGTAGAAGGTCGGTTCTCCAGTTTCCCTTCTCCCCGACCCTTGAAACTCGTATTTCTATTGTATTCGAGCTGTGGCCTTCGTATACCCCAGTTTGACTCCGTTCTAATTCCTAAGGTGAGTCACCCAGTCGACCGAGACGTCCCTCTCTGTACCAAGATTCAGGTGTAGTATGTATTGAGAACCTAAGTGTTCGATGGACAAGATCCCCTACACACCAAGTTCACTGTGGTTCGAACGGGGATGGTTCGACCCCGTTTGATGTGGTAAACGTCGTTTTACGTAAATGTCAACTGTTTCGTGAAAGTGTCGATACAAGAGTTACCCGACGAATTCACGTCTTCTTCTCGTCCTTTTTATTTCCTCTCAGTCTAGTTCCTTACAGCACAGACTCGATTGGTGAACACCATAATTCACCTCAAAGAGGGACAAGACGAACACTCGTAAGGGATTTTGGTACAACGGTCTACACTTTTTGTATACATAGACTTTTCTACGGTACGTTTATTTCAAAATCGTGTATATCCTTTAATATTTTTAATACGCCTAAACATTAAATATCATTTATACTTCACTAATACATGTATATTCCCAAAGTCTAAGATAGTTCGACGGATCCTTAAAGTCGTAAAACATGTGTCGCTATCCCCGATTCCGAAGGGACCGCCGAGTCACCATTTCTTAGGTGGACGTTACGTCCTCGACGTCCAAGTCAGGGACCCACCCCTTCTAGGGGACCTCCTCCCGTATCGTTGGGTGAGAACAGGACTCTTGGGGTCCCTGTCTCCTCGGACCGTCCGTTGTCAGGTAACCTAGTGTTTCTCAGTCTATACTGACTTCACTGAATCGTGCGTGCGTATACACAATATACGAATATTCAATGATACTCGTCTTCTACAATATAAACTTCTCACGGGGAATTTATGGATCTTGTGAAATAAATTATTTATATGTACTTCCAAGGGAAGATCTTGCGAAGTCTTTAACATTCATTTGGATTAGGAATATTGGAACACTCCATTCTCGATAGTCTTACTATCGAATAGTAAGACACATCTTACATCTTACGAATAGTTCACCGTCTCCACCCGGGTCCTGGGTCCGTCGGTCTGAGGACTTGGGGACAAGGATGGGTCCAAGGACGGGAGCTCCACAACGGAGTTGGTCGTCGCTACGAGTTAAGAAGGAGGAGGGCCAGTCATGGTCATGGGTATACGTCGTCTTTCAGCTATTTAATATTGATGTTTATGATCGAGTTTACCTTATATCGATCTTATCAAAGAGAACTAAGAGAAAGAGTTAATTTTTATTAAAATTTTATTAGTTTAATTAAGACGTAATTAACAACCTAACATATAAAAGGAGAAGGTAATGACATCTAACTTTTTATTCACGTAAATCAATTTTCTGAAGTTTGACTTTGTTCTCCGATAATTAGTTTTTTTAATTGTTTCGGTTTCTTTCTACACTTTATAGTCCCTTAGGCCGGTAAAGGGTAAAAGGGTATGAGACCACGCCTACAAATAGAAAGGTCCTTTGAAGTTGTAGTTGTCAGGTAATTCATCTATTTAAATGGAACCTAAAAGAGGTATAGACTGACGTAAAAAAGATACCCCTCTTTTCTTCTATAAGTCAAACGTAAGGTAATAGATCGACCTTTTGTGAAGGAGAGTCCGTTATGTCAATAAGTCTCGTATTTGGGAGTCTCTAGGGAGAAGAGTATAATGGACACTTGACGAAGTCTGAGAGTCAGTTCTTGTCTGTGAAGACTCGTTTTTACACCTAAAAGAGAACGTCTAGACCTCCACACTAGGTGCCAAGTCCTTAGGACTAAGAAAGTCGGGATTCAAATTTTTTTAGGTACTCACTTAGAGAGTGGGGGTGGGTGTGGGGTTTGAAGAAAGTCCCAGATCCTGTTTCGGACCCGATGTGACCGGTCAGTCACCTAACCACCTGTCAGAAATTATCGTCGGTCATTTCGGGAAAAGGATAAGAGAAGGATCTAACACTAGGAGACCTGGTCTTATCCCCTCATAGAATGGAAGTATAAGAGGGTGTCGTAATCGAAGACCGAAAAGTTTACCGTATACGGGAGTCTTTCTAAGTGACTTAATTTGAACTGATATTCACTCTGGAACGGTCTTTCGTGATCTAAGGTACTAGTTCAGGAACCATAAGTACCACCCGTTACTGGGTATTGGGAGTCCAAGGGTTTATACCGTTCTTACTGTAAAAGTCTGTCTACCCATGAGAGACCTGTTATAGGTCAATGGGTAGTTGGGGGAGTTTCCCAGACACCGTTTGTGACTGACGATTAGTGTACGGGTTATAGGGAAGAGAGTAGAAGGTTTAAAATGACCCAAGTACGGACGGATCAGACTTACACTGGTACACTAATTCGAGACCGGTTACTCTCGATTCTTCATAGAACGTGATTAAACTCTTCAGACGAATTTTTCCTTACGTTACACTGAATAGAGAAAGGACGACCAATCGTAAGATCCTTCAAAGAACCCGACATTATTACTCCTCGTATCGAATACATACCGTCTTTTCATTTATCTTTCTTTGGACTCTCAGACTACTATTTGTGACCTCGGTGGTTTGGTCGGGACCTGATCGATAGACGTGTAAAGAAATTACCACCGTTTTACAAAATCAATATAAATTCAGTTCAGTTTCTAATTCAGTTTTTTAAAAGTCTCAGTTTGGGTTTGAATTGCAAGTGTCTACGATCTTGGATTTCCTAGATAGAGACACAATCAAGTCTTGATCTGACTGTAGTTTTTCATTTTCGTCGTTCACTCCCGTCATAAACAATCCCGGTGAACCGTCCCTGATCATGTTCAAGATCGAGTTATGGTAGGGTACAGTCGTCGGGAGTTTTTCGAGTCGAGATAGTTATTAAGATAAGTGTACCGGGAAGATCGGGTAGAGGAGAAGTTTACGAGAGTGTGTTAGTTCGACGTGAAGGAGACTTCCCAAAAGTGGGAAGTCCCAAAATGAATCGAAGTTTCAAGTCAAAGGAGTCAGTCCGAAATGGGGTCATCCGTAAGGATGTTGTTTGTATTATAAGGGGTTCCAGATAGGGTAGACAGGAACGGTAGGTTGTGACTTTTGTGTTAAATTAACACCGAAGAACGGGTAAGACCCGAAAAGGGCGAACCAGTACAAGGTTGAGGGTCCCTCGAGAAGGAGTGACAGGGAGACTACTATGTCATCTCTTTATTATTTTTGTTCTCGGTCTTAGGTCCATTGAGTACTGAGTAGAGGCTCGACCAGTGTGAAAAGAATCAGACATAAAAGGGGTGATGTCTTTTTTCTCTCGGTCTTTGTTTCTGTCTATTGTTTTCTCTTTCCTAAGACTTTGTTTTTGATATTTTATGGGAACGTGAAACGGGCTCCGGGACACTCAGAGGTGGGAGAGGTATCTTCACAGGAGTATTTGATGGTCGTGGGAGGGTTCACCCGGGGGATGAAGTGAGGAGTGGGAGAATAAACAGTTATTAAGGAATCAAAATGACTCTTCTCGACGTCAGGTAGATCAAGAAACGTGTGATCACTGAGTCAAGCCCCTGTCTGTCCTATACAGAGTTTAAACCATTCTACAGGAGTCCGAGACCCGAGGAAGGTCTCAAAGATTCATACTCCCCTTCAGATGAGTCCGAACTAAATCGTGACCCCTTTCTCTTTTGACATGGACGAGTTACACAGGGGCTACAGGATATTCTCTTTCCTTTTACTTTTGGTACTCTTTAGTAAATATTACAGTCAAAAGAGAGTATCTACAAACAATCTTTGACTCGACGTCCGACCGGGAGGACCCTCTTTGGTCCCTCTGTTCCTCGTGTGTGACACATTTTGGACCCGTCTTCTTTGACCCTATGTGTGATAAACGATAAGGTCGTGGAAGGACGTAAGGGAAGGACGTGGGACCAGTTTCTAGAGTTCCAAAGTTTAAATGATTGAGTTCGTAGAGTGAGAACCTGGTGTTGACGGATGGACGGACGGGTCGAACGAAAGAAACTGGATAATAACACACACGTGTGCGTTATTCAACGAAGTCAACACAGGCTGAGAAACACTGGGATACCTGACATCGGACGGTCCGAGGGGACAGGTACCTTAAGAGGTCCGTTCTCATGACCTCACCCAACGGTAAAGGAGGAGGTCCCCTAGAAGGGTTGGGTCCCTAGTTTGGGTACAGAGGACGTGTCCGTCCGACTAAGAAATGGCGGATCGATGGTCTCTTCTGGGGCTATAACGGAATTATGTCCGATTAATAAAATTTTTATAGAGAGGTGAACCCAAAGGGTCCATAACAGGGTACTAATTTAAGTTCGAATGTAACACAGAGGAAGATTTCTGTGAACGATAAATGAAAGGGAAATATCCACCATACAATATCGATGATAAAAAGGAAAACATTAATTTTAGAGTTTCACTGTGAAACTTTAATTACAAGGTCGGGGATAACTTGAGGGGGAGCCTAAATCGTAGACATCTATTAATAACAGATTTAATGGAAAGTGGTACTATCGACGGTTTACTAATAAAAGAACGGAGTTTTAAGGAACGTGTAATGAATCAGTTGTCAAATGACCTTCCTTCTGAAAGGGGATTAAATAATAATCACACCTTGGTAGTTAAGGATGAAATAAGTTACCCAATATTGAGTAGTGATAAGAATTGATAAAGCCGCGAGTTTTTTAGACTCTGAACCAGTCTCTTAGACAGTGAAAAAAGGATAGAGAAGAGTAGAGTAAGAGGTTTAATAATAGACCAAATAGTAAGGTCACAAATGGAACGTTTATGGATGTCTATGTACATAAAAGATTAATAGAGAAGAAAGAATGTGTTTTTCGTATTAGATATAAAACGTGAAACTAAAAAAAGTGAAGGGTTATGTAATATCTTTGAGGAGATATAGTCAATATAGTATCCATAGAAGGAAAAAGAAAAAAATATCAACGTATTGTAAGGAGACACACACACACAGGTATGCAATTTTATGACAATCTGTTGTCACCGGTAGAACGGGACAAGGACTGGAATCACCTTTACAAGAGGAAGAGGTGCAATTCTAAGTCAAATGAAAAGTTTACTGAAGATGGTACTGGTGAGAGGGGGTACCTCAGGTGTTGAACGGGAGAAGAAAGAGATGAAAAGAAATAGTAGGTCAAAACTAAAGTACCAGGTACACAAGTCTTTATAAGAGTGTTTATGGAATTTTTTTATTCGTTTGGGTACCAACGGTGACCCATCTTTCCCTACTCCTCACTGACATATTACCCATGCTCCAGAGGAAGACTCTACTACTTACACAAGACCTTGATATGTCGACACTACCAACCTATTGTAATTCAAATGATTTACATGGTTCAACATGTGAAACTTTACCAATTTTGTCAATTAAATACAATACATATAAAATAGTATTAGTTTTTCGGTCTTGTCCCCCTCAAGGGACTGACCAAGTCACCAATCCTAAAACACGAAAGTGACGGTACCCGGGTCCAAGTTAGGGACCAGTTCCTTGATTCTAGGATGTTTATCACACCGTTCCGGTTTTTGTTTGTTTTTTTGGGGGAGTGTAGAACGTTTCAGGATTGGGACCTACTTGGGTTGATGGTCGAAAGGGATCCGGACCTTGGTCTTGTCAGTGTTAGTATCTTTCGTTTCGGCCCTGCCCTTTTTCAGTGTGTGGACCTGTCTGTTTAAGACTATATTTGACTGCAAGTGACTGGTTCATTGAGCTGATACAGAACGCTTGGTTAAACGAAAGAGTATGAGACTTTGTTATTAAAGTCTTGAAAGGGTGTTACGAGTTTGAGTAATAAAAGAGATTGGGGACGAGTTACCGTCGGTTTCTCCTATCTTCGGTTCTGCAAAAACGATGGTTAGGAGTGTTGGACGACGTAGATGGACAGGGGTGGGAGGAAAGAAGAATATGTTGTCTCCTATAAAGTTTCGATTCAGGGAGGATGTACGAAGTCAATGGGAAGGAAGACGGAAGAGTCTTTGTCGTGTAGTCTCTACTCAAGTAGGAATCTCGAAGTCATTTAAAAGAAGTGGACTTAGAAATGTTGTCTACGAGGAGAGGTGTAAAAAAAAAATTTCTATACAAATTGACCAAAGAAATTCGTAGGAGAAGGGTATTTTTCGGGGTGTTAAGATGGAGTAGAGGTTCATAAAAGAAAAATAGAGAAAGAGTCGGAATAAATAACTTTATCAGTAAATGAGAGCGTCGAAGGTAAGTGAGCCAGTGATGTTGAAGAGGAGTGCACCAAGGACGGGTCGGACGAGGTGAGCCCGTCGAGATGTTTTCAAATAGTTCCTACCAGTACAAAAATTTGGTTTACCGAGAGTCGGAAGTATAATAAAGTGGAGTTGACGTAATCTGAGACAACAGGTGACGGAGGAAGGTCTTTGTAAGAAGGAGGGACTAGTGTATAACGGAGAGACCATTTGATAAGGGGGACGTTCGAGAAGAGATTGTTAATTTATAACCACAAGTAATTCGAGTTCTAATTCGGAAGAGAAAAATTACACTTCATTCTCAACCACTTGAAAAAAATTCTTTTTCCGGTATGTCAGAGACCGTGTTGATGAGTTGAGACCACGTTGTCTCTTATGTTTTGTTTATTTACCCGATACAAGATTATTATCCATACCTGTTACTTCGAACTTAAAATACGTTAAAGTGTATAGTGTTTTATTGTTTGTAAGAAGACTAAAAAGAAGGGGTTGATAAGTTTTGATTTTTCGTGTTATTCGAGCGTCCTGTGTGTTTGTGTCCACCACCGGGTATCAAAGAACTGGGATTTGGGTAGTCGGGAAAAAATTACCGTTTTTACTACTATGAACAAACAAGTTAAGAAATAGTATACTAGAACTGTAGTCTTAAATTTAAAGTCCTCTCGAATAAATAGGTGAATTAAGGTCACGAACTGGGTCTTGTCTTTTAAGTATACGTAACTTACTTGTTTGTTGTCTGTTTGTCAGTCGAGTAAAGGACACCAGAACGACTCGACCCAGATGACGTCGAAATAGTGAGTATGTTGGTTCTAATTTAGGGTTCTGACGAACCCGACTGGTGAATAACACCATGAACAATAAAACACCAACAGTATCATGCGTGTATGTACAATGTTAATATCCTATGACCCCACTCCTCTTAGAAATTTACTGTACACCCGGTTTAAGGAGTAATGTACTCATTGACTCAAGTGACTCCGGGTCTCTCCAGTTCTCGGAACGGACACTAGTCTGGTGAATAGTCACGTCCTGTCCGAACTCGTCCTGTCCAGAAGGAAAACTGGAAAGGTGTTGTGTCACGTTGACTGACTGGGTTCGACACGGTTGGTCCCGGAGATGACATGTCAAGGGAAGATTGTACGGGAACGATGTTAGTCTCAAAGTTGTTCCCTCATCCCCCGGGACCTATGACGAACCGTCTCCTGAAAGTCAGAATGGACGTCCTCGAGGGACCACCCAACGACGACGAAGAGAAGGTCGACCCGTTAGTCCAACGACTCCACCCTCTACAACGTTCTCTTGACTCACTACCGTGGTAACTATGACAACATTTACCGGTTCAGATCGAGGAGCTCTGCCCGGTTTTCCGCTATGAGTACGAGGAAGTTCCTCACTATGTCGACGAGTTTGAGGGTTTGTTAGAAGAGGGAGAGGTAGACCCAGTCCGAGACACATCTGGTGTCCCTTCCCGTCACTTCTCTCCTTTCCGACGAAGATCTCGGGAAGTGTAAAGAGGGGACAGATAGTTGGAGTTCTGGAGTAATAAAGTAGGGTCATATGTTCGTAGAACAAGTGAGTGAATAAGAAAAGGTTACAAATAACTGACCTATATGTTACCGTCTCTTGACTTAATGGGGTCACTATTGGTTCCGTCAGACTTTTTTGATTGTTTTTTTTTTGGTGTCAGAGACGAGAGTTCCTTGAGTCAGTTCACTCTCAGTCCAAGTACACTATGTACAGTAGTACCGATCAATTCGTGTTGCTCCCACTGTCGTAAGTCGTCTTCGACTATGTCAAGAGTCTTCGTCACAAGTGTTTCTCAGAACTTCCTACTGATCTTCAAGTGAAATACCAGTTTCTTGTCCTCTTGAAAGGTCCGTCTTCTTTACGGTACCTGGTTTCTCACCTTTCCGTTTACTACCTCAGACCGACCTCGTGTACTCACGAACACTTCTGCCGTCTATTTCATTCTCTACTCTTCGGACCATCCTGAAGTGACGTTCACCCTCGGTACTTTCTGACAGTCTCTTCAGTGTACTAGTCTACCCACGGGACACCTCCTACCAAACCTTGTATGTTCGTTTTGAAGATGTTGTTAGGAGTGTTTTATTGGAACTAATCAAAGGAATTTGGAAAGTGTACATTAGGTAAGAGAGATAGACCGGAAGACAGAGTGACCGAAACTCGTGTTAAGAGATGACCGTGTCAAACAAACGGTTTCCAATAGACAGGAAGGAAGAGGTGGTGAACAGGGTGATTCTCTGAGGTGTTTTCGAATAAAGTCTTATTTCCCAGTCGTTTGAGGGCACAAATGAGGGAACCTCATTTTCAAATAACCCTTTGTCTAGGTGAGTAAATTTACCACAGAAATCGACGAAAACTCGATACTGTTCCCTCGACTGACCAACACCATCTCCATATCCGGTGTTTTGGTTTTTATAAATGAGAGATCAGGAAATGTCTTTCCATTCCCTGATAAAAAAGGTCTTGGTGGTGGGAGAGGGGGTTTATAGGGATGGTGTTTCCGGAACCCTTTGATCCTCTTCCCTTGTTTCTCTTTTCAAGTCTTATCTTAGTAACGGTTCTTTTTCTTGTAAGGTTGTTCTTCGTTGTCAGTTCAAATACCTTTCGGTGACGGTCGTAGACAGACGTCTTGTTATGTTTTCCGACGATTGGTCACGAGTTCTTAAAGTGGTCCTAGTTGGGACTAGACGTGTTTCGATCGTCTAATTTGAAAACGATCCAGTCGAGAGGTCCCCAAATTTCAACTGATAAGGTAGGAAAAGGGGGGTTTACACCCTTAGGGAACCAAGAGGTCCACTTAAGGATTGACGGTACATTCCAACAAGGTGGGCATGGACATTCAAGACCCACTAGACTGACGTGTTCCAATTCCCTTCAAATGTTCAGAATGTTATATTCTTTCGTTGGTCGTCTTGGCTATAATAGATGCTTAAGAGTCCTTGGAGTGGTTCTCAAGTCGAGCGCGGACGAGAGGGACACGGGAAGCGGAGAAGAAATTCAGAAAGTGAGAAAAATCCACCAGGTCGACCAAGACCTAAACGAGGACTTTTTCGTTTTTGTCCACATGTCGAGTTCTATTCCGTCCGGAATCGTCACACTGAGAAGACGAATAGTGGACACATTGGGTGTAAGTACTACGGTTCAAGAACCACTCTCGGACAGGAACCTAGTGTGACGGTAGTGGCACCGTGGTGTGGAGAGGAAACCATCAAACATGGAATTTACCACCCAGTGGATGGACGGAAACCTTCCTATGGCGTACCGAATCACCTTTCCACTTATTTGATCTTCCGAAATCAACAGCTCGAAAGTCCCTGTCCATGCCTCTCTTTTCCTGAATTGAAGAGGATAAAAGGGGACCACACTGTACTTGGTTGTGGTGGAAGAGTTGGATTATCACAAGTCACACTCATTTTACCATAAAAACTTTCGTGGTATTTACAAGTCACTTATTAAAACGTACTTGTATGAGTGTAAATGTGTACATGTATTAACACACCTACAAGAGACGTCAGGAGTATGTGTCTAATACACGTGTGGAACTTACAACAGAATGTTGATAAAATATAAATTATGAAATAAAGGTACGATAACAACTCGACATGTTTAGACAACCACGTGTTTCCCTAGGTGTGTCGTAAAATAAAGTGAGTCAGAAGTAATTCAGAATAGAGGATACTCAGCGTGTCACCAATTTACTGAATCCGTCATTCTTTGAACAAGAAAAGGCCCTCCAAGATCTTCTCCTGCCTCGTGTCCCTTCACGACCCCCTGTCCTCTCCACTACCCGTAGATAAACTACACTTATGTCGGCCCGTTGCAGGCTGACACAAAACAGACTCTAGTAGATCCTCGGTTGTCCTTACGCTCGCAGAGACTTCGAACAGCGACGCATGCACCAAAATGTCTATAGATTATATGTCAGTTCTCCCCAGAGGTACCCGGCAGTACACATTACACGGGCACTCTCCCATTTGTGTCTCCGTGTATGCGTTACTCCCACCCCCTCTGAAGACCGAAGTAGTGGTCGATGTCCAAAAGGAGGGTTTAGACTCACGGCTTCGAGACCTCGCCTGTCTCCTTTACTGCCGACACTTGGTGTGCAGGCCGAGTCGGTAAAAGATCCGCCTTTTTTCCTTCGGGGAAACCGAGAGAGGAGGGAAACAGGCTGAGCGCGAGGCCGGGGAGGGGCCGGGCGCGCGGGCCGGGAGTGGAACTTCGGGAGGTGGCGGAGGAGCTCGCCTTCGTGCGACACCGGCGCCACGAGCGCCCTCGCCAGCGTGTGGTGCGTCTACCCGTAGACTAGGAGGAGCGTCATGTCGAAGTCCCCGAGCGCCACAAAGAGCGTGTGCGGGTAGAGCGGAGGCCCGGGGCTGCCGGCGAGCCACGCGTTGACGAAGTGGTCGACCCAGTGCAACCGGTCCACGGCCAACCCGGCGTACACGGCGACGCCCTTCCAGAGGGCCGTGACGCCCGTGCTGTGTAACCAGAGGCGGCGCGGGGTCGTCGCCCGCTCCGTCCGCGTTGTCTACAACACCGGCGTCAGCTCGTAGTACCCGAGGTGTTTCATGACGTCCGTGTGCCCCGTTCACCAGAGGACGACATTCGTGAGCCGGTGCGAGGGCCTCCGGTACCGCGCCCGGGCGCCCCCGCTTGCCCGTACCCGGGGCCACGGGTCGGGTCGCGCCTCGGGTTGAGCTAACGAGAGGGAGGGCAGGCGACAAAGACCCGCCACGCCTTTCCGGTCGGCCCGACTGCCTCCCGCTGCGGAGGGCCCGGCTAGGGTCTGCGCGGGCGCGCGACCTTGGCACCCCACCGGCCCGGCGAGGGACTCGGCGACGCGGCCCACCTCCCTCATACCCCTATGGCGCCGGGGTGGCTCGGGTCGCTGATACACTTCCCTGTCGTTCTAGCGGCGCCTAGCCTGAGGGCCTCGGCCCGCGAGTTTTGCGCGTCCTGTTGCACCGGCGCAGCCTCGGCTAGGGTCGCCGGCGCGTCTGGGGTGGGGACGCGCTCGCCTTCCCCGCCGGGCCCCCGCCCCGGACCCGACCTGGAGGACGCACTCCGACCTTTAACGCCGGAGTCCGGACCTGCCTAAGAAAGTGTCCCTTGGGCCCTCCGGAGCGGCGGTCCCGCCCCCGCCTTGCGCGCCCGCCTTCGAGGAACCCATGCCCAGGATCTCCGTCCGCCACAGGTGCCCCACGCCGCCCCAGTCCTATTGGGGACGGGCGTGCGAGGCCCGCGGGGGCGGCTCGGAACCCGGAACCCGGACCTAGGGCCCAGAAAACAACCCAAAGAAGAGACCACGAGTCCGGAGACGGCGCCGCTCTCTTTCGACCGAAACACAACCGCACCCTTCTTCTCTGTAGACCGAAGGGGCCATCCGGTCTCCCGACCCTCATCGGCTGAGTCGGGGTGGGTCAGACACTCCTTGAAATAGTTTGTTGGGGTAACTGCCCGCGAGCGTCAACACAAAGCATTTTCTTTCCGAATTAATAATCTACTTTTGTAAAGACACTGTCTTTGTCCGTTCGGGTCAAGACGATGAAGGATGACACGGATTCGTTTCACCAGATGGTAAGACTCGAAGTCAAAGGACAGACCACTTTGCCCTCATTAATATGGGGTCGAGGCATGTTGAAAAATTGGGATTCCTCCAAATGGTAATTTTATTTTATGGGTGACGGATCTTGATGATTCATCTTGAATTTGTACGAACGAGTAATTATTTTATGGATCACGGATCTCGACATGACTTATCTTGATTTGTCCGGACGAGGAAGGGCTTCATATCCCCCTTACTATTAGGACACTCATTGTGTCCGACAAAAGTAATAGGTTGTTTGAATGTTTTAAAAACGCAACAAGCGGGTAGGGATGAAACCACAAAGGACAAAAGGAAACGATAAAAGAGCTATAACTGGAAGTAGGAGATTTAAATTAACTTAAACCTGTCGGAACGGACACAAATAAAATTAAAGGTAATAATATAAAACTTGATTCACTAAAGTTGTTACAGTCAAATGTTTAGAAAAAATTTACTCAATCATTGACCAACTTACACTGGATAAGGTGGTCAAAGGAACAAATATGAGAAAAAGAGATTGGATAAATGTGTTACAAAGTTTCTTTGTCTAGTCTATGAAGTTATTGACACTCCTGTCTCTGAAGAGAGGTCTGGAGGACCTAACGACAATACGGAACATACATTAATATACTTTCCTAAAGTTATAAATAACCTAATAATCTGATTTTTAATTGAATTACTGAGGTCCCAGTGTAAGATACGTATGAAGAATAGAAGTAGTGTCAACAAGTCAACGATTCAGTACAGCCTGAGAAAAGTTGCGGTACCTGAAGTCGTGTGGACCAAAGGGAAAGGAAGTCATAGAGGACCTCAAACGAGTTTAAGTACAGGTAACTCAGGCACTACGGTAAGTTGGTAGTGTAGGAGACAACGGGGGAAGAGGACGGGAGTTAGAACGGGTCGTAGTCCAGAGAAGGTCACTCAGTCGAGAAGTGTAGTTCACCGCCTTTATAACCTCGAAGTCCAAGTCGTAGTCAGAAAGGTCACTTATAAATCCTAACTAAAGGAAATCCTAACTGACCAAACTAGAGGAACGACAGGCTCCCTGAGAGTTCTCAGAAGGGGTCGTGGTGTTAAGTTTTCGTAGTCAAGAAGGACATCAAGTCAAGTCAGCGAGTCAGCACAGGCTGAGAGGCGCTGGGGTACCTGACGTCGTACGGTCCGGAGGGACAGGTAGTGGTTGAGAGCCTCAAATGAGTGAGTACAGGTAACTCAACCCATTCTCGTAATTATTCATTTGATAACCCTCCCATAACCGTTTGACATTCTCTTAGACTAAACCTTACAAATCCTCATTTATGCACCTTCTTTTAAACCTGTCTGTCATGATTATTTAAACCAATCTATTTCAGTACTTTTGTTTCGTTACCACTATTGTAACGAACACCTCCTGTCTGGCCCATAGACCCCCCTCCAAGGTGACTACGAAACGCTTGTGTCTTTACTGTTTAACTACCACGTCCAGTATCATTCCGTTATGGCTGATCCTCCTGGGTAGATCTCTGATTACGTTGTCACTGTGTTCTCCTGTAATCATCTTATTCTCGACTATTCCTTGTCTCCTTACCCGTCCATCCGATCTTTTCTTAGTCCTATGCGTCACGGTAAGAGGAGTCCATAAAGATTCCTTTTACTTCCACTTTGTCCGTTCCTCCTCTCTCCGTAACATTCTGTTTCGTTATTTCTCCACACATCATCACTTCATACGTCCTTTATCTCCTCTCATTCTGTAAACTATTTCCTCTCCCTAAACCCCCATCTCCTACTTAACCTTCTAACCCTAACTGTATATATGTGGTAACTAAGATACACTTTTTAGCCATTAATCACTCTTGGATGACATATCGTACCCCTTGAGACGAGTTATGAGACACTGGACTTACCTTTCCTTTAGTTTTTTTCTCTCCTATATACATGTACATGTCGACTAAGTGAAACCATATGTCATCTTTGATTGTGTTGTAACATTTCGTTGATATGAGGTTATTTTTGAATCTTTTTTTCTTTCTCCCTAAACGAACGTGAAACCTTTCGCTATCTTCAAGAGGAAAAGTTGTTCACACCGAAACACCAAAAGGCTGGTAGAGGGTCGTTGGGGTGGTTTTCTCTTGGGTGTCCCGTTTGAGAGTCTTACCTGATGATACCTAGATTTCCTCCTGACTCTTACCCCCCCCCCCCTAAATTCTTTAAAAACTTCTTATTAACTAAACATGGTTAAGAAGGAGAATAAGAAGGTCTAACTACCCCTTCCTCTCTACTGAAAAAGTAAATTATTCATGGATAATTCTTCAATAATATATAACGTGAGACAAGTAATTTCGGGTTTTAGAAAGATTGAGGACGTTCCACTACGATCATAGTATTAGAAGTAAAATACCGACCCCTTTAACAATTGAATTAACAGATTCCAGTGTCTCAGTCACTTACTGTCTTGGTCCTGACCTTAGACCCATCTGGTCGAGGGCTCTCATTCGAGATTGGTAATATCATACACAGGAGAGATCGACAGGGTCCATAGGCGATCTGTTAATTTTTTTTTTTTAGGTTATGGTCATAACGACAGTAAATCAAGAAATTTGTTGTAAGGGACCACATCCAATAACGAAAATTGTTGGTCACACTTCCCAGGATCTAATTTCTCGTTAGATTCTGTTCTATATCCTATCCTCTTAAGTTTCGTATGAGTCCATTACGACTATGACTTTTTACACTAAGGAAATCAGTAAACTAAAATGAAAAAAAAACGGTACGGGACTACACGTCGAACACCCTAGAACCAAGGGTCTGGACCGTAACTTTTGTAGTTCAGGATTGGTGACCTGGTGGTACCTTAAGAGATTTATACTAAAGAAAAACTTAACCGTTAATCGAAGGGGTTTAAATTGACAGAAGGTAAAGGACTCCTATTTTAGAAACCTCTGTAACCCCTTCTTTCGATTAGACTGGGTGAAAAAGTTTGTAGTTCTGAAACCCCCTAAAGTGACTTACTGACCATTTATGGGAGACGAAGGACGGGAATCATTCGAGTGTCCGGTGACCCCGATCCACTCCCGTCCCTACCAATCGATGGAGGTTCTCCCAATGGTAGTCAAAGAAAGGAGAGGTATACGTATCACTGTAACATAGTAACTCTCAACGTCAAGATAAGAAGAGAACTTAGACCTGAACGGATCTTACGAGACTGGGTGTCTCATATCGTCTTACTGAGATGTACTACGACCCGAACCGGATGTCTCCTGACTGTAGGAGACAGAACCTGAGAATTCTCAGAAGTCGATGGTACCTTCTACAAACATAATCAGACGAGACCGAAGACATTGTTTTGTAGTCGGACACACCAAGTTTGTTGTCTTTAATTAAAAAAGTCATATAAAAGACCTCGCACATTCAGGTTCCAGTTCTACACTCGTTCCCGCTAAAGAGGATTCCAGGGAGAGGAACCGAACGTTCGTCAGTGGAAGACCAAGAGTGTGTCGGAAAGGAGACAACAGTGAAAAGATTACCACACAAAACGACAAAAAACTAACCCAATTCACCGAAATAATCTCTTTCGCTCCTAATGTTTCCTAAATTCTCAATCGGAACCCCGGAAAGAAGAACGGTTTCCACCCGTGTTATAACTGTTTCGAGACCAATATGACGTATATGAAGAACCAGGTCGGGTAGAAGAAAAAGAGGACAAACTGGTGAAACCCTAAGATTGGGTCGTAGTCGGTCCCTGGTGCCTGAAGTGGAGATTCGTAAACCGGCCGATGAACAACCCACGAGTCTCGGAGGTGGGGTGTGACCGGGTCGCATCGGAGTAGGAGATCCTCGTAGGGACGGTCCCCCGTGTTGAACTCACTACAGGAACTCCCTCCGATGTGCTTGAATCTACCCACTGGCAGAGGACCGGACGGTTACGTCTTCTACGTTTAAGAACGGACCTTCTAGGGTACCTGTCTCCTCCGACCGACCGACCAGGTACGCCGGTGTTTCTCAGTCTATACTGAATCTCTGATTTGTTGGTGTTGAGGACCGGACAGTGGAGGTCACACACATCGATAACCGGCTCCTGTTTCTTGACACTCAGCCACTGATTTGGCACCGATGACGACGATGGTACTTCTACCTCGGCTCTTTCTCGAAACGCATGGTTTCAAAAATCCAAACTACCTAAGGTCAAATAGTTGGATAAAAAAAAAAGAAAAACCAATGATGAAGGACAAAAACCAATGACGAAAGACTTTGAGTGTAGGTGTAGGTCAGAAGTACGAGTTCCAGACATTTTCGGTGAGTGGAACGCAGAAAGACTAGATATGATTGGGTGGTCAAAAGAGGGGTTCAGATGTGCCCGAGGTAGCGATGAAGGGGCAACTTAAGGGCGGTCAAGATAACCAAACGGTCCTTGGAAGAGCGCTTATCTCGGACGAGAGACGTAGGAAAGACCCTTACTCATTTCCCTCAAGCGAGGACAGGTCAGCCCCTAGCCAGGGCCCAGTAATCCTAGAAGATCAAATTTGTAGGACCCCAATGCCCCTTCCCGTCTCCCTTCCTCTCCCTTCTTTGCAGTTTGGTATGGGCCCTAAGTCTCCAAGTCAGTTTCAACGACTGAGATGACTCTTTCTTCCAATGTTCCTAAGGGTAAAAAAAAGGCCTCTTTGTTTGATGTTTTCTTAAATTGTCGAGCACTCCTTACGTGCAGGTCGCTTAGACTTTCAAAATAAACAAATGGCTCTTGTCAGTTGGACAGTCCTACCGGCTCACCAGATTCCGCGGTCTGAGTTCGAGTTTGTTCGAAGGAGACTGTCTCCAAAGACCAGGGGCTTACCCCCGCACCCAAGCTTAGGGTGAAGACTGTCTGAAAAAGAGTTGTGAAAGAGTCGTTAACGTAAGCAAGAAGAAAGATGAAAGGGGGGAAAGTCGGGATTGCTGACTGGGGATTACTCCAGGCTGGGAAAAGAAAAGGCAACGATGAATAGTACCTAGAGCAAAAAGAGACACGAGGCTAAACAGTACTTTCCGCGAAAAGTGGCTTGCGAGTAATTGGATCTCCGCAGGACCGTCTTTTTCCTCGGACTGCCCTTGCCTTTCTGTACATGTGTCTGAGCCACTAATGTCTGACAGGACTCGAGCGCCCGATAACCCTAGGATCAGAGTGCGGGAAAGAGTGACCGGCTTGGATAGTTTTTAATTTTCACGTCTGTGACTTTCATCGAACCAAGTGACATTTCCCTAACCTTGCACTTTTTCTTTCTTTATCCCTTCCAAGGTGGCTCTAAACTTGAGCCTAGCGACCTAAGTCTCAGGTCTCACGATTGGTAATGTGGTACCTTGGCGAGAACAACGACTGAACTATGTGACAGGTAGACTATAGAGAAACACGAAGAAAAGGGGGAGAGGAAAAGGTAACTCCATATCAACTAAATATTACAAGCAAAGTCCATGTGTCATGTTACTAGGTTTTAGAAATATCTGACATGAAGTAAATTTTAATAAGATAGTGACACGAAAAATAAATAAATAAAAATGGTTGTCTCTACATATTTTTTGTTAAATTTTACTTTACACGGTGAAATTGGCTTTCGAGACGAGAAGAAGGATTAACTAAAAAAGAAGAAAAAATTAAATACCTCCGGAAAAAAAAAAAAAAAAACTCTCCCTACCTTTTAGACGGTGAAAATTCGGCCTCCCGCTATCTCTTCGGTTTGAGTTCCCACCCTCCAACACCCTCCAACAAAAGGGACTCGGAAGAAGGGTATAAAGAAAGGGAACTACAGACCCTTCCCGTCCTAGGACTAGACTCTTTCACCGATGGAGACCACCAAAACTAAAACGGAAATAAAGGCTGTGTACGGTTTTCGTTTCACCTAAAGGTAGAACGGGAAGTTTTCCCTTTTTTCTTTTTAATTGTATATATAAAAAAGAGATGTCGAAGCGAAAAGTAAGATCGTATGGACGTTTACGGAGGTCTCGTTGGAGTTTCAAGGAACCACGAAGGACGAATCCACATTAATACACAAACGGTAAAATTTTAGACAGGAAAGTGAGACTCTACGGAATTCATGTCCTGTCCAAGAGTAAAGAGAAACTGTGGGCTACCAAGACCAGGTATCATAATTATCTTTGAATTAGATATCGAACAACGTACGACGACGACGATGACGATTTAGCGAAGTCAGCACAGGTTGAGACACGTTGGGGTATCTGCCGTCGGGTGGTCCGAGGAGACAAGGACCCTAAGAAGTCCGTTTTTATGACCTCACCCAACGACAAAGGAAGAGGTTACGTACGTACGTACGATTCAGTGAAGCCAGTACAGACTGAGACACGCTGGGATACCTGTCGTCGGGTGGTCCGGGGAGGCAGGTGTCCTAAGAGATCCGTTCTTATGACCTCACCCAACGGTAAAGAAAGAGGCGAACGACGTACTTGTGTATCTAATTTCCTACTTAGTTACTTACGTACGTACTTAACTTCTTCCTCACTTATTTATCGGGTTCAGCCTGTAAAAACCTCCTCACAGAAAAAGGAAGAGAGGTATCCGATTTAGACTGTTCAGATTTCCTGTACTAACACCGAAAAACGGTTCACCTCCCAAGGAAAGGTCCAAGATCGATGGTCCATGCTGTAAGGTCATCGGTATCCCAGGGTGTTTGCATAGGACCTCACACCTACCGGTTCTCTCCTGCAGTATCACGACCCGTACCAGTAAATAAAGAGATTTAAAAGTAAAATAACTGTATTGTACTAATAGGTCATTAAAAATTCTTGTTGTATATTATTTCTCTAGTATGTACATCGTAGTGACCTTTTTTATGAGTCATATTTAATGATGAAAGTCAAGTCAAGTCAGCGAGTCAGCACAGGTCGAGAAACGCTGGGGTACTTAGTGTCGTGCGATCCGGAGGGATAGGTAGTGGTTGAGGACCTCAAGTGAGTCTGAGTGCAGGTAGCTCAGTCACTACGGTAGGTCGGTAGAGTAGGAGACAACAGGGGAAGAGGAGGACAGGGGTTAGGGAGGGTCGTAGTCTCAGAAAAGGTTACTCAGTTGAGAAGCACACTCCACCGGATGAAATCAGTCAGATTTATAATTAATGACTGGGATGTAAGAAGTACCTGGAGACCATTAGAGGGTTCTTACTTACCCTTACGAATACTTAAGGACTTAGTAAAAAGACGGTAAGTAGGAAAACGACCTAAATGTTAGCTCGTTCAACGGACAGTGTTTTGTCCACGAGTCATTTATACCTAACTTCACTTATATAAAACGCCCTCTACCTCTCCCGTTGACCTCTTCCTTTACCGTTGAGTGAGGTCATAAGAACGGACCTCTTAGGGCCTCTGTCTCCTCGGATCACCCGACGACAGATACCCCAGCGTGTTTCAACCTGTGTTGACTTCGCTGAATCGTCGTCGTCCTCCGACTTCGCTGAATCGTCGTCGTCGTCTCTCCCGTTGTCACTTTAAGTTTCTGAAACGGGTCCAGTGAATATGTCAAAAGGATTCAAGAAGGGAGGTACTTGTAGTTGAGAGATAAGATAATATAGGCAACCAAAATTTCAATTTGGTCTTGGAGTTTTCGGGCGAGAAATCGTTATCGGAAATTTAACAGGAGACTCCGATCTGTTCCGTTTTCCCCCGTATTTTAGTAACAAAAAAGTTGGAATCGTGTAAAAAATAGAGTCCCTTCCTATCAACAATACCTCGACCTTCTATCCCGTAGACCGGTACGACGACGACGATTCAGCGAAGTCAGCACAGGCTGAGACACACTGGGGTATCTCCCGTCGGGTGGTCCGAGGGGGTAGGGACCCTAAGAGGTCCGTTCTTGTGACCTCACCCAACGGTAAAGGAAGAGGTTACGTACTTTCACCTTTCACTTTCACTTCAGCGAGTCAGTACATGCTGAGAATCGCTGGGGTACCTGACGTCGGGTGGTCCGAGGAGGCAGGTACCCTAAAAGGTCCGTTCTCATGACCTCGCCCCACGGTAGCGGAAGAGACTAGACCGGTACCCAACCAAATAAATAAGTACTCAAACCTCAAGTCTTCTAACAATAAAAGGAAACCTTAGTAGGTACCAACCAAGTGTTCCACTTACACTTGGAGTATAACGTTCCACTTACAGTTGTTTCTGGTGACTCCCCTTACAAATCCCCTTCTTTACTGACCCAGACTGTTAGGTCTTTGTTAGACAAGGGAGTTTTAGACTCGTTCTTACCAAATGTGAATGGACCATCGTCTCGACTTAGGTTTCTCGTTCAGTCACACCGATTTAGTCACCAGTTCTCGGTTCAAGTCGACCTCACAGGACATCTTTACCCCGAAATCTTGTGTACTGGGATGGAGTTTGCCTTCTAGAGTTCCAGAAGGACCACGGAGTCGAGATATATGGAATGAGTGAAGTGTTTAATCCTTCTATTAGAAAGTAGATAAATAAATAAGTAATGATGAATGGTCTTTATAGACAAATCAAAAGTACTACACCTCTTCACTCTCTTTATACTAAGATATGGACTGTTTCGAATACTACGTATCTCTTTCCGTCTGTTAATGTGTTTTAAAAGGTTAAGGTTTTCAATACCATTTACGATTTTATTCACTATCTATCTCACTATTGTCTCGTACCGGTTACGTTTTGTTGTCCTTATGGGGTAATCACAGTCCATCGTTACTCCTTTTGGACGGTCTCCTTCCCTACCGACTCGAGTCGGGACGATGTTCGAGGCGTCGAACAGGGTAAAGAGGAAACGGCATAAATAGTCTGACCCGAATTTAAAAAAAAATTAAATGTCTGAACACTTAAGTGGATAACCTGAATACTTTATTTATAGGTGAGTCAGATTGTTGAGTTTGTTTACAGATTTCATGTTAAATATTAGAGGGACAGGAGATTGTGACAATGGTGACCTTTGTTAAACTTCAGACAGGAAGGTATGTAACAGATATGTAACAGGATTACAAGAAACAAAACTATTGATATGTAATGTTACATTAAGTATCAAGGTAACAACCTAAGAAATAGTCACCTTTAACACGGAAGAACACCGGTAATACGGAGATAACGAACGAACAGAAGAGAGGATCCGTGGTCCCGTCCCTGAAGGAAGAAACAAGGGTAGGTCCACGAGTCACGGATTAAAATTGAGACCTCTCTCTAGTTCCCTCCGAAGGTCCTCTGTCGTTGATGGATCGACTTCCCACTCTTTGAAGCTTCCGTCTCCCTTAACGAACCTCGTCTCTGACTCCCGCGGGTTGTCTTCTGCGTCTCTGTGGACGACTCACCCCTTTCGCGGAGATAAATTACACTCCACTTCCCTTCGACTTATATTCTTCTCGACGGTGTGGAGTCTAGTCGTATTTATCCTAAATTTTACACTTTACTCTTCCGACGTCCCTACGACTCTTGACGCCGGCCCGTCCTGGACAGAGGTCAATGTTTACCTAAGTCCCTCTGACTGGCAGCAAGTAGTCAAGTGGTAAATACCTTGTTACGTAGGTATTATTCGTGATGACGTAAATGCCCCGCATTCATGAATCCTACACCATGTGTCATCCTAGACTAAAAAAAGAAAAGGAAAAAATGTATTTTCATACTTAATGTCTTTCAGACAAAATACAAGATTTGAGGACCCACCACTTTTATACTCCCTCATTTATGGTACGGGTCATCTACGAGTCATTGAAAAACAAGGAACCTTATTAGTCAACTTCCGAATAGTACTCCACCTGTGACAAAGTCCCCGTCACGGATATCCACAGTAGAGACCAGAGACCCTTTTGCCTACAACATCCTCCTCTCCTTGGATGGACTTCAACTTCGGAACCTTACGTATCTGGTCGAACTCCACGTTTTTCTGGGACCGTCGCCACCCTAAGCTTGGGTGCGGGGGCTTCTCTGACCTCGGAATTAGGTCGCGGAATCTGGCGAGCCGGTGCGATGGAGGGCGCTTCGGCCGAAATTGCACGCATAGTAGACTGGGTTTAACGCTGGGCAAAGTCCAGGAAAAGGAGAGAGAGCGGGGCGGTCCGGGAGCGGTGAGCCGTGACAGGGGCCCCGGGAAGGAGGTCGCAAGGGGAGGGGTGAGGGTGGTGTCGGGCTCTTGGGGGACTGGGGACTGTGAAATGAAAGAGTACCGAGGGTCCAAGTAGAACTTACCACTGCGGCGTCCACCGCGCCCTTCTCCGTGGACGGGGTAGACAGTGGTTACATCCTTTTTTCTCAGTGCGTCTGACTCTCAAGGTCACCTACGACACCCGAGGTCTAGGTGAACCTGAGGCCTCGTTCGGGGGCCTGATATCCTCACTCGTTCAGGCCCTCAAACCAAACTCGGACCTCTTTCCGGCTGTTTTGTTTGTTTGTTTGTTTGTTTTTTGTTTTTGTTTGTTTGTTTGTTTTTTTTGTTGCTCCTTTCTTAGAGCTCCCAGGGCGGAGTGGGCGGGAGGAAGTAGTAGAGTTCTCTGGTTTGAGGAGGTGCCTTGGAGTACTCCCTCCGTCTCTCACGTCTGGAACGATGACTTCAGGACAAACGAAAAGTCTTCCATCGCGTAGAGGTGTCCTCGACCAATATCGTTTGTCTTGAAGACGTTTCAGGTCTAAGTCAACGGGACAGAAGCGTCCTGTCAAAAGTCCCCTTTGCTCGACCCGACCGTCAGTCCGGGAATGGGAACAAGACGCACCGAGACCGAAGGTTTGAAACCTATAAAATCTGCGCTTAATTTGGTGTCAAGGTAGAAGAAGACTCCGTAACACTAAGGCTATTAAAAAAAAGAACGTTATTTCAACCATCTGGAAAACAACTTTCCCCGCCATGTCAACGGAGGAATCGCGTCATCCGTCGCGCAGTCAGAGTATTAGACTTCCAGGACTCAAGCTTGGAGTCTCCCCCGTTGCACATCAAAATCAAAAAACAAAAGAAGAGGAAGGCATCCAGAATTTTTTGTTTTGTTTTGTGTTTTGTTTTTGCTCCTTTAAACGAAACTACTTTAGCTTGCCCATTAAAAGAAAATGTCTTGGCACATTATAAGTCTGTGTTTTATCATTAAAGTCATTCTAATGAGGTTTTAAGAACAAGGTCGACATCTGGAACTGACTATTGTATCCCCGATGCCCTATGGTGTGACATAGGTTGTCTTCTACGAGGACTAGAGTACCTCAAATAAACGATACAAACTCACCCTGTACTGTCTGTTCTGTTTAGACCTAAAAATTGTCGTCGGAGTCCTCTAGACTAGACTTACGTTAGTCGACTTGTGCAAAAACCTTAGGAAGTCGTGTATACGTCAATAGAGTACAACTGTCAACACCTCTTCCAGTGAAGGAAAGTTATAAGACTAGTGAGTCTCGCACGGACGACGACGACCACCGTCTTGGGAGTCCATAAGTGTTCCGTCTAGTTTTAGTCTCGTTTGTGAGGTACGAAAGGTCTCTTAAGCTTTTTCTAAGGTTCACGGGAAAGGATAAGAGAAAATAAAGACGGAGAGGGTCATTTAACGAAAAATCCCGTTACTCAATGTCTCTCTTTACTAAAACTGTGACGAAGGAGAGATCCAGGGTTCCTTCTCAGACCCGGGTTCACAAGGGTCATGACGGTAAGGGGTCGTGACGGTGTGTCAGTCAGTCATCCGGTTCAGATAGTAGAGAACAGGGTACGGCGGTGTAAGAAATACACTTTGGTCGTACGAGATAAACTTTAATAGAGACTGGTACAACAAGGAGGGACGAATTTTAGGGGTTACTGAAATATAACAACGTTCTTACTTCAGACATACTACGTAAGGATCGGTATTGGAGACTCGGACAGTCAGAGACAAGACAGAGAGAGAAAGACAAGTTGAACGGGGGTGAAAATAGTTATGACAGGGTTCTTCTCTAGACGTGTATTCATGTTGTCCGGAAGTAATTCAAGAGTTTCACAAGACGAGAAACGTGAAGGACCTTACACCGTCGGTGTAAAAACAGATCAAATAATGATATTTGAAATGTCATGTTTCGGAAACTGAGAGTCAAATTTGTAACACCAGACCCTTTTAAGAAGAGACTGGGGGACCTTCTCCAGTGGAGGGGAATATTAGTTAGTTAGGTGACAGAATCTCTAGACCCCTGTCCCCCGTGAAATAACACGTCTGAAAATAAAAAGATGGAGATAGGAAATAAGATTGAATTCAGATCATTACAAAAAGAAAAATAGAATAATGTCACTTTAACACATCTGGTGGAGTTTAGATAAAACTTATCACCGTACTTATTTATGTATTAACCTTTACATGGAGGATAGTAGCACAATTTACGTTGGAAACTCCTTCTTTAAAGACAACGTCCTAAACTCCCTCCTTTCACCTACTCTCTAATTCATTAAACAGATTCCATCGTACTGGTTTACTAATTTATACTATAAGATTAAGTACATCAAATGTTATTTTTATTATTACTATTATTGTGAATGGAAAGTGGATTGGTAATCGTTTAGGGTCTGTGATGAGGTTCTCAAATGAACATAACTTTCCTTTCACTTCAGTGAGTCAGCACAGACTGAGAAACGTTGGGGTACTTGACATCGGGTGGTCCGAGGAGGTAGGTACCTTAAAAGATCCGTTCTCATGACCTCACCCAACAAGTAAATTAAACCTTTGAGTCCAGTACTCTAATATACAAACAAAGAGATGTGTAGAGTCATTCGACATGAAAAAGAATTCGTGTAAATAGTGTCATTGGTTTGTAAATAATACATTAAGCAGTAAATGTTCCGACTGAGTGAAGATTTCTCATTTGAGGTGATCCCGTCTCCACCACCGGAAGGTGAGGTATTCGGCTCCCGTTTCGACAAACGAGTTTTATTCAATAATTTCGGATGAATAACTCCCGAAAAAAACACACACGATCCGTAAGAATTCCCGATCCCCCTCTGAACCTCGAGTTTAAAACTTCTACTTCCTGTTCTACCAGGTCCTCTATAGAGATCAAAATATGTTGTAAATCTTTTTCAACCAATGATAGAGAGTCCATACTCTTAATAAAAAAAAGAGTACTGGACCCCTGTCTTCATCAACACTCAGGATAAGTTCCAACGTTTCTATCTGAACCCTTATTTCTATTTCCTTATACTTGTTTTAATTTGAAACATGAAATTTCAGGCACATGAAATGAAAAAGGTACAATCCTATGAATCCTTTGTCCGATGGTGATTCCCTCGGGCCTATCGAGTCAGCCATCTCGTAGTCTGAAAATTAGACTCCCAGGTCCCAAGTTCAGGGACAAGCCCGCGAAAGGATCCGAAAACCATAGGTCGAGACTGAGGTGGAGGCGTACATAAAGGCGCCTCCTTTTCACAATTCACTGAGAGTCCGTTTTCAACTTGACTTATACACCCTACTGATGTAGTCTTGCCAGCGTCGATTGCAAATTCTTCTTAGAATCATGGTACCGGAACATGGTCTTGTTTTTTTAAAGGACTTTCACTTCATTCTCAACCAACTATTACCTACCGACTCTTCCGTAAAGACCTGACGTTTCGAGGCATTCCCATTTTTCTTGTAGATGGACTATTACACCGGGATAAATCTTTTTATAGTATGATCCTAGTCTTAAGATAACAAAACTCCCCGAACCGAACTGATAAAGCCACCACTCACGTGACCTGGTAGGAACGGACTATAGTATCAGTAATTATAAAAAAAAGGTTCACACCCAAATAAAATTTTAATACTTCTAAATATATAATAAAAAATAATGTATGTTATTTCGTCAAATCAAATGTCATTTTCGAAAGTGTAAATTTCAAAAATAAAATTTTTGTATAAAATTTTTACATCTGGGAATTTTTGGTGGTTTTTTCGACTTATATAGAACGTCACATCCAAATAGGAATTTATAAGTGTAGAGTTTACGACAAATCTTTTTTCTAAATTTTTGACCGATTTTTAGTAAATGTGAACCGTTACTAATTTTAGAGTAGCAGAGACTGCCTCGCATAATTACCGTGTATTACTTAAAAGACAGTGTTCGTAAATTGTCAAATTACCCATGCATCAAAATGGTCATATGTTTTACCCGAATCTACCAGTCACGTCAACAAGACCTCACTAGTGACATAGTCCTTTTCGTGTGGTGTGGTTTTTGTCTTGTAGTTGAAAATTTTCCAGAAAAGTTTGTCAAAGGAATAAAAGTTTGTCGAAAGTCGAGTCCTCTCTTCTTGTCGTGAATTAATGACGTAGGGTACGTATACCCTACATACTGTCTGATATGGACGTTATACGTCTTATTGTGCCGGTCGGGGAAGAATACGGTGGTTTCCCGTCGCGTGTCCCACTCGTGCTTTGTGTCCTCGTATTATTAACAACGTTCGTCAGAGCAACAAAGTTTATAAAAGAAATCAACAAAGTGCCCAGGGTAATTTTTCATACATGACCGATTACGTCGTTATAAAGGTTTCCATATTTTGTGACGTTTTTCGAAATACGGAGGTCCCTCGGTGTCGTTAGGTCAAGGTTCCTACCTCTTCTTCTACGGTGACTGCTTCGTATATCGTTTGGTGAAGTCGGACCACAACTTTGATTCGCAGCTCCGTAGTTCGTGGACGCGCCAGTCCGGGACGAGGAGTAGCAGGACCGGTGGATCCTGGGTGGCGTCGAAGAGGTACCGGCGCCGGCGCCACGGGCCGGGCGTGGAGAGAACCGGGGATCAGTAATTATAAAATATGAAGGTAATGAGACTAATGTTCACGTATCTCGTTAGAAATTTATAACCAACGAAAGGTGATATCCCAAATAAAATGTACTCTTTCTTATACGACTAGTTTGTAGTTATACCGATATTATACAAATATGAGACCGAACCTTAAAGAGATTATAAACCGATAACACTAGTCAGGACTTTCAGACTTCTTTAGTCACTTAATTTTTTGTCGAAGATTAACATATTTCCTCTCCTTGTCTAAGCCTTATCACCACCGAGGTCACTCTTAGTTTTAAGAGATTCCTTGACGGATTGTCGGTATGTTAGGTCAGGAAACCGGAGAGACGTTAGGAATTGACGTAACGAATTTGACATCGTCTACATCCGAGGACCTTAGTCTCTGACTCCGAGTTCTCCTGTACCAGTTTTACAAGGGGTCCTATGTCGAGAAGGTAAGACGTGGTCTTACTTGACAATTCTCTTGATGTGACTTTATATCTGACAGACTCCAGGCCTATCAATCGTCCTCTTCGGAATCATAACACGAGAGAAAAAGGTCGTGTCTGATTCGGTCTCTTGACATCCTACTTAAAGTCATCCATCCCGAAGAACACCCCTAATAACGTTTTTAGGTTTAAACTACACAACTAACGGACCTCAACGTTTCTCAGCCTGTACTGACTCGCTGACTTGACTTGACTTGACTTATATCACTATCTCTTACAACCTTTACGAGAGCCCCAGAGTCGTTATTCTGTGTGTTAGCTTTTACCGAGTCGTTCCGTCAAATGAAGACGTCTTCCCTCAGGATGTCTGATTCCAGACCTCCGTTTGTGTGACTCAGGTGAGCCAAAAATAGGGTTTCTGCATCAAAGGGAGGAAAACGAGGAGTATCCAACTCGTGGTCTCAATTTTAGAAAGGACTTCTAGTGGATTCAAAAATAGCCTGTTAACCAGAGATACTCCCGGTGCTCATTGTGAATAATTCAAGGACTAACCTCCTAAATATAATTGATGAAAGGGGTAAGAAAATCAAGAAACGCGTACGGGTCCTATTTCGGCCACTTTAATCGGACGGTTTTACAAGAATACTCCTTCCTCTTAGTTCTTCACTTTTCTTGTCTCCTAACCGTTGTTCGGAGGTAAAATCCTTAGAATACGTGTTCGACCGATATATGGAAACACAAGTTGATAAGATTCTTACTTAGTGAAGAAATAAAAAATATTGAAGAGGAAACTGTCTTTTTTCGAAAGAATGTCCCTTACACCGTTTGTGTGTGTGTGTTTGTTTTTGTCGTCGTAAATTATACGATTAATTAAGTGACCGAATAAACTGTTCACAAATAACGTCTTCCCTTTCCGATGGGTGAGGTCACAAGACCGGATCTCTTAAGGTACCTGATATGTCAGGTACCCCAACGTTTCTCAACTTGTGTCGACTCGCTGAAAGTGAAAATAACAAACAGTCTACGACACGATCCGTGACCTTTATGTTCTCACCTACTTTGTGTGAAAGAATATTCCTGTGGTCGGTGACTTAAATTCCATGAGGGGGGTGGGGGTTAAGTCATACTGGAGTACAATTAAACTGATTAATGTACACGTACGTACATACGATTCAACGAAGTCAGCACGGGTTGAGACACGCTGGGACACCTGACATCCGGTGGTCCGAAGAGACATAAGAGAGGTCCGTTCTAATGACCTCACCCACCGAGACGGGAGGAGGTCCCTTAGAAGGACTAGGTCCCTAGGTTGGGAGGAAAGGATCCAGAGACCACAACTGTCCGCCCAAGAGATGGTGATCGCTGTGGACCGTTCGGGCTAATGTAGTCCGTTCGGGTTATGTTGACGTTTCTGAGATTAAGGTTATTCCAGGAAAAGCCCCCAAAACCCACCCCTACAAAAACACCTTGTGATATGGCACCCGAAGGACCACCGAGTCACCATTACTTAGACGGACGGTAACATCCTCTCCGTCCGACCTAAGGACCCAGTCTCTCTAGAGGACCCATTCCTTTACCATTGGGTCAGGTCATAAGAACGGACCCTTTAAGGTACCTGTCTCGGACCGTCCCATGTCCGGTACTCCAGTGTTTTCTCATTCTGTACTAAATAGATGATTTCTTGTTGTTGTTAAATGACATCATGTCCACCCTTTGGTCAATCTTGGTCTAATCTATCCCTCCGGTCCCGTTCCTCTGTCGTATATATAAACTTCTCCTTTGTTGAATGACTCTTTTGACTTATAGTCTACAATTATATAGACATGTAAAAAAAAAGTTATTTAATCTCACGTGGTTATCCTATGACGAAGTTCTTCCTTATCATTAGTCTCCTTAAACCTATTCTCCAACAGGTAACCTTTCTTTACTTCTTTTGTTCAGTGATGTGTATTTCTCCGTGTACAGACGTATAAAAACATGGATGGTTAACCCTCCTTCTAATTCAAATTAGAATTGGAGAAGCTCCCGTGAAAGTCGAGTTGCCGGTCCTTCGTCTGAAACTGCTCTCCGACATTGAAAAACTGCGGACTCCCTTTTTCGAACGACGGGGGAGACTCCAAGCTTGAGTCCTGGAAGTCTAATACTCTGACTGCGCGACGGATGACGCGATTCCTCCGTCCACCGTTGCAAACGAGTAATTTATAGAAATTGTGACCTAAAATGAAACGAATTTGAAACCAGAACGACATGTAAAGGGAGTGAATTTAAACCTTTACGTTTCGACAAGACGTGTTCACGTTATCGAAGATGTTGGACTCAGTCCACTCCTAACAGCGACAACTAGAGCGAGCAAGACTTGACTACTGGAGGTGAAGAGTGTTGGCTTTCTTTTAAAGGAATTGCAGAACGGGTCTTTGGACGTGATTTTGATGTGGCCGCAGGTAGGGACACCAGAGATCTCTTTTCCTTTTGACGGGTGAAGGAAAGAGTACTAGGGAGAAAGGAAGTTATGAGCTAAGAAGACGTAGGCATAAAACTTGTGAAAATTCACAAGGGACAGAATTTATTGTTTTGTGAAGGAAACTGAGCCGCGGAGCCAGAGTTCGGCAGCGAGATAAAGCAAACGAGGAAGCGTCCGTTTAAAGGGTCTTTCGCCAAACAGGAGTAAAAATTTGTGGAGGGGGTCAGGGTAGTCAAAAAGTTGCCTGATGTTAGAAGGGACTGGTGACGAGGCAGGTCTCCTTCGGGCAGGCCTGCTACACCGTGAACTACCAAGTTTCTCATTCCACAGGAACGACGTTTCAGCACCCTTAGACTACCATATTCTCAACATCAATGTCTTTGTTCTTATCCACTTTTCGGACCAAATGAATGACATAACCTCTTCCTTTACCGTTGGGTGACCTCATAAGAACGGACCCCTGTCTCTTCGGACTGCCCGATGTCCGGTACCCCAGCGTGTCTCTACCTGTGCTGGCTGCTGATTGTGAAAGTGAACCAAACGTCCCTTTCAGAGCCCTTTTGGGGTGGAGGGCCCTTTGGAGAAGGGGTCAACTCTTTTCAGTCACAAAAGCCCCAAGTCTCTACCCGATGCCTGCCAACCCCTTTCCTGTTTTTTAGGATAATGTTGAAATATCGCGGCCCCAAGGGGTGGGGCCTTCCGCCTTTTGTTGTAACTAAATGGCAGTTTACCTACGCCGTGCAGAAAGAGTCGAAGACATCAACGTCAGCGTCAAAGGGGGACCGGCGACTATTCCCGTTAGCATTAAAGAGCAAGCGTTGTTACCCGCCAGGTAACAACGTAGGGAGACTCACGACACCGAATTTATCCGTTTTATTCGCTAGGCATCAGCACCCGCAGTTGTCAAACCGACACGGACATCTAATTGACAACACGAAAAACAGGTTTATCACAATCGAAACACAAATTGTAACACCTATAATACTGGTATAAAAGATTCTCAGATCTATTACTTTCACCCTTGTTTGCTTGAGGGCACCCTTAAGGTCGTACTGGGTCTAGTGACTTTTTCAGATTTACTGCCAAACTTCTTGTGTATATTGACCTAATCCCTCCATTTAATGGCTTCGTTGACGTGTCATACGTCTTTTCCTAAACCTAAACCCGTACCACTTTTTCCTCCACACTTTCATGTACCCCTCTGACTTAGAGGGTTTAGACCCAAATCTGCCCGTTCTTGAAAGGTTAGTCCAAAAGAACAGAGGTTTACTGTGGTCACGAGTAAGTCTTTATCTCAACCCATATTGTGAACTTTTCAGACTAAGCCTCCAACGTTACCGTGGGGTGAGGTCATGAGAACGGACCTTTTAGGGTACCTACCTCTTCGGACCACCCGACGTCAGTTTCCCCAGCGATTCTCAGCCTGTACTGACTCGCTGAAGTGAAACTGAAAAGTGAAAGTACGTAACCCCTTCCTTTACCGTTGGGTGAGGTCACAAGAACGGACCTCTTAGGGTCCCTGCTCCCTCGGACCACCCGACGGCAGATACCCCAGCGTGTCTCAGCCTGTGCTGACTTCGCTGAATCGTCTCCAACGTTGGCCCTCCGTTTGTTTTTCCATATAAAACTATGGTACATAACCAGAGAACGTTGTACCTCGACTTAGACAGACTACTCGAACGACAGATGTTATATTGTTGAAGTTCACTACACAGTTTTACGTCACTGGTTTTTGACAAAGGGATCGAGGATCCTGAAGGGCACTTTGTATCAGAGCTTTTAGCAGAAGAACTAAACATACATCTAAATTCTTTTGGCGATGTATGAATTTACTAACAACTATAGAACAAATTGATGTTTGATCCAGAACAAGTTGATAGACGTGTTAAACGTCTCCACGTTTACACTTAAAACCGTTTAAGATAAATCGGAATGGCTTCTTATACTTTTTCCAGAAGAGACGATATACAGGACGTGAGGCACACGTATATCGTAACGAAACTTTCTGACACCGAACAAATGAGTACTACAACTCCAAAAGTACCAAATAACTTCAAATATGAGTCAAAATAAAAGAAGTTTTACACGTCTTCGTGAATGACTCTAAAAAATTGGAGTATGTTTACGTTACTCTATTTGAGAAACCCGGAGGTTACACCGACAGTAACAACGACCGGTATCTTTTATACGATTTCAAACCAGACGACATTTTAGAAATAAAAGTTTCTTACCCTATTCTTCTTACATGAAGAGATTAAACCTTTACGAAATTCCTACCCTTACCTTTTTTCATGATGTCATTTTGTCTTTACATATACGAGAAAAAGGTCATAACAAACTACAATACAACTGGCACTGTTTTGAGTATGTGACTTTTTTACTAAGTAAAACACCCTTTATGCTGATGAATTCTTACTTTATTATTATTATGGTCTTTCCCCGTCGGTTTATCGTTCTTTTTGTCTTAAAAGAATAAACGATTTTCATGACGATGACGACGATTCAGTGAAGTCAGCACAGGCTGAGACACGTTGGGGTGTCTACCGTCGGGTGGTCCGAGGGGGGCAGGGACCCTAAGAGGTCCGTTCTTGTGACCTCACCCAACGGTAAAGGAAAAGGTTACGTACTTTCACTTTTCACTTTCACTTCAACGAGTCAACACAGACTGACAAGCGTTGGGGTACCTGACGTCGGGTGGTCCGAGGAGGTAGGTACCCTAAAAGGTCCGTTCTCATGACCTCACCCCACGGTAGAGGAAGAGGATGTTATATTGAATAAACCTTAGGTTCAAAATAAAGTGTGTAAAATTAATGACGATACTAATAAATAGTTCTAATTTTCTTGACCTCTTCATCGTCCACACCCCTACCCATCCTTTAGTTCTCTGGAAACTTGTGTGGTTCAGACACTACGGAAAACTTGTAAGTCACCTTTACAGTCAGTACATTTACCTAGACGAATTACCTCTCTGCCCCAACTTTTAATTTCAAACCCTTAGTAGTCCCACATCCACCACAAATTTCAGTCCACTAGTCCACTCGAGTACTTCCCCCTTCTATTTACGCCCCTTATGTACTCCTGAGTCATCCCTGAAATCTCTTGAGGTATTAAATCTCTGACCCTTCTCCTCCTTTATCTCTTGCTGGAAACTCCATTTCAAGTTCAGACACCGTAACTTCTATTCCGAGTGTGACACAGGAGTAATAGATGATTATACATTGTTTCTCAAGGTTTTGTGTCACCGAATACCATACGTCTTATTACCGGTAAGATTTCCGTAAGAGAATAGGGACGTTGGACATTTACAATAGAAGGTACCATTCTCCATGAAAAGTCTACACTAAGTCCTGGTACTCTACCCCTCTACTAGGGTTAGTGCTCAGGAATCTTCACCCCACCCCCTTTTCTTCTCATCCATTTCTCTATACTAAAACTCTTCCTGAAGCTGGGTAGTAAGTACCGAAACTTCTCGGTTCCTTCCGTCGTCGGAAATCTTCGACCCTCACAGGTAATCGAATGTCGGTCGTCTGTTGTCTCTGACGTCAGGATGGTGACGTTTTTTGTTTGAGACACTTTGTCCTTAGTCTAAGAGGGGAACTCGGAGGTCTTCCCTTACGTCCGACGGTTATGGAACGGGAGTGAAGAAGAAGAAAAAATTAACGAAATAAAATAATAACCTCTGTGTCTTACACCCTAGAATCAAGGGGTTGGTCCACAACTTAGGTACGAGGGAAGTAACCCTCGAGTCTCAGAATCGGTGACCTGGTGTCACTTCAGGGGTTTACATAGTGAAGACTGGACGTTTTAAGATTCTATTATTTAAACACAACAAAGTTCGGTGATGTAAACGACACTATCGTCATCTTTTGGTGAAATAATAGAGAGAACTAAGACAACCAACTGACCCAAGTAGACCCGTTGAGACAAGGTACACTACAGTCGTCCTTGAAACTAGGAGACTTCTGAACTAACCCGACTCAACAAGTTCTACCTGTCGAGTACACTACCCACAACCGTCAACCACAAATACTAGACGATCCTCAAAGCAACTCTGACAACGGGTCTCACGGACTAACACCGGAAAGGTACACCGACCCAAGACTTTTCCTCGAAGAGTCCAACTCGTAAAGTTCTTTGGAGTAGTCTTCGACGACCCCAAGAATACTGAGTCTACCCGGATCTTACCCGTTTTACAGTAAAGTTACTTTAAGATGATCCAGTCGGTTCTAAGTAACACTTTTACACGATGTGTTTCCACACTAATGACTCTCTGGACGATGTAACCCCAGCCAAAACCTTCTGATTGATGGTGTGTTCGATTAAAAAAAAGTAGACGTTGTAGTATCAGAATAAGAGACCGGACATGTAACAACTACGAGACGAGTCCAGATGAACTTGAACCTTGATCCCTAAAACTGTGGAAAAGTCGAAACATGGACAGGCTGAGAAACACTCGGGTACCCGATATGTCAGGTACCCTAAAAGGTCCGGTCTTGTGACTGGAACGTCTTTCCGTTACCGTGGGGTGAGGTCATGAGAACGGACCTTTTAGGGTACCTGTCTCCTCGGACATTCCGACGTCGGCACCCCAGCGATTCTCAGTCTGTGCTGACTCTCTGAAGTGAAAGTGCGTAACCTTTTCCTTTACCGTTGGGTGAGGTCACAAGAACGGACCTCTTAGGGTCCCTACCCCCTCGGACCACCCGACGGGAGATACCCCAGTGTGTCTCAACCTGTGCTGACTTCACTGAATCGTCGTCGTCGTCTTGTGACTGGACATATCAGGTACCCCAGCGTTTCTCAGCCTGTGCTGACTCGTTGAAAGTAGTAAAGTAGTAGTCGAGACATGGACAACTACGAAGTACTTTTCTTAGAAGGGTACGGGATACCTAGACTGTATTAAGGTTGTACACACTAAAAGGTGGTGTAGTGGTCCGTCAAGAAATGTGGTCGACCCACAGGATGTTAAGTTGAGTCAAGATTGTGATAGATGGGTCTCTATTACAGTCTAAAATAGTTAATCCTCGACCCAAGGTGTTCTGACGGGAGGTGAAGTCTACGGTTAGTACTCAGGTCCAACAGTCGACACGTATACTAGTTGACTAATATCTACTCTCAAAAATTTTTGAGGAGAAACTCAAACTGATTAAAAGATCTATTTTCTTGAGTCTTTGTAAAATATATACTCAAAGTCAAGTCAAGTCAACGAGTGAGTACAGGCTGAGAAACGCTGGGGTACCTGACGTCTTGGGGTCTGGAGGGACAGGTAGTGGTTGAGGGTCCGTTTGGTAAGGTCACAAGAACGGACCTCTTAGGGTACCTGCCTCCTCGGACCATCCAATGTCAGGTACCCCAACGTTTCTCAGTCTGTACTGATTCACTGAAGTGAAAGTGAAAAGTACAGGTAGTTCAACCACTACGGTAGGTCGGTAGAGTAGGAGACAACAGGGAAAGAGGAGGGTGGAAGTTAGAAAGGATCGTAGTCCCAGAAAAGTTTACTCAGTCAAGAAGTGTAGTCAATCGGTTTCATAACCTCAAAGTCGAAGTCGTAGTCAGGAAGGTTACTTATAAGTCTTGACTAAAGGAAATCCTACCTGACCAACCTAGAGGAACGTCAGGTTCCCTGAGAGTTCTCAGAAGAGGTTGTGGTGTCAAGTTTTCGTAGTCAAGAAGTCACGAGTCGAAAGAAACATCGGGTTGAGAGTGTAGGTAGGTACTGATGACTTTTAGGTAGATCGAAACTGATCTACCTGGAAACAACCGTTTTATTACAGAGACGAAAAATTATACGACAAATCCAACCAGATTGAAAAGAAAGAAAATTAAAGTACTGACGTCAGTGGTAGACGTCACTAAAACCTCGGGGGGTTTTATTTCAGATAGTGACAAAGGTGACGTAGACAGACGGTTCTTCACTACCCTGGTCTACGGTATTAGAATCAAAAGACTTACAACTCGAACATACTCAAATAACTGAATAATATTCCCCGATAATATTCCCTCTCAACGTTTCCCGTTCCATACCCATTTCCCTTGTACCTTGAAGGTAAGGAAGAGACTCGACCAGTGTCAGGAGTGTAAAGGTCGGGGTTTGAGAAGTTTGGGACAGGAAAAAAAAAAAAAATTAAAAATTTTTACTGCGAAGTAATATATCCGAGATAATAATTTAGTATCCGGTGGTCATTAAATTGACTGAGTTACCTGTACTCAAAATCGTTCGAGGTCCTCGACCACTACCTGTCCCTTCGGACCGCACGACGTCAGGTACATGTTTCTCAGTCTGTGCTGACTCGTTGACTTGACTTGACTTGATCGGGGAGAGGAGAGGGACCTCCACTTCCACCCTGTCTCAAAGTTGGGAAGTTAGTCTAATCAAAGGAATCGTTAGACTGGGGAGGTTCAATCAACAAGGTTTTAAGGGAGTAATTATACTGTTTTCCGTGGAAATACCGAGAGTAGTTAATCCTTTCAGGATCCCAAAGTCTTTGACACACAAGACACACCTTCTGGGTTGTTATAAATAATATTTAGAATTTTTTTAAAAAAAATAAAAATGAAATAAAATGAAATGTTATGACAATAATATTTAGAACTAGAGTGGAAGGGATGGACGGATTAGCATCGAGTAGAAATTCTGTGTAAAGTCGATAGTAGAGGAGGTCATTTAGGAGGGGTAGAAATCCAATCCACGGACCTAACTACTACAGGAGATGTGTTTTAGGACGGGAATGTAGATACCTTCTTATGTTAAAAATTAAGACCGACTAAAAAAAAAAAAAAATTAGTCCGGTGTTCGGGGAGTCTTCTCACGTAAAACACGAGAGACTAAGGGGTCTACCTGTCGTGTTTCTCCCCAGAGTCATTTACAACCGACTGTCTCGTCATTAACTTGTCAAGAGATGTAAATAATAATAGAGACATTTTTTAGACGGACATTAGGTCCTCCAGATCCAAGCTAGTGACCCAGTCCTTCTAGGGGACCCCTTCCTTTACCGTTGGGGGAGGTCATAAGAACGGACCTCTTTAGGCACCTGTCTCCTCGGACCGCCCGATGTCAGGTACCCCAGCGTCTCAGCCTGTGCTAATTCGTTGATTGTGTGTATGACGTAAATAAATAATGAATGGCGTTTCGTCGTTTGTTTACGTAGGTTGTACGATGACATGTATACAGTTCCAAAGTTGGTCCGTTTTTTAATACGTACGTCCTCCCGCCCTTGATTTTTCCCACGCCCCACCCCCCATCACCCTACCTACGGATGCTAGCAAACCCTTCCGTGTTGTCACCCATAGAAAATAAAAAGAGATATTACAAGATTATATTTCAACAGTGACAATTTATTCACATCTTGGTAGGCCAAGGTTTCGCAGTTGTTGAAACAGTAAACGGCGTGCCCGGCGACTAACCGGCGTGGACCCTCAAAGAATCTTTACTTCTTAGAGTCCCGAGTGGGGGTCTAGGTGTCGTAATGTTGGACGTAAAACCGCTCTAGGGAGACACTAAAACATGCGTGTGACTTTAAACGCTTCTTTCGAGTTGCGAGTAAGAGACTATTTAAATGCCGGCAAATACGTTTCTAAGGGTCCTGTTGTGTTATTATTCTTCGCATAAGTGTAAAGACGGGAACGAAAGACGCAGAGAACTCGGGAAAGATCGTTAGAACTCCTCCATCACCCGACCCTTGTCCCCTCAGCGGCGAGCCCAGGACGGCGCGTAGTGACGTCCCATCGGCCGGCGTCGGAGGTCCGGGCGCCGCGGAGCAAAGGGGCGCGGCCCGAGCCACCGCGCGCGGACATTAGGGTCGAAGAACCCTCCGACTCCGGCCGCCTAGCACCCACGGGCCCCCAAGCCCTGAGGCCGCGACACATCTCGCCCGCAGGCGTGACCCGGGCCGTGGTTGTACCCCGAGGGCCCCCTCGGGCCCCCATGGTCCAACAGATTCCTCCCCCCCTGGGCCGGGTCCGGCCTGTGCCTCGTCCAGTTTGAGGGGCACGACCCGCCGCCACCCTGGCGCGGACGCTCGGCACGGACCTCAAGACGGGCCTGTAGGTTGCTCTGGGCCAGAGAAAACAAGTGGAAGGGAAATGTCCTAAGACAGAATTTTTTTTTTTTTCTTAGTAAAAAAGGAGTCGTAATAAGAGCGTGTACCGGTTGGTGGACTGAAGTCCCGCCACGCGTATGACGACAATTTTCTATTTGACTCCGTAAAATTTAATTTTTTTTTCTGAAATAAACTCGTTTTTAGCTACGGTTACCTCGTCGTAGGTTGGATCGCCTATCCTTCCTCGAGGCTCCTCGACATATTTTACCTTCCGAGATCATCTGTCTTCACTCGTCCTTGTTCCTTCAATATAATCCCTTTTTTCTACTAATCATTAATGATTTAAAGAAAGGAAATCCCCTACCGTCCTCGATCTAATAGATTGATTATGACTAGTCCATTAAGGACTAACTGACCAAAATGTAATGTAAAGGTCTACCCGTTTTTACGATTAATTCAGACCCGAACCACTGTTGCTCCGAATCGTATTTACTGAGGTAAAACCCGGACGGAAAAAAAAAAAAAAATTGTGATGGACAAACGAAATAGAAATCTACAACGTGTGTCCCCATCCCACCATGTCAGTCCGTATGACCTTCTTTGAGAAGAATTACTGAATAATAGGACCCCTAAAGAGGTGAGACGTTAGCCGGAAGGGGTTTTGTCATTCCGATATAACGTAAAACATTTGTGACGAAGTAATATAACGTAATGGACGGTTCACATATTAGGTTCTGTCTACACGTTGTCCAGACCTGAAGTCCTTGAAGAGTGAGTTTTTGGACATGTGTTTTCAAGAAGGAACTGACCTGTCTTCTGACTTCTCTGTAAAGTGGTTTCGTCTATATATCTACCGTTTATGTGTGTACTTTTTGAAAAGTTGTAGTAATCGGTGATCCCTTCACGTTTAATGTTGGTGTTACTCAACAATGATCTATGGATAGTCTTCTCGATGTTATTTTGATCATTGTTGCGGTTTCCAACTACTCCGATATATACAACGACTATCCTTACATTTTACCACGTCGGTGAGACCCTTTGTGAAACAGTCAAAGAAATTTTTGATTTATACGTTCATGGTGTGATGGGTTGTCAACGTGACGACTTGTATGTAGGGTCTCTTTACTACTGACTACAAATGTATTTTTGATAGGCGTTCACAAATGTCATATAAATAAGTATGACCATCTTTGGACCTTTGTTGGGTTTACAGGAAGTCACCTCTTACAAGTTTGACACCACTTATTATATGTCTTATGATAAGTCATTATTCTTCCTTACTTGATACTTTCTAAGTTGTTGAACCTACTTAGAGGTCTTTTAATGTCACTCACGTTTTCGGTCAGGGTTATCTAATATAACATATATACCAAGATAAATATATTGTAAGAACTTTAACGTTTCAACATCTTTACCTTTCGTCTAATCACCAACGGTCTACAACCCCACCCCCTTTAGTCGCCGATATTTTCCCGTAGGACTCATGGGATCACCACTACCTTTATAAGACATAGAACTGAAATAGTTATAGTTATGGGACGAGGACTATAACGTAATATTAAAAGGTTACACAGTGGTAACCCCCGTTGAGTCATTTCGTATGTACTCTAGAAAGAAATAATAAAGAATATTGACTTACACTTGAATGTTAGTAGATTTTCAATTTTTACTTAAAATTTTTCTGTCTCCAGTCTTGTGACTCTTCATCGGTAAAGATTTTTCTCAGGAATCTTCAACCCCTCTCCCTTCTACCTTTGTCTCGTCGGTCTCTCATGTCTCCTCTTTTACAAGTTCCTTCAGCCACAGTACTTCCTTCTCAACAGTTATCAAACGTAAGACGTGTTTTAATTCAAATCCCCCCTTTTTTCGGTTTCGTAATCTTTGAACTCACCGACTACCATTACGAAAGAATCCTAACCTTCCGTCTGTATTCGACTACTCGCTAATTCCGTTCCTTCGACTCTGTTTATGACAAGGACTGTGTTCAAACCACCACTCACCTTCCTTTCGGAGACCCCTTCTTCGGACTCCCGTTCTGTCCTCCCGTACACAAGAGAAGGAGAACAGATTCTACTCCTAATCCGTAAAATATCAGACTTCTCTCCGTCCATTCTCCCTCTCTCTAGTTTCTGGGTTCCCATCTTACCTTAAATCCTCTTCCAACAGTTTTCGAGTCGACCTCATAATTGATTGGAACATTTACTCCCTTTTGAAAAGGAGACTCATCCTTCTCCAACCTTATACACTTCTTGGTCTTTTAATCCTCTATCCCCTTCTCCTTTGGTGTCCTCATAGTACTGAGAAGAAAGAAAGTTCCGAGACCGAGTCAAATGGTACGTGGGACGGGACGTGAGAGAAGGTCGGTCCTCGGTGGAGAAGTTAAGTTGAGTCTACTGAAGTAAAAGATCCTTTGAAAGAAGTCAAGAGGACGGAACGGAGAGAGAGAGAAGTCTTAACGTATCCTCAGGTGAATAAGTTATTTAAAAATGACTTCCTTTTACTGCAGCTCTTTTAATACATTAACTATAAGGAGTATAATTTAAAGGGAAAAAGTATAGATGCACCCTATGACCAGTGGAAACGTAATCTTGGACCGTCTCTTATTCTAATCCTCCTTTCCCCCTTAGTAATTCATCTTTACTCGCCCTCTTTCACCTCAGGGGGACTGAAACCGAATACCAACGACCTGATTAAGGTACCCCTACTTCTTCCACATCCAAACTTCTTTCTCCTCGTATCGTATTTACCTTGTCTTAGGCTTGGTTCTTTCTTCTATGTGTGATTTACAATGTTTTTTCTTCCCTTTCACCAAAAGGAAATCGTGTAAACTTTGATGAAGGTAAACCACTTTACATCTTCAGGTAGGAACCTCTTCCTTTACTGTTGGGTTAGGTCACAAGAACGGACCTCTTAGGGTCCCTGCCTGCTCGGACCACCCGACGGCAGATACCCCAGCGTGTCTCAGCCTGTGCTGACTTCGCTGAATCGTCGTCGTCGTCGTCGTCGTCGTCGTCTTCAGGTAGGAATCCAAAGAGGCTGACTTTCTTAACAGAAAAACGTGTTAGGGGAACACAGAAGGATATACCTAAACTCTTTTTTTTTTTTTCAGCGGAAAATAAAACCAAGACACACATAAAACAAATGTAATCATGTAAGTCATAAAATTATTTGTAATTTTATTGAGCAAACAGACGGCTTTGGGCCCTAGCTTGGTCCCTGGAAATCTAGAAGTCAGATTGCGAGAGGGTTGACTCGATAAAGCCGAGGCGGGTGTGACGAAATTTTATTACACATTACTGAAATAAGGGACGGGAAAATCAGTGATGAATAATTCTTAAACAAGCTATTTGTAATAATATTCGTGAAACTCCTTCAGTTTCTATTTTAAATTTACTTGAAAGTAGAAGATTACCGAGTGGTTAAATATTCCTCTTTCTCTTCTGTTAATGTTTAATTACAAAATTCTTGACGACATTACTGAAGCAATTGAGATGTTAAATAAAGACTCATTTAGGTGTCCAGACCGCGTCCCTTTCTCTGAGATACTTCGATGTACGGGGTTAAAGAAGAAGAAGCCGCAACGGTGTAGAAGGAGAAAAGGTATAAAATAACCAACCACGCCTGCCCTTCACTTCAGCGAGCCAGCACAGGCTGAGAAACGCTGGGGTACCTGACATCGGATAGTCCGAGGAGACAGGTACCCTAAAAGGTCCGTTCTCGCGACCTCACCTGACGGTAACCTGCCCTCCAGGAACATTTTTGCTTTCACTAGGACAATGTCACGGTGAAGCATGGATGCTTCGTAATCGGAGCATCCAAAAAGAATTGTTGGAAGATAGTGGAAGGGACCACCAGATCACCAATCCTAAGCCGCGAGAGTGGCGGCGCCGGGCCCAAGCTAAGGGCCAGTCCCTTATCCAGTAGACAAAAACAAAAATACGATGGTCACAAGGGCGTATCCCCTTTGAAATCTTCACATACGTTCGATTGAAAATTAAAAGTATACTTTGTAAAAGCCAAATCTTTGGGACATTACCAAAACTATAAGGTTCGAGTTTTACTGTTTACTACATTTAAAGTTACCAAATGTTTTTTACTCATTTACTCAATCAATAAACAGTAACTAGTTTTTCGACAGGTGATAAGGATTTACGGAGGTTTAAAATTAAATAAGCTAACCTACTAGGTCACTCTCCCTTTAAAACCTCCGTTAACTAATCGAAATCCTCAACTAGCTCTAATCGTATTGTATTACTTTTTTGTCAATGTTTACTTCTACTTTCTTTAGCTCTTCGATAAAAGATCTACAAACAGAAGTGACCAACACCCTCTCAAAGACTTAGTCCCTCTCGTCGAACTTAAAACTTTTCGTGAGAGAGATCACCTAAAAGATCAAAGTGACGAAACCCTCTTCCCTCTAGCGACCTCTTAATGACCGTCCCATTAACTTAGAATCCGGATCCGCTCGAGGTCTGACGGACTAGAGGGGTCGCAGAGGTGGAGAGAAATCGATGCTTAAACGTTTGACAGACCCCAAACGATTCTTTCTTTCATCCCCTTCCGATCTAGTAATTTCCTTTTGCTAGTTTTTGATTCTTTGTCCGTTTCATAACTCGTACAGACTTACGAGTGGACTCTTTAAATAACTATTGATAAACTCCCTTTCGTCTAGGACAATCAGAGGACTGAAAACTGTCAAAGTGCGGAAACACTATTGATCGAAAACAGACTGTCATGACCCCGTGCTTATAAACAATGAACCAAACAGATTTATTGTCAGTGTCCACATAACGAATAATAAAGGAAGAGTAAAGAATATTTTCAAGTCACGAGTAAACTTGAAAAGTGTTCAAAGGTTTATCTTTAGTACCACAGGAACTAGAATGAGATGTTTGTCTACCACAAAAATACTAGAACAATTTACTTTGTCATCGTGAGAAAGATTGATTAACGTGTAAAAGACGAGAAAGGGTTGAGGGTTTATATTTAAGGGTTCAAAGTTTTGGAGAAACTCGACCCTGTGAGGAAACAATAAAACGGTTGTCAGAAGAATACAATTATGTAAAATTGTGGGTGTATATAGTTAAATGCATTCTTTAAAATAAAAAGAGGTTCGTATTTTCATCATCAAACAGCTTAAAGACATATGACTTCGACAACACAAAAAAACGAATTACAAAGTGTCCCTTAGTTGGATATCCGGACTACCGTTTGTGGAGAACTTGTTGTAGAAGAAAATTACTACAGTATAAAACAGAAGAAAGATACATCGTTCTTAGAAAACGAAGTAAAGACAAATTATAGACAAAAAAATCTCTCCTTGACACATCTTGGGAATTTACACAAATTACGAAAAGATTTATAATTAAAAAGGTGTAGTTGAATTAACCTAATCGCTGTTTCCTGAGAAGAAACTTTCGATGGACTTAAAAGAAGAAGACGCACCTCTAGTAAAGGGGAAGTGAAGAAAGAGAGACGAAGGTAGAGAGTGAGGAAGTACTTAGAGACAGAAGGGAGGTCCTCTCCCGGACAACCTCTTTCCCCAACGTCCAAGTTAGAACTGGGACCGGGGGGAGGTGGGTTTGAAAGGGATAATGTGAAGAGTGGTCCAGACAAAGTGAGGTTGTATGTAAGGAGTCACGTAAGTATTTAAGAAGGTTGGTCCGGAAAGGTCTAGATACGGTTCAATCGAGAAGGTTGATTTACACTTTCGTCGGGAGGACGTAAATGTTGGGACTCAATATTAATGGACTACTTACAAACGGAAGGGACCATCAAGACTCCCACTCCTATCGTGACCAGTTTACAAAGATGACTTATGAGTCACATGTCGAATCACGGGGCCACGGGTCCTTGTTATGAACAACTTACTTACTCACCCGAGAACTACGGGTTAGAAACTATATCAGTCAAATAGAGTTAAATAAAGAAGTTAAAAGAAAAAAGGGGAACAATCAAATAGTACGCCCTTACGTTTGGAGTCTTTCTCTTTTGACCAGAGACTTAACTACGGAAACTACCTAGTTCTACTGCGACTACTTCATAATTTGATCAATCATGGATCGTCTTCCTATAGTAACGAGAAACAGAAACTCCCAATTGAACAGTGTTTCACCAGTCAAGTCAAGTCAAGTCAGCGAGTCAGCACAGACTGAGAAACGCTGGGGTACTTAGCGCGTCGTCGGTCCGGAGGGACAGGTAGTGGTTGAGGGCCTCAAGTGAGTCTAAGTGCAGGTAGCTCAGTCACTACGGTAGGTCGGTAGAGTAGGAGACAGCAGGGGAGGAGGAGGACGGGGGTTAAAGGGGGTCGTAGTCTCAGAAAAGGTTACTCAGTCAAAGGTAGTTTAATACAGGTATGACGATAAGTCTTGACCACCCTCATGTATAATTATCATGACTATCACCTCCCCTCAGATGACCACAACACTCCGTGGCTCTCCCTCTTGGTCCCTCTCCCGAGCTTTACTGTGTCGTCTACTTTTTTCTGCGAGGATTGAACCCTATATACCTCTTTGATCCCTTTCTTCGAAATCCTTCTCATCCCCCAGTGATACAACGAAAACGAGATAACTCTTAGGAAAAAGAATCACTAAAAGGATTCCATTAGAGGAATCTTTTATTGTGGACCATTAACGATTTCATAACGTCGATTCCTATTACGTACGTACGTAGGATTCAGTGAAGTCAGCACAGACTGAGAAATGCTGTGGTTCCTGACATCGGGCGGTCCGATGAGGAGACTTACCCTAAGAGGTCCGTACTTATGACCTCACCCAACGGTACGGGAAGAGATCCCCTAGAAGGGCAAATTCCCTACCTTGGGCGCAGAGAAGTATCAAAAATAAGTCTGGAACCGCAAAGTTTTACTTGGCGGGTTACGGAAACCAGGACCCCCGTAAAGACGTCTCTGGCGCAATCAGGACTCTTGACCCGAGAGACGAGGAAAGCAGCCCAACAGAAAAGGGAGATCGCAAGGGAGTAGGTTTTGGTAAGGACCTGACCGTCGACACAGCGCCGACGCGCCTTGTAGCGGCAGGTGGCGCCTGGACGTTGGGTGTGCTGGTGGTCGTCGAGAAAGGAGGTCCCAACCAATGTTTGCCCTCCCGCCGAGTCTAGGGGACCAAAGGAAAGGGCGATGAGAGTTGACACCCCTTTGTTCCATAGTCCCTAGTCCGACCCACCACCAACTTGCGGTCCGTCTTTAAGATACCGTTATAACCACTCCTTTTGCGGTCCATTCACAGGATCCTCCCCTTGCACTGCCTTGGCTTTTCCCTTCTGATAGTGAGAATCACTTTTACTCCTTTCCGGTGGTGGGCCTTCTCCATCGCACCGGCTCGCCAGATTCCGCGACCTAATTCCGAGGTCAGAGAAGCCCCCGCACCCAAGCTTAGGGTGGCGACGGTTCCGACAAAAGAAATAACACTCTGACGGACTACAATCTGCTGAAAAGAAGTACGGGCTTCACCCGTCAAGATTAGAGGATGTTTCAGTCACGAATAGAAGGGAGCAAAATGGGTTCCCGGTATCCATTGATGGGGTCTTGTTACGAGTTGCCTTTTGTACGCGAGTTTATTAGATAATCAGATATGTAACAACAAATCGGATAGATAAACTCGACGGTTATATAAAAGCCGTAGTAAGATCCGGGGCTCCTATGTTGTTATTGTGTTTGTTTCTCACGAAAATACGTATGTTAGTAATAATGTTTACTGACCTACAATCTAAGGACCCTTACGGGACGTTAAGTTATATCTAGGAAGGTCACGGAGGCTCCCTTATGAAATATGAGGTTTATCAGTGATAGGCAAGAGGTCGAAGAGAGTCGAGTGAATCACAGGAGATTAAACCTTTATGAATATCCTACCCTTACCTCTTTTCATAGTTTTAGCAGAAAAAAGTCGAACAAACTTTTTAGAAAAGAACTGGGCTCCCGTATGTTTGTAAAGGGCTTTAAATGTTGATATATCGTCTCAGCAGATAGGATTAAAGGGACCTTCTCCTTTACTGTTGGGTGAGATGTTAAAAACAAACCGTTTAGGGTACCTGTCTCCTCGGACCACCCGATGTCAGGGACCCCAGATTTTTCTCAGTCTGTGTTGACTCACTGACTCGTAAGTGGGGTGAAACGACGACGACGACGATTCGTCGAAGTCAGCACAGGCTGAGACACACTGGGGTATCTGGCGTCGGGTGGTCCGAGGGGGTAGGGACCCTAAGAGGTGAGTACTTCTGACCTCACCCAACGGTAAAGGAAGAGGTTACGTACTTTCACTTTCCACTTTAACTTCGACGAGTCAGCTCAGACTGAGAATCGTGGGGGTACCTGACGTCGGATGGTCCGAGGAGGCAGGTACCCTAAAAGGTCCGTTCTCATGACCTCACCCCCACGGTAACGGAAGAGACAGTGGGGTGAAATCCTAAGAAACTTTTACACGACTGAAAAGGTGTCCATTTTATAGGCTTTGAAGAAGTCACAAAAAAGTACTACAAGTAAAAGTCACAATTTCTTTATAGTTTTCTAAGGACCTCAAACTCGATCATTAAACCCCTAAAAATGACGTCCTGACTCTCAGTCAACCCTTAAAATTTCCGTTAACATGTCGACTTCACTTGTTTTATAACATTTAGTTGATATATGAAGTTACTTTTGTTTATTTCGGTCCACAGTGCTAGTATCCTGATAAAATCCCTCTATTGCCAGTGCAACTTTTACCTGAGTACTCCTACTTCAGATGAGATAAACCCCAGTTATGTTTCCAACGAGTTGAAAGTGTTACCCTACAGTCCGAACGGTGGAGGAAGTCAATTGGCCATAAACTTTCTATGCTGAGACGTCAGTTATTGTGTTTTGTCGTTGTGAGATCCTAACAGGTCTTAAATTTGACCTTACCTTTGAAACGGTCTAAGACAATCTTCTACCTGATTTCTTCGCTGTACTTTCCTACGTGAACTCCCAAGAGTACTACCCGATTCCTGAAAACTCAGGTTTTAGATTTACGTGTAGTATTAAACCTCCATTTTATTTGTAGGACTTGTACATATATGTAAAATGTTTTCGTATATACGACAACATTAATTACTTTGGAGTCTAAAGACCTCTTGTACTGTTGTAAAACGGTAGTTCGTAATTTCATGTTGATGAACATCATACACATACGTACTCCCTGTCCCACAACCACTTTTCAAAAGTAGTAGTTTATTCCCCAGAAGTATGAGTTTTCTCTGACCTTTTCGTGATACTTAGGAGGTCTGTGTAGGACTTGAGAGAAGAATTCAGTGTAACATAGTAGGCTTTCGGTGTATATGTCTTAAAGTAGAAGATGTCTTTGTTAAAATCTCAATCTCGGATTTACAAAAGTAGAGTCAAAAGAAGTTGTTTGATATGTTCTTCACGGATATATTCCTTGTACGAGATTATATGACATCTGTGACTTGGATTTCTGGTTACAAATTAGACAGATAACGCATTATTCGGTACATTAAGGGAAACGTTAAACGATGATCTTTTAACATATAGAACCTGAAGAACAGGTTAATCTATTCCACATTGGTAAAGGGTTTTACAAAAGACACTTTGTTCTCCCGTACTTCCACAAGGAGGTTTATCCTAAGAAAAACAGGAAGGGAAACCCTTTCGTTACGAAGAATGTCAAGGAAACAAATTTTAAATCTTTACTGTAGTCATATAATATTTGGGACTCTTCAGAAATTCCCTTCTTTTTAGAGGTGGATCGGTCGTAAAGAATTTGAACAATCAAAATTTTTTGTAATCGAACATTTTGTGGAAACTGTTTATGACCCATTGGGTGACGAGTAGAGAAAGAACTGGTCAGTCCCTTGAATCTTGTTTTAAATTAAGACTTAATACCAGTGATACAATTGACTGTGTGTGAACGTAGGAGAAGATCCTAAAAGTTAAAGATAGAATCATCGGAATAACTTACACCACCAAATCAACGAGTCAGTACAGACCGTGAACGTTAAGGTGTCTGACATCGGGTGGTCCGAGGAGACAGGTACCCTAAAAGGTCCGTTCTTATGACCTCACCCAACGGTAAAGGAATCGGAATAACGTACACACATAAATTAAGACAGACGTCATTATTGGACATTGTAAACTTTCTCTTTCCTATCTACAATTCTCTGTGACTTTCTGAACTTTTCTATGTAAATAATTAAGAACACTTTCTGATAAAGTATACAGTACGTCTATCTATTTTGTTCATAAATTCTTTAGTTGTGGGACTTCTGGAAAATCATGTAAATATTGTTTCACCCTGTCCGAAGTACGAGGAAGGTATGCATTTGAAGGTGAACTCGACACATGTGAACTAAAGAGACACACATGAGTCAGTGTAGGTTGAGAAACGTTGGGGTACCTGACATCAGATGGTCCGAGGAGACAGTTACCTTAAAAGGTTCGTTCTTATGACCTCACCCAACGGTACAACACGAGGTTCCCTAGAGGGACTGGGTCCTTGACTTGGACGTAGAGAACGTAGAGGACGTAACCGTCCACCTAAGAAATGGTGACACTGTGGATCCTTCGAGTGTGAACTGAAGATGAATAAACATTAATTTTTTTAGACGGTAACGGAACAGAAGGAAGAGACGACTTAGAGTCTTTAAGACTTAGATATATCTTCTCATGGTAAATTCAAAATTAAATTTTAAACGACCTTGAAGGGATCACTAGGTCAGCAATTCTGAGGAATGAAAGTGAATCCCCTTGCCCCAACCAAGAACCAGTCCCCTGACTCTTGACACCGGTTTTTTATATTTTTTTGAATGATTTTCACTAATTACAAATAATTAGTTTTTGTACAAGACACGATTTGACTCCATATCGGAGTGTAAGTTCTTTACACCATATCCTAATGTCTTTAACGAGTCTCTTCAGACTCGTAAGTCGTCCGTAAACAAATCTTAAATGGTCAATGTCCTAGACACTGTCCAAAGAATTAAAAAAATATGGAGTTAAAGGAGTAGGGTGTCCCTGTGACATACTAATTTACTAAATTTTGACATTTCCTATCACGGACCGTACACATCCCGTGATCATACATCATAATGTCATGATAATAACTCTCTGTTTTGGAACCTTCACTTACACGAGTGGCTTCTTTGTGATTTACCCTTCCAGTTCCTGTTTCCGAACCCTCTAGAGTGTTAATCTCCCCAGTCTCTTGGTCCTTCTTGTTTGTGTCCTCTGTTCTCCCTAGTCATATTCTTCATCTTCCTCTTTACTCTTTTCACATTTGTGGTCTTAGTGATGAGAGTCCACAACCACCAGTTTTATAACTACTTACTTTTCCAGACTCTTGGTCAATGACCTCTCCCTCTAAAGGGTGAAAGGGGTTCAAACACCCAAAGGGTGTGAGACACAAAGGAAAAGAATACAGATCATTCTAAACTCGAGTGAGACTTTCGAAAAGGTGTGAGGAGTGTATGTATTCCAAAGAGAGGTCATACTTGAGCGAACACAGGTTAGTCCCGACTCGAGACTGCCTTTCTGCACGGTGTGAGTACCGTCCATTTACCGAAGAGTGGGCACACCTAAGAAAGTACGACAGAGTCCTGACTCGAGACTACTTTCTGGAAAGGTGTGTGGAGTGTGGACATTCCAAAGAGAGGTCACACCTAAGAAACTACTAACCAGTTCAAACTAAAGGGTGACTTTCGAGCCGGTGTGAGACTTGTAAATATTCCAAAGAGAGGTCACACCTAAGAAACTACCTACCATTCTGTCACAACTAGAACCTTTCAAAAGGGTGTTAGGGGTGTAGCTACCCCGAATAGGGGTCACACAGGAGCAAGTACTCGGGCCGTAAATGTCAATACTACTTTCCGAAAGGGTGTGAGGAATGTGAACATTCCGAAGAGAAACCACACCTAAGAAGATACAAACCACTCGAGACGAAGCAACGACTTCCGAAAAGGTGTGGCTCCCGTGGGTGTCACAAAGAGGACTCACACCTCAGAAGACACAAACGAATCCAGACTCGAGGTCGACTTCCGGGAGGGTGTGAGTAACGTGAGTATTCCAGCGAGGGGTCACACCTGAGAACACACAAACTACTCCAGACTCGAGGGCGACTTTCGGAAGGGCGTGAGGAGTGTACGTATCCCAAAGAGGGGTCACACCGAGGACGACACCTACTACTCCCTTACGAATTTGACTTTCCGGAAGGGTGTCAGTGATGTAAGCATTCCGAAGAGAGGACACACCTACTAGACTACGTAGGACTCTGTCATGGATCAGAACTTCCGGAAGGGTGTCAGTGACGTGCCCACACCGAAGAGGGGTGACACCCAGAAAAATACAGCCGTTTCTCGCCTAGATGATGACTTCCGGAAGGGTGTGACCCATGTCAATTTCCCAAAGAGGGGACACACCTAATAGACCACGTACTTTTCAACTAAAAACCAGAACTTACGAAAGGGTGTGAGTAATGTGTGTATCCCAAAGAGCGGTCTCACTTAAGCGAGTACCTCTTAATTCAGTCTTACGGTTGACTTCAAAAACGGTGTAGCCCATGTGAGTACGACAAAGAAAAGGCATTCTTAAGGTATGTCTTATGTAAGACTCAAACCTGACTTCACAAAATATTCAGGGAAGACCAAGAAAGGAAAGGACTTTCAGTGAAAGAGTGTCGAAAGAAAGAGAAGAGAGGCAAAGAGGGAGTATCCGTAAAGGGTAACTAAGAGATTAAACTGTAGAACATGTGTTTGAAGAGGTCGGAGACCTAGGACCCTTTGTTGAAAATCCTCTGAAAATTCAAAGTGGGTCGTATGAAGAGGTAAAAGTTTTTGGAGGAGAAGACTAGAACGGAAGAGTGAGAGTCCGTTACAGAACCGTCGACTATGAATTTGTTCTTTTATTTTTACAGTCTACAGGTCTCCTTTCCTCTATTCACTCAACCTTGTCCCCTTCGTTACCATTCAACAACCTTCTCATTTACTGAAAGAGTGCGAACTTCTTAACGATTGTAATACCGTTTCCAGTTTCCTCCGACTTTGTGACTTTTCATACTTCTATAAGTTTTGACTCATTTGGACTGTATTTAGGAAGGTTTCAGATGAGTACAAGATCTTAGAGGATCAAAACGTTTGCTATTGAAGTATGTGGATTCGGGGATTTGTCCTTTGACCTTTAGTAAAAGTTGAGTAAGATTATGAGTGATTGTAAAATGTTTACAATGGCCACTTCACTCGACGTCTCCACCACGAGTTCACGGTCACATCGGGGGAAACATTCCTACACAGACGAAACAAGGACTGTCACCTGGAACCTCTCCATATAAAGACACCACACGGAGACGGGTGAACCCATCCTGTCCAATCTAGACCCCTTCTGGACTAGGTTTGGTCCGGTCTAAGAGAGGAGTACTTGAGACCTTAGTACTATACTTTCGTCCATTCCGGGCCGAGACTTCTACCGATCTAGAAATCGTGAATGTAAACTCACCACAACCCTATACCCACAACATATCCCCTACCTTTCGAGACAGTGACCCTGACTGTTCGTCTCTAACTAGACGGTTCTTTCTTCTTACCTCGTCTGGGTGTCTTATCGTCTCTTCTGTCGACCTCTCGTCTCGGACTACCGTAAGGTCCGGAAGAATTCGGAGGACATATGAACGAGAATTCAAGGTACTGTGGGACTTATTATTCATTTAAACAAAGAAAACGACTTCGATCGAACTCAATTAAAAATGATAACCGTTGGTCTCAGGTTTAGATAGAGAAAAATAGAGGATTGAGATAGGGAAGAAGTAACGATAAAGATCACGTAAGAGTGATCGATTGAAGTTATGGGGAGTTTTCAGGAAGTCAGACGAAGGAGAGATTAGGTAGAACATGTGACGGAGATCTAATAAGGAAGATTTTTAGTTTAGATTAGTGTAGTGAAAAATCGAATTTTGTGAAGTTACTACGAGGTATCAATTGGTCTGTCCTTCATTTTACATGTCAGTTCTCGGGGTCGAGTGACAGGATCAAGACTGTGGATTGTTGACACGGTTGAACCCTCCTACTACGTTGAAGAGAGACACTGGGTAACAAAAATAGTCATTTTACCCTAGATCCAATGGGATTACTTTACTCAGTTACATACATTTCGTGGACGTTGTGACTTGATTTATGAATTAGTAGAATGGACAATCATATTCTTATTTCAAGTTCCAGACATCAAATGGTTTTTGAGTAAGTCAGTACTACAACGGAGACAGATGACGAGGACATCACAGAGGTGACCGATGACGTTCAGGAAACGAGACCAGTATGACTTGATAAGTGTCAAGTGTAAGAATAAGGGGAGACGGATCTTCCTGAGAGGGGAGGAAGTTACTTCACTGGAGTGAATAAGGTGTATTGAATCAAGTCAGTAGTAAAGAGGACGTCAGAAAACCAGGGGTCCAGTCTAAATCCACAAAAAGGAGAGACAAATACATATGGTCCACGAATAGGAATAGATATATAGAGTCATTGAGGGTAGTATGACCTGACATATTAATGAAGAAATGGATAGACGGAAGGGGTCATCTTTTGTTCGAAGAACTTCAGTCCAGGGTATAGAATGGACTGACAGATAGACATCTTACAATACATTATAGACCGTGTATTGTCAACGGGTTAATACGAAAAATCTACCTTCCATCCTGCCTTCTCATCCATAAACCTATCCCTTCGACCTCAACGGGACATTCGTTTCCTGTTAAAAAAACCTTACTATTCACATCTTTTATCAAATTTACTTCTCGACCATTATAAATTACTGAGTGATGTATTCTCCAAGTCCCTTACCTTTCTTTTCATTCTTTCTCCATCTTGGTCTATATCTTTATCCCTCTCGAATTACTTCTCTGTCGGAACTCCCCTCTCTACTCAAACTGAAATCTATACAACGAAGGATCTACTGTTAAGTTATAAGTTTATTTTTAGTCCTCAATCTTTGTACTCTGCCGACGGGTCCTTTCTCCATGTTCAATCGTGACAGTCAGTAGGATGAAGTGTTATTCTCTCTTATGTTTTTCTGTTCCCAGTTTCCGAGTCCTGAGACTTTCTCCCTTCCAGGACTTTTTTGTTTGTTTGTTTGTTTTGGGGGATTTTAGGTCTCCGTCTTTTCGTTACAAGGGACTCGTAACGTCATTTACTATGTGTCTCACGTCTATTTAACAGTCTCGGAAAAACGTTCTTGAGCGTTTTTAAGATAATCTATACAACGTTTCTCGGTTAATCTATTACTGTCTTATCAATGGGTTTATTATACAAAAGAGACGGAAATTCTAAAGGATTCATCTAAAGGAGACCCGGGAACTCCTACCTACCGGGTGGTGATTCTTGTATTGGTAAAACAGTGTACCTTGTGTGTTCCCCTGTCTCTCGAAGAGATCGTGAGTGGACCTATCCTCGTCGAGTCCTTGAGGGTCAGGACAACTAGGACTTGTATCCTGAGACGTGGAACGAGGTCTGTCCTCTAGTTTCCTCCAAATCTTTTACTTTTAGGACCAACATGTCTTCCTTCTTCTTTATTCACACATATCGTTGTTTCTTGACAGGATTGTAAATAGAACTAGGGAGACAAACGTATACTTTTATCCTTTCTTTACAAATAAACCCGTCTCTTTTCCCAAATAAGTCCCCAGACCATTGGACATTTACTTTGTCCAACTTCCTGAAAGAGTCTTCAGTTATGAGTCTTTCCGTTTCTTTCTCAAAGACCTTTTGACGACCAACCAATATAAAAGGGACAAGAAAAATCATCTTACCCTCAAACATCTCCTTCCGATTAGACGAAAGTCAGTGATCCTTCCTCAAGTACTGATCCGCTACCTATGTCTCGTAAATTACCTTTTACTCTCCGAACTCCTCCGTTCTTAGATCCCTCTTGTCTTCGATTCCTAAAGACAAGATAAGTCTCTCTCAAGTGAAGTCTCTTAGTCTTTTGTCGTTCATTCAATCGGTCCTTTAATAGAACGATACATTTGTCCCTATTGAGTTTTGATTAAACCCTCCTTCTACGACTACTATTTCTTGTTCCCGAGACTAAAAGTTATACTCTGGGGTATGTGTAGTTGTTTCGTTACTTTTCTTTTTTCTTCCCTCTTTCATGATTCGGTTCATGTCCCTTCCAAGAATGGCTCACTATGGTACAAGGGTATTAAAAGGTTGTAGTGTAGAAATATCTCCACGGAAACTCGTACCCAGTCTGTGACGGTGAGGAGTACTGACTTCAAGTGTCGATGTAGGAGTTTACAGTGACTGAGGACTTTATTGTACGCGGACGACAACACCCTCCTTTAAAGTATCAAGGGAGTCCTTTGTCTCCGTCTTCTTTTCTTAAACATCCCTCTTCCAAATGTCTTCACTTTCCGACAATGAGAAACCACACATAGACCCCTACTCCACTTTTCCTTGTATCCGAAAGTCGTCGTTTTTTATTGCTTTCTTGTTTGTTAGGTGTTTACCAGACAGTAGGCTTTTTCGTAGGGAATACTCTCCCTCGTGGACCCTCACTCCTGTTCCGGTGTAAATTCTCTGTCACTATATAAAAGTCCTTCCTTCCTTCCCCGGAATCGAGTGGACTCCGACCGAGTAGTGACATACAAAACGAGGACCGTCCAAAGGAACCGAAGGTAGAGACCGATTCCGTCCCGTGACTCCTTTACCATCTCGACTCTCTTCCCTATATTCAGATCTCAGTTAAGTCGTATCACAATTACTTCGGATGAAAGTAGGAGAGGAGGGGGTTGGATCTTCGAATACTTCGAGACTAGATCCCCCATTCAACTGACTCAATGTCATAGGAGAAAGAGGCTATAAGGAGATCAGAGTCAAAGGTCACACTCCATAGTACTGGACCGATCGTCGGTTCGGTTGACATTCACGTGAGAAGAAAAGAGAGTGGATGATTTAGGAAATGAGACAGAGGGAATTAGGATCTTCTGGATTTTCCGGGTTTAGTGACTGATGGTCGAATTATACTATCGAACCGAAGGACATAAACTTACAACGTCATTAAAACAGGTCTTTCTGAACCCCACCTCCACCTCCCCTTTTTTCCTCTCCATACCTAGTCTTTATAGGTGCCTCCCTGAAGGGACCACCAGGTCTGTGTTTAAACTAGGAACCAGTCCCTAGATTCTAGGGTGAACGGTGTCTCATTGATTAGGACCCGTGACGTTGATAGTCCACTTTCTGGGACGTAGGCGTTAATTCTGGGTTACGTCGGTTTATTTATAAAAAAATTTCCTTTATATTCATTTGTATATATTTTTCCCTATCCAGGTTTCGAAGGAAGAAATACATTGAATGATCAACCAGATGAAGGTGAATCAAGTGATCTTTTTAAAAAAGAGAGCAAGAATAATCTCTTTTAGTGAAAGGGGGAAACTAAGACTCAGAAAAAGGATAATTAAGGGATCATAATTCGTTAAGTCGAGGGGCGGGGGTTGACGGGAGGGTCATATCATATTGTGTGTGGTGAAAAATTTTACGTTTTCTTTGAAAAAGTCTCACATGTTTACTGGTCCATATTAGGTATACCAAACCCTTTTTCATGTCAAAGTGTAATGCCCAATTACCCCGGGACAAAATAAGGAACGTCCGGTTGGACCGGAAAGACATCGAAGTCACAAATACCACCAAATAGAAAGAACTATCAATAGTTGTATGAGGGATCAGATTCTGGTAAGGAAAGACCAGACTTCAGTGGACAACCATTCTGAGATCCCAATAGGGAACCGGAGTCCTGGGGTTTTGAGAGTGAAGTTAAAGTGGTTTTGGAGTTAAATCCTTTTTTGACCGAAGAAAGAAGTCTTTATACAGTTCTTCTAAGAAGAAACCAGATACAGTGGGAATCGAAAACTAGTTTTGTCCAGACACAAGTTAGTAACACCTAAGGTGTGTCAAAGGGGTGATAGAGGAGACTTTCAGACAATGAAATATTGAGAAACAGAGTTTTTCAACCAACCAACCCTTTGGTTGGTGGACCGTCCGTGTCTCGAGTGTCGTCTATGTGCGAAACAAGGCTTTACAAGGTATTGTCAAGAAAAGGAATATTATAGTTATTTTAAATTGGAGGGTAAAAAAAAAGTTAGTGGTAAAATATTACTTCTAAAAGTTTATATGTCTTTTGAACTTTCTTGACATATCCTTTGTAGGTATATGAGTAGTGACTGTAAGATGATAATTGTAAAACGTTATAAACGAAATAGTATATAGACAGGTAGATTGATAGATACTTAAGTAAAATAAAAAACAACGTAAAGTTTCATTCAACTTCTGTAGTCGTATGTAGTGGGGATTGTAATACTGTCTATAGTAATTGATTTAAACTTATAAACAAATGTAAGAATAAAAATTTCATTTTAAATATATGTCACTCTACATATTTAGAATTTAAAAACTGTTTCGTATGGGAATAAATTGAGTTTGAGAGGAGGTATATGTAGGGTCAACCTAAAAATGGTATAGAAGAAGTATTTAATGTTTTCAAAACAATGAAACATCACGGAAAAAAGGATTCACAAGGAATGTAATTTTTGATAAAATTTCACACCATTTTTTATATTTTCTTTTAAATGGTAAAATTGATAAAGATTCATAAAGTTATCACAATTTTATAAGTGTTACTCCCCACCTCCTACTTATACACCTTGTCTTAAAAATCCCGTAGTTTTATCAGACGTACGATGAAATTATCGTCTATATGTCATAATAAGTAAACATCTTTGGGCATATTGACATATCGTGTTTCGTACTTAGGATTATATTTGACAACGACGACGACGATTCAGTGAAGTCAGTACAGGTTAAGACACGCTGGGGTGTCTGCCGTCGGAGACAGGGACCCTAAGAGGTCCGTTCTTATGACCTCACCCAACGGTTTCCCTCAAATCTCAAATCAATTATTAATACACAGTTATAACCGAGTTGCGAATATTGTTTACATGGTGTGATTTTAGTATTCTTACGCGTTTGATGGCGTGTTAACGTGAGTAGAGTGTACGATCATTTCATTACGAGTTTTAAGAGGTTCGGTCCGAAGTCGTTATGAACTTGTCACTTGAGGGACTACAAGTTCGACCAAAATCTTTTCCGTCTCCTTGGTCTCTAGTTTAACGGTTGTAGGCGACCTAGTACCTTTTTCGTTCTCTCAAGGTCTTTTTGTAGATAAAGACGAAAGAACTGATACGGTTTCGGAAACTGACACACCTAGTGTTATTTGACACCTTTTAAGACTTTCTCTACCCTTATGGTCTGGTGGATTGAACGGAGAAGTCTTTGGATATACGTCCAATCCTTCGTTGTCAATCTTGACCTGTACCCTGTTGTCTGACCNACCTAGTACCTTTTTCGTTCTCTCAAGGTCTTTTTGTAGATAAAGACGAAAGAACTGATACGGTTTCGGAAACTGACACACCTAGTGTTATTTGACACCTTTTAAGACTTTCTCTACCCTTATGGTCTGGTGGATTGAACGGAGAAGTCTTTGGATATACGTCCAATCCTTCGTTGTCAATCTTGACCTGTACCTTGTTGTCTGACCAAAGTTTATCCTTTTCCTCATGCAGTTCCGACATATAACAGTGGGACGAATAAATTGAATATACGTCTCATGTAGTACTCTTTGCGACCCGACCTTCTTCGTGTTCGACCTTAGTTCTAACGGCCCTCTCCATAGTTATTGGAGTCTATGCGTTTACTGTGGTGGGAATACCGTCTTTCACTTCTTCTTGATTTCGCGGAGAACTACTTTCACTTTTACCTCTCACTTTTTCAACCGAATTTCGAGTTTTAAGTCTTTTGATTCTAGTACCGTAGACAAAGGTAGTGAAGTACCGTTTATCTACCCCTTTGTCACCTTTGTCACCGACTGAAATAAAAAACCCGAGGTTTTAGTGACACCTACCACTGACGTCGGTACTTTAATTTTCTGTGAACGAGGAACCTTCCTTTCAATACTGGTTGGATCTGTCGTATAATTTTTCGTCTCTATAATGAAACGGTTGATTTCAGGTAGATCAGTTCCGATACCGAAAAGGTCAACAGTACATACCTTCACTTTTAACCTGATATTTCTTTCGACTCACGTCTTCTTAACTACGAAAACTTGACACCACAACTTCTTATGAGAACTCTCAGGGAACCCGACGTTCCTCTAGGTTGGTCAGGTAGGATTTCCTCTAGTCAGGACCCACGAGTAACCTCCCTGACTACAACTTCGACTTTGAGGTTATGAAACCGGTGCACTACGCCTCTCGACTGAGTAAACTTTTCTGGGACTACGACCCTTTCTAACTCCCGTCCTCCTCTTCCGCTGTTGTCTCCTGCTCTACCGACCTACCGTAGTGACTGTGTTACCTGTACCCAAACCCACCTGAGGCCCTAAACCACTACCTGTCCCTCCGGACCACACGACGTCAAGTACCCCAGCGTTTATCAACCTGTGCTGACTCGCTGACTTGACTTGACTTTTAGTATTGTCTAGAGGTCTTGAAAAAGTAGAACGTTTTGACTTTGAGATATGGGTAATTTGTTGTTTTGTTGTTGAGATAAAAAGGAAAAGGAGTCGGGGACCATTTGTGACATCACTAAAAAAGGGGGTCCTCAACCACTACCTGTCCCTTCAGACCGTACGACGTTAGGTACCCCAGCGTTTATCAGCCTGTCTGACTCTCTGACTTGACTTGACACGTAACGCCGAACACTGTAGAATCAAGAGGGTAGTCACCAACTTGAATCCGTTGTCGTCGTCAGGATTGCTGACCTCACACTCCCTTAAGAGAAGTGACATCACTAAGAATTTGAAATAAAGAATCAAGGACTTAAACTTTCCAGTCAATTTTTACTTGAACCCCCTTAAGTGTGTACCCACTCTCAGAAAAGGAAAAGATTCCTGTGAGTAGAGTAGTAACCCCAGGGTGGAAGTACTGAAGTAGATTTTGACTAATCAAGGGTTTCGGAGTGGGGATTTATAGTATTGTGACCTCACCCCCAATCCCGTAGTTGTATACTTAAAACTCCCCTATCTTTGTAAGTCAGGTACTGTTTTGATAAACAATTTCGTTACATGTCTATAATAGGTCCTACTCTAATTGAATAAATGTATAATACGATTCATTAACATTTGAAATACCGGGATTTTTAGTGAATATCCTTCTATTAAGTTATAGAAAACTCTTTTTTTCCTGACCTTATGAATCCAGGCTACACTTGGTATTTTAATATATATAAAAATTTGAAATTTTTTTACTTTATTTTAACTGTTGGTTCAATTCGTTATAGGTAATAAAAGATGGAGAATTTTAACACTATTTATACAAGATATCATAATTAAAAAGGAAATACTAATGAAATGTCATCTTCAAAGTTCTAAAGAGAAGACCTTCAAGGTTATTATACGAATCTTTAAGTAAAACGGAAAAAAAAAAGAAACGTACATTATACATAGTAGGATTTTCGGATAAAATCCTCACAGGTCCACGGATCAGGAGACAGATTATCGGAGATTGTCGGAGACAGATATGTTTGGTGATCACGGTGGACCGTGATCACCATTTCTTGGGCGGACGGTTACGACCAATCCGCATTCTCTACGACCAAGGTAGGGACCTACCCCTTCTAGGGGACCTCTTCCCTGACCATTAGGTGAGGTCATAAGAACGGACCTCTTAGGGTACCTGTCTCCTCGGACCGTCCGATGTCAAGTATCGTAGTGTGTCTCAGTCTGTGCTGACTTCTCTGAATCGTGTCGTATGTTTAGAATAGGTGAAAAGAGAAGTATATACGGTGGTTTCTCGTAAAGATTTCGGGTCAGGGTGTAAAGGGGAAGAAATAAAAAGGGTTTCAAAGTGTTGTTTTGGAAACGAGGAAGAAAACGGTACCGAAAAAGAAGATAAAGAGTCAATATGGATATGATATTACATTTTTAGAGTCCCAATTGTCTACATGTCTTTATTTTACTGTATGTTAGTTTTAAATGTACAATCATTTTGACACCAACCCCTCCGTAATGGTTTAATATGTTCAAATTGTACACGTTTATATGTATATGTGTGTACATTCGATGAACGGTTTATATATAGCTCAACTTGTATATTATTCACCTACTTATGTAAGTGATAGAAGGTATTTGACGAAACTTCTTAGAAAAGAACACTTAAAAATAAAAGAAGGTTTAAACTAAATTATACTCCCGTCTTTGTCTTATGAAATCAAGGACAGTTATGGTCCGGTTCGGATCGTGTCTTTATGATCTAAAAAGATATTTATGAGTTATTACTCGTATAAAGGTCCGGGGTCCTCGTAGAGAGTGGATCAGACACAAGGACGGGGTAAAAATCGACGGTATTGAGGACGGTGTTATGGGACACATGTAATGGAGAAAGGACATCCTTGTACGATAGTCCCTACGTTTCGACTAAACCACTAGGACCTGAGAGTAGACTATGGTGCTAGATAACGTTCCTTATCTTTTGTAAACCTCTTCAATACCTCCCTGTCTTTTAAATACCCTTCGACGTATAACCAACCAATACGTTGGTTAATATTCCAAGATAAGTACCTTCAGTTGAGAGGTTTGATGGTTTTCCCCACTCTTTTTGTACCCGAGTCAGAGACTATATGGATTACTTTTTGTCTTTACCGTAGGTTAATAAGATATTGAATTTTTGTAGTGGTACATTAGGTCTTTTTCATAAAACTTCCTCTTTTGAAGGAATGTCAGTTAGGTTCGGGTGGTGTGAAGGTTGCGAAAGGAGGAAAGGATCTGAGTGAAGAAGGAGGAACACTATATGACGTCTAAGAGGAGAAAAATGGACGACGTACAGAAGAAAAGGTCAGAAGAAAGAAAGAAAAGAAAAGGTCAGAAGATTGTGACAGGGTCAAAGAAGAGACGACCAACCTAGGTCGAGGATTTCAGTTAGGACCGAAACGGGTCTATTGGTCAAAACTTCACCGAGGTCACCTATGGTCGGAGGAAAGTCCATATGTTCGGAACCACTCTGGTCAGTTTTCTGACGAGGACTGGGTATCCCGTCGACGAAAAACCAAACTACATAGTTATGACGGGATCTACACCCCAAGTAGTCGTCATTGTTCGATCACCACTAGAGTATGGAACAAAAGGACATATAAACTACTTCCCTTCTCTCTTATGTCCCTACACTGGTTTCACTTTTCTTCCTTAGGGACTCTTAGACCTAATAGATACTCTCTACTCCCTCTTCTCCTTGTTTGACTTCTACTACTATATAGGTCTTATGTTGAAGAGGACGGTGGTAGAACCGGGTTCGGTGGTAACGGACGGAACTGGACATAACACAATCGGTAGTTTGACCAGAGGACGAAGACAGGAACAGAAAACAGAAGATGAACAGAAAAGAGTCATGTTATTTCACCCGGTAAATTTTGAACTCAACCTAATAAAGTGGAGAGACGAATTTTCGGGAGTTACGCAGATAGAATGAGTTTTACTCCTCATCGTATATTCCGGGATTTCTTAGAGTAACGTAGCAGAGACAAGTGAGTTTTATTTTCGATTTCAGGAATGTCACCGTATATTCAGATGTCCCAACGATAATGGAGAGGATGATAAGAGGGGGGGGCGTGGGGGCGGGGTAAGTTGGGGGAAGTCAGGGTGTCTAGAAAGAGAAGGAAAATTCCATGCCAAGGTAAAATGCCTGAAACGCGACCGACAAGGGAGATGGAGTTCGATAGGAGTCCTACTTATTAGAACGGAGGAAGTTGACAAACGAACGTACATTAGGAGGGATCCTTTGGATTAGATCCACGGGATAAATTTTAATGTCGGATCGGGGAGGAAAGGTTAGTGCTGTACGGAACGAAAGGATATGTCGTGAAAGGTTGTCCACGTATTTAATTAATAAATGAAAGGTAACAAATAACATTCACAAGGAAAGTGATATTACATTCGAGGATCCGAAAACTCTCGTGCCTGAAAAACAGATAAAACAAGTGACTATATAAGGGTTGCAAATTTTGTCACGGACGTGGTCGTCAGCGAGTCGATCTTTGACCGGTTTACTTTCTTGCGTGCTTACCTACGACCCCTTCTTTTATTTACTCCTTTTTTTTTTTTTTTCATTCCCCGGCAACTCTCGTTCTTCTCGCGCTCCCTCCGCCTCCTTTTTCGGGACCACCCCGTGCTTAGGCGCCGCCTGAGGTCTGGGGCCCCTTGGACCGGGGTTTCGGGGCGGGGTGGGGACGGGCGGCAAGGCCCGGGGACCCTCCTCCACATAATTCTAAATTCACTTCGTCCACCGCCACAGCCGGAGGAGGTTGGCGGGGAGCCGCCAAAGCCTCTGGGGTCACCGTCGAACCTTCGGGCAGTCGATGTCAGGGTAGGGTGCAACCGATCTCTGTGTCTGGAAGGACGGCTATAAGAGGAGATCTTTACTGTCTTATTTCCTTAGATAAGATCGAGGTGAAGGATCAGGACGTTATTAGTAAAGGCCACTGAAAGATCCTTTAGTAGTTGAGCGACCAACTCCTCAAGGGATCTTTGGGAGGCGTTGGCGTCGGGGTTTGCACAATAAAGAACAAAATGCAAGAAGTCTTACGTAGACAATTTTATCTTGGTGTTACAGTAATAGGGTGGATAGTTTTAATTTTATTGAGGGCCCATGGTAGATTATGACTCAGGTAAAACTTAAAGGGTTTATCTATTTTATACGGCGAAAAAAGCTTAGTTCTAGATTTCACATACATTAAATAAACCAATAAACAGAATTGAAAAATTTAAATCTAGATCTTATCAAGGAGGTAGAAAGTGAAAGAGGGGGTAGCATGTGTAAACCAGTAAACAGGACTTATAAGGCGTACGACCGAACCAGATTCAGGTAGGGGTAAATTAGACAAAGAGATCGGAACATAAACAATTGATCTACAATCGAGATTTCCAAATCTCAAACCAAATGGAAATACCCATTCGTAATAAAAATGCACCACGATGGATGAAGGAAAATGAAATGTAGTCCTCCGTATATTTCAGTCTATTAAAGTGAGAGACACTACGACTCTAACTAGTCACTTAGTCGTGAACGATCAACCTAGGAAAGTCCATTTCAAGTAGTTGGAAAGTAGACCACCAAAGTAGGTGAATACTTGAAACGGACTTAGTTCATAAAATAACGTTTTGGCCCTAAAAGATTAAGTCATAAAAAGGGGGGTGTAAATACTAAACCTTAAGGAAAATTTTCTTCCTAAGACAGAGGCATTGGATAGTTAAGTCCCAACAAACCAATGAGACTTTACACTCAAGATTGTCTTTTCTGTCTTATTTACAAATGGAAAGATAAATTAACGGTCAAAAGTCCCATTTGTCGCCACGGTATCCACGGTACCGGCGACAATAATATGTAATTGGTAAGAAGTTTTATTGGTAGTTACTCGTGACGGAAGGTCATAAGTATGAAAACACATCGAAGAAGGGTATAATATGGTCCCAACCAAACACACAGGCTAACTCATACCGTCTTTACTACAATACAATGAAGATTATAATCCATTATTTTCTTTGACACCACAGGTAGAACCACAGAGAAAAAGAGGGTATCAGAGTTTAGTGTGTGACCCCTTTCGGTCGACGGTATGTAATTCCTCTCTGGGTCCACCACTCCTTGATTTCGAAAGGTTGTCGGTATACTCACTCAAATCTTCACCTTGACAGTCGAGAAACGGTTCGGAAGTCTACTGACATCGGAGCCAGTTGTTTAGCCGACGTTGGAATTCTGTCTTGGTTAGAAATACGACGAGAGTCCAAGGACTGGACATCTTTGATACACTCTATCATAAACGAGAAACTGAGATTTAAACCCCCATCAAATAATACGTCATTAACCATTGATTATAAAGAAAAACAAAAGAGAAAAACTCGTAGTAATTGAGTGTCTAATTTTTTTTGTAAGTTCCTCCAAAAAAAAAAGAAAAAGAAGTTTCCTCAGTAAATTTTTTAATAAATAAATAACCTCCGATTAATGAAATGTTATAACATAACCAAAACGGTATGTAATTGTACCTAGACGATACTCACATGTGCACAAGGGGTAGGACTTGAGAGGAGGGTGAAGGGAGGGGTAGGGTAGGGAGACCCAGTAGGGTCGCGTAGTCGGGACTCGTGGGACATAGTGCGTAACTAGGACCTGACCGCTAGACAAAGTGTATACTATTATATGTACAAAGTTACGGTAAGAGAGTTTGGTGGGGTGGGAGCGGGAGAGGGTCTCAGGTTTTCTGACAAGATATATAACCACAGAGAAAACAACAGAACGTATGTCCCAATAGTAATGGTAGAAAGATTTAAGGTATATATACACAATCATATGACATAACCACAAAAAGAAGGACCGAATGAAGTGAGACATATTATCCGAGGTCAAAGTAGGTGGAGTAATCTTGACTAAGTTTACATAAGAAAAATTACCGACTCATTATGAGGTAACACATATACATGGTGTCGAAAGAATAGGTAAGTAGACGACTACCTGTAGATCCAACAAAGGTACAGGACCGATAATATTTGTCACGACACTACTTGTGACCCCTTGTGCACAGAGAAAGTGAAGACCAAAGGAGTCACACATACGGGTCGACACCCTGACTACCCAGTATACCGTCAAGATAAAGGTCAAAAATTTCCTTACAGGTGTGACAAGAGGTATCACCGACATGATCAAACGTAAGGGTGGCTGTCACATTCTCCCAAGGGAAAAGAGGTGTGGGAGAGGTCGTAAATAACGAACATCTGAAAACCTAGCGTCGGTAAGACTAACCCACTTTAAACGTAAAGAGACTATTACTCACTACAACTCGTAGAAAAGTACACAAACAATCGGTAGACATACAGAGAAACCTCTTTATAGACAAATCAAGAAACCGAGTAAAAAACTAACCCAGTAAATAAAAAGACCTTAACTCGACATCCTCAACGAACATATAAAAACTCTAATCAACAAACAGTCAACGAAGTAAACGATAATAAAATAGGGTAAGACTTCCGACAGAAAAGTGGAACGAATATCAAAGGAAACAACACGTCTTCGAAAATTAATCCAGGGTAAACAAATAAAAACGAAAATAAAGGTTATAAGACCCTCCACCCAGTATCTCCTAGGACGACACTAAATACAGCCTCTCACAAAACGGATACAGAAGGAGATCCTCAAAATATCAAAGACCAGAATACAAATCTAGAAATTAGGTAAAACTCAAATAAAAACAGTTTACTCAGAATTAACGTCAGTAATAATAAAAAAGAAAAACTACAAATTCACTAAGGTAGAAAACGGTCACCCTCATGGAAATAAAACAAAGTAGATTGAGACTTAGAAACTATCAAAAAAAAGATTTCAAGACCGTCCTGTTCTATAAAGTCCTAATAAAAGATATAGAGGAAGAGGTCTGGACCTTAATCGGTAAAGAGGTTCCTCAGAACCAAGGAAAGTTTCACCCTACTCACTAACGTATCGAAACACTTACCAATATTGAAGAAAACGTCGAATAGTTTGAGTTTATTTTAATTGAAGTAACACTCTAACTTAAGTCTGATTTAATGAACCATTGGCCTATGTACTCTTGGACTCGTTCCAGGTACAAAGGGTTCACTCTGTTATATGCCTTTAGTGAATTGTGCAATGGACCGTAGTTTAAAGTACTAAGTTTATTATCTTGACGTTCAGACTTTCTCTGGGATCAAAACTGGTTCATGTTAAGTAAGTAAGTGAGAACTCTTTGGACTCCGGGTTCTCTAATTTTAAGACGGATTTTGATGTTTCTCCTATTTTAATCTTTTCTTTGATTACTGAGGTCTCAGGACCTAGAGTATGACCCCTATAAAACTATTTTGTGTCAGAAGGTCTGGATAACCCCGAAGATAGATAAGTTTTTATTTCCTCTAAACTTTCGTGAACCGCGTAATCAATATTTTGTTACAATACCTTTCAAGTAGTCAGAATACAAAACTTCTGGACTAATGACCGAGACGGTGAGTGATCGAACTATAAAACCCTTTCAGTAAATTGACGAAACGTAGAGTCAACGACGTACACATTTTGACATTATTTAAGAAATTAGAGTCGAGTAACATTCCTATCCCAAAGGGACCACCGAGTCACCATTTCTTAGGTGGATGGTTACGTCCTCTACGACCAAGTATGTACCTCTTCCTTTACCGTTGGGTAAGGTCATAAGAACGGACCTTTTAGGGTACCTGTCTCCTCGGACCACCCGATATCAGGTACCCCAACGTTTTCTCAACTTGTTGATTTGTTGTTGTTGTGACACTCTTACTTTTATGTTATATAATATATACTTTCACGTATCGAGTATTAACGATTTATTACTAGTAGTATAATTTTTAAAATAAGTTAAGAGGTTAAATTATGTTTACATAGGAAGAGGAGATTTCCTTTAAACCGAAACTAATCTGACTAGGGATTCATGGATTAAGACTTTAACTCAAGTCCCTTATGACGTGTTTCCGTAACTCGTTCTCAGACGTCCTTTCTACGTTATGTATTAGTGAGTGACAGTCGCCTGTAAGTTGTAATTCCTTAGGTGTGCAACAAAAGAAGAAGACACACGACAAAGAGTTCCCGGGAGACAAGGAATAGTCAAGGACCTTTTGTCCTTGTCCGTCTCAACGTGCGTCAAGAGTCCTGACTCCAGTACTCTGTCTCGTGTACACACCTAAGGGAAGTTACGGGAAAATGAAATTACATTAGATAAGTCAGTGCAGGGATAATGAGTCCTATACCTAACAGAAGACCGGGACACTACTAACAAGAAGCGGATCAAAACAAAAATGAGTTGAAATAAAAACGACGGATTTCGAAGGAACATACCTATATATATTTCGTGTGCGACGATGTTTATTTCATGGGAACAAAGTGAACTCTGAGCCCAGGGGACGCAGGAAGAAAAACAGTTGAGGTCAGGGACCCAGAACCAGATATTTCTGGCACTGTTCACCGCGGGCTTGTCCCTGGACCACTTGCGGGAACCGTCCGCCTGCCTCACTGACAATCCTGGATGTCTCCAGTTATTCACGCCCCAATACCCTGTTTGCCGACCTTTCGGGGTGGTGAAAAGATGAACTGAAGTTGTAAATAAATTCCAAGCACAGTTGTTTATCTCCGAACAGAGGTTTTCCACCAACTTGCATAAGGGACCAAGGGGTTACTTCCGTTAAAGCTAAAGTCACCTGTTACAGCAAAGTACTACACCGGGCTCTAGCACGGTTAAGATCACGAGCTCGACCGTGAGGGATTTTGGTTTAATGAAAACTTTACAATTGGCCATCTCCCACTAAACTACACCACTTTCGAGTTTATGTTACGGGAGGAAACAACGTCCTCGTTAACTTTCTTCAACGGGAACTTCGAACCCTAGCTTAATGAGGAGTTCCCCTTGGATTTCCATCGATGTGATTCTATAATGTTCCCGGATTACTTCGGATACGACTAAAAAGTCGATCTGACCTTCAACGATAAAGGGCATCACATTAGTCTGTCTTTACTCCTCGGATAAACCTGTCTCGTTACCGGGGTATGTTTTCGGGGAATCTCCGATGATTCCTTGAATATCTATGCATTAACTTTAATTTTGTATAACTCCTTAGAATAAGGGGAACCTTAAGAGGGTAAAAACCTTACTTTTTCTTTAGACCGTTTACCACAGAGAATTGTCTGGAATCTTTTCAATTACGAAGATACTTTGGATACCCACGTAACGTTGGTCCTTAAGGTAGTGGATGGTGATAAGGAGTTTTGACCGTATAATAATTATGTCTAAATGTTCTAACGAAAAAATGATATGGGAATGTGGGAGATCTGACTCTCTCTAAACGAAAGAGAGAAGGAATAGGATTAGTATAGCCCGGAGTATTTACCATAGTTACCTGGCACAACGAAGTTCCTTACTACTTAAGAGGGTGGTACACAGTTATAATACATCGGTTTCGGGAACTTGGACACTCTTCTGTTAAAGGATTGAAAGAACAATAAGTAATATACCTACTATATAACAAAAGTCGAGGTAGACAAAATCTTCGAGTTGTCTACAAACTGTATCGAGTTACTACGAATTTTCTGAGACCTAATTAGTAACGGGGACTTTTCTAAGTTTGGAGATGTGGAATGGTAATGAATCCTAGATAACAATTATCTGTTGTATAATGAGGGGTTGATTGTATCTAAGTACAACTATTTAATAGTTGGAACTTACTAAAAGTTTTTGAAAATCCGCTATATTTGACCTAATCTGGTAGAAATTTGTAACGTTCAATAGTTGACTGATTAGATAAATTATGAAACTTTCCTCTAGGGTTAAATTTATCGGGAACAAGTGAAAGTGTTCTCCGTACTTTCTTTGAGACAAATCATGTTTTATTTAACGTTTTCGTCAAAGAATGAGTATAATCTGAAGTTAATGGAGATCTCAACAAATATGAGGGGAAAGAGGTAAGAGGGTGTCCTGAAGAACGGGTTCTTCTTATAGGTTATCTTACCTATATATGAGTGAAATCTCCCTGTTCCAGTGAATGTGGGATAGAACTAAACTAGCGAGATTAGTAATAGTTACCTTCTTTATCTCGATTCTGAGATTAACCGAGGCTAGGAGTTTTTTAACATTATGGATAATTATTTAGAGTTAAACTCTTGCATAATGTTTGAAGAAGGTTAAAGGTTTATCGGAAGATCCTTATAAGACCTCTTTAAAGTAAAGTAATAGGGAGATTGTTTGAGACCTTAAAGAAGTTTTTACGACTTAAATAATAGAGGGTGTAACAATGTAGTGTTGGATATGGAGTTCGACTACAAAAGACATATCTACCCTGATTTTTACGGTTTCGGAGTAAGACCAGAGAGTTTCTTATATTTCAGAAAATGTGATTTAAAGTAAGACGAGTTGTTTTACTTAATATACGAGAATAAGTCCAATAAGTGGATATAGGAATGGGATAATTATATCAAAGACTGAGGAATATAAGTCAAAAATATAATTCTTTATATTTTTGGAGATGATATTTAAGGTTAGTTGGATAATAAGTTGTTGAAAAATAGCTTGATGTCAGAGAATAATCCTCGGTGTGAAGGGGGTAAATATAATGGGTCTAACCTTGTGTAAAGACGGAAGGACCGGGGACTGAGTACCATTACTTGTTCGACTATTTGAGTAGAGAAAACGATGAGGACTGTACGAGATAACGTGTTATTACGACCGAGGAATGTGGTTTAAACTTTTTAAGGTATGACGGTACGGTTCTTTTAGTTATTAACGAAATGAACATCTGAGGATGTAGAAGTTGGGTAACGTGTTCCATAGTTAGGAACTCCTAATGTTGGGTTACTTGATACTGTTTACCTACATTGAGTAACGGGACTTGAAAGAGGTAAAAGAAAGAATGTACAGACATAACTGTGTTTAAGAAGAAAATAGACCCGGTGTGGAGAAGCTCCACTCCGATGTGTCGTGCAATATTGAGTGGATAATCGAACAAAACTTCATTTCCCTTGAGGATCAAGATATTTTTGTCTGTTACCGGGACGGATACAAAGATCCGTTAAGTTTGTAAAAAATGTTAGTAAAAGATAATTTGTATAATGTCCATAAGGAATATTAAGTATTTATGTCCTGTATCAACTTGCTCGTGTAGTGTGTGACTTTGATGTTTATTTTTTTAAATTTTTCCCTCTTATGTGTCCTTGTGAAGATAGAAAGAATAGGTCTCGCCTAAAATGATCTAAGGTTACGTTATATAAGAAATGAGGATATTGATGACAATTGTGTCGAAATAAACAAAATGTAAAAAATTTGAATAACGTCCCTCTATAGAACTCTTCTCGTCTTTTTGTAAAGCTCCTTAAATTCCTGTGGAGAGAAGGAGACGGGTAAACCATAGTTCTACCCGATTGATTTGTTACCTTTAGACCTTTTAATTAGAATGTCCCTTTCCCCATACGAACGTAAAGACATCTACCTAGGTTGTTTTAGTTAACCGAGGGAGAAGCCTTCTAAGAGGGTCCCCTCGGAGGTCGTACGTTTTATCTTTTGTTTTTGTTTTTGTTTTTTGTTGTTTGGTTGTTTTAGGGGTCCTTCTTTTTTAAAGTTATGTCCGTTACCTCCGAGATTTTTAGAGGTTCCTCGTGACGGGAGCTACAGTAGTTGGAGTACTAGAGGGATGAACCCCTGTCTATTTTTGGGAATGTACCGTGGGGTGAGGTCACGAGAACGGACCTTTTAGGGTACCTACCTCCTCGGACCACCCGATGTCAGGTACCCCAGCGTGTCTCAGTCTATGCTGACTCGCTGAAGAGAAAAGTGAAAGTACATGACCTCTTCCTTTACCGTTGAGTGAGGTCACAAGAACGGACCTCTTAGGGTCCCTACCCCCTCGGACCACCCGACGACAGATACCCCAGCGTGTCTCAGCCTGTACTGACTTCACTGAATCGTCGTCGTCGTCGTCGTCGTTTAGTTCGACTTTTAGACCAAAGAGTTGTCCCTTACGGAGTCTTAGGTCTTTTATAAAAACAATGATACGAACGAAAACGAAGGAGACGAGTTCGACTAAACTAATTAGTATGTATAACCCGGATATATTGATTGGGGGGAAGTAACGTCCAACATCTTACCTGTCTATTTCCTGGCCAGCATAGGTGGTGACTGAGTCTTGTATACGGAGGAGGAACCTCGAACCTCCCCGGGAGAGTAGGACTCCTTCTTCCTTCTGATTAATTATAAAGAGAGCCAATACTTTAGGAAGGAAATACGTACCCAGGTTTGTCTTAATACATAATTACAATCAACTGTTTACACCCGAAAGCAGGACGGAGGTTTTTTCTTGAAAGTATGTAACGAACCTGACATATGACGGGATAGAGAGATACTCTTGGCACAGTTGTGATGATTTTGAGATCCTTTTCCTGTTTTCAGTAATACGTTCCCCAAATGAATATTCTTGAAATTTATATGAGGATAAATGATCCTATTTACAGTTCGATTTAGTCCCTTTAATTACAAACACCGACTAATGTTGTAACAGCTAACCCCTGGGGTACTATACACCAATAGATTGACGAGTCTACTATAATTGTCGTGATATACACTAATACGATGAGTTCATCGTACCTTCCAATGGTTTTGATACTACCTTGTAAAGGTACTGTTTCCTGAAGAACCGACCGAACTACCACCTTACCGTGGAGGAGTGGGAGTTTAGTAGGAGTTATTTACCTAACCCGGACTTGTTACCCTGTAGATCTTTGAACGACGCCCGTGGTTTCTTGAACCTTGAACCTGACCTATGAAGTGTCCCTGGTCAGCATCAGTATCACTGATAAGGAAAGTAATATTATTAAGTATAAAGTGTGTCCGAATACAAGGGGAAGGAAAACAACATCGGTATACCTTGAATTTCAAGTTATTCAAGACATTGAAGATATCTAACTTTTGAAGATATATGAACAGAATTGAAGAGATAAAGATATTTTTTACTTAGGGAAAACTAAGAAACTAGAGCTACATTAGACACCAACGGTCATCTAGAGGTTACTGGGACCCTCCTCCCAGGGTACCGTCCCGAACGGAGGGCCAATGAGTGATTTAATGAGGTCACTAGATTTGCTAAGTAACCCACCGATTAAGAACCGTAAAACCCTAATTATCGGTAACCGTGATGACGGTGACATCGTCCGTAGTGAAATGCTTGAAGTTAAGTTCGTGTTTTGAAAAAAGTTTTAACCTGGTTTCTACGAGTATGATACACCCGGTGAGTCCGAGTCTATCCACTTTTTCAAGTTCTATTTTATGTCCTTGACTCTTGTCGGTAGGTTACCCAGTCTCTAGTTAATCATCTAAATGTTTTTGTTCATAATGATTTTACACTAACCTTAAGATGAATTAAAACATAGTGAGGAAAAGCCAAGTTGATATCACGAATGTCAACCCTTGTTTAGTTTAAAGTGAACGTTCTGTTTGTACTATTACGAAGGAATTTACATGTTAATAATGTTTTTTTTAGAAATCTCGGAAGAGATTCTCAGACGGGAGAAGGTTGTTAAACCTTTGAAATCGACTTGTTGATCGACTAGTTAATAGACCCGATCTGGGAGCTCCTACCAAGGTTTCGTAATGAGCATCATAACCTAGACCTTGACATTGTAACTATTAACAGGACCATTAATACAAACATTATATGTTTACGGAAAATTGATTTTAACAAGTTTGATATATTTGAGTCAACCAGTTCCGGAAAAAGTGTTTTTATTATTTTTTCCCCCTTAACAGTCCCCTGTAAGTTGAAATTCCTTAGGTGTACGAGGTCTCAGGTCGAGGTCGTCTGTCCCCTAGTCGGACTTCCCTACTCTCCACAGCGACCCTTTACTACATCGGAGACTGAGCTCCATACCCTGATGTACAAATAAAGTTCGTAGTCCAAGAGAAAATATGAAAAAGTTTTCGTAATCCAATCTCCAAACTGTAAAAGTCAAGGGGGAGCGGGTCTAATAACAGAGTAACAACAGGAAGTTTGTCTCAAGGACGAAGTCGCTAAGCTAAGGAAGTCTTAGCACAAATGAACACTAATGTAATATTGAGTACGATTACAGACCCGACGTATGGTGTAAGGAATCAAATAAAGAATAGAAAGATTTAGGACGAACGGGGATCATAGGATTCGAGTGATAGAGGATTTTTCAGAAGATTTATAAGAATTAATAAGGATTTGGGATTTGAGTCGTTTGAAGGAAACGGTATTTGTAAAGGGAGTGTTTGTTCAGAGTCTATTGTTAGGAAGGGTACCGGTGTTCGACACCGGATACACGAGTAGGACCCTGTAATAAACATTTTTAGGAACTTGTTTACAGTTACCAATGGAATATCTAATAAAAGACCCGGGTGTTAACGTCTTCCGAAACACGAAGGAGTGCGAAGAGAGTTCTTGTTATTCGTGGGATTATAAGAAAGGTCCGTTGAGTTGGTTTCTTTCCTTCTTTGTTCAGTCTTAGTGTTCTCGATTGAGGAAGTAGGACCCAGACACGGACGTCTTACTTCTCTCCCCCGACCCCGGCACGGAGGCAAAACAGTCATTACGGATTGCACCGAGGACTGTGTGCACAAGAAAAGAAGAAAACGTACGACAAAGAGTTCCCGGGAGACAAAGAATAGTCAAGGACCTTTTGTCCTTACTCGTCTCGACGTACGTCAAGAGTCCTGACTCCAGTACTCTGTCTCACGTACGTACCTAAGGGAAGTTACTGGAAAATGAAATTACATTAGATAAGTCAGTGCAGGGATAATGAGTCCTATACCTAACAGAAGACCGGGGACACTGTCAACAATAAGCGGATCACAATGCCAGAAACATCCGACCCTGGACCCCTGACCTCGACTACTCTTCTTCCTACATCCCCTTGGTTCAGAACTCACTTTGTTCCCACGAAATAAACGTCTTTTCGTACAAATATATAGAAGTATGTTCCGTCGAAATCCGTCATTTTTTTAACTCGTTTTTGTATCGGTTCGTTTATTGGTGGAAGTTTCCCGGTCTTTCGTAAGGTATAGGACTCGTTCTCCCCGTATTGACTCATCTGAAGGAACCACCGAGTCTGCCATTTCACAGACGGATACTACACCCTCTGTGTCCAAACTAGGGACCCACCCCTTCTATAGCACCTCTTCCTTCACCGTTGGGTGAGGTCATGAGAACGGACCTTTTAGGGTACCTACCTCTTAGGACCATCCAATACCAGGTACCCCAGTGTTTCTCGGCCTGTGCTGACTCGGTGAAGTGAAAGTGAAAGTTCCAGTGACTTCCCTCAGTGACTTTCCTTAGGTTCGTCCACGGGAAAAAGTACTAGAGTCAGGATTCTTGACGTCCGTCGAGACGAGTAAGGACAAAAGGTCCTTGACTATTCCTTATCTCTTAGGAACTCTCTACCGTGTGTTTTCTTTTCTTATTGTATAACCTAGGGAATTTCGACTTGCAAAGGACTGTCGGATCAAAACAAAAACGAGTTGAAATAAAAACGACGATTTCGAAAGAACATACCTCTATATATTTCGTGTACGACGATGTTTATTTCATAGGAACAAAGAAAACTCTGAACCCAGGGGACACAGGAAGAAAAACATCCGAGGTCAGGGGTCCACGACCAGATATTTCTGGCACTGTTGAGTGAAAGGTCCGACTCAACTATATCAGAAAGAAGGACTATAGTTAGAAGAATTGTCATAATTGTAGGTCATATGTATAGTGTCCCATGTAAATACTTTCTGAAACGAGACTGGAAACACCTGTACTTCTATGGAAGGAATGTATCGTCTAGGAGTCTGATGGTGAATTTATTACATCGGGTTAACTCTATATTAAGTAAATACCAATTACGATTAGAGTATTTCAGAGTATTTTATTAATTACGACGTTAAAACGGTCCCTAGGTACAGTTCGAAAAGTCGGATTAGGGTGTCAAGTAGAGAGTAAGAAAAAAAATCAAAAACTTTTAAACCTATAAACGGTTAGAGTCGGTTCTCAGTGTGAAGAATTTTTACCGGTAGTCCCCGGGACACCAGTTAGATGGACGTTAACCATAAAACTTAGGAACATCGGTAAAATAAACCCATACTTCTGAACGTGAGTAAATTCCGTTCATCAATAAGAAAGTAATAGAGGAACATACAGGGTTTTAAATGAAAGGAGTATAATTACAAACAGGATGATAAGGGTTAAACTTCTAGTGATAGGAACTACCTCTTTGTCTTCGGACTAACCACAATTCATTAAGATATCGGGGAGAAGACAGACAACTTTAATGATTTAAGTAAAGGTCCCAGAAAAATTTTTTCAGTCGTTTATAAAGTCAGAATGTTTTGTTACTATATTCTTTGTGAATTGTAGATAGAATTCTGTATTTATAATGTCTATATTAATATAGGGGAACAGATGAGAAGAGGTTAAGGAGAAGAAAAGTCCAATCGATGATGGAACTATAACTACAACGATAAAGTTTCGTGCAAATTTATAACAATCATGTATACACCCATCGGTATTTGTAAAATATCATATTAAATAGACAAAACAATTAAAATATGTATATCAAAGTGAGACATGTATAAATTCAAACTTTCCGAACTAAACTAAATCCAAGTCATGAAAACCGCGAATGTAAGTACATTAAGACTAATTGAGACACGAGGTAAAAGAAAGCAACAAAAGGGAGAAGTGTGCGACTTCTTTTGGTCAAAGTATAAATTCGAGTAGACAAGAGGTGCACCGTAGTCAAGGTTAGATCATTCGTCCCTGACCCTGGCAGGTCGAAGAATCCCAAACGTCGGAACCTGGTTTCTCTTCTTAGGAGGCCTCCAGGATCGTCCCGCTCGACGCGTAATGGTATCTCTGTCGCCTGACCTTTACGCGATAGACATGAAGGCTCGAGTCGGGGATCTGAGACTCCATTCCTACCCCAAAAAGATCGGAGAAGACTCCTCGAGGAAGCCGAAGAAGCCGGGGTGGCGCCGCTTCTGTCCTGGCCGTTCTGGGCCCTTCTACGCCTCCAGCGCCCCGTCCAGACAATCCGGGAAAGGCCCTAAGACCGCCCTCGGAGAAAGACCGGAGGACCCCGACCCAGACGCTAGACTCCACCCTACCCTACATCCTCCAGGACGGACGACTTCGGATAAAATAGAAATGGAGAAGATCAGTACAAAGGTGAGGAGTGGGGGTGGGGGGAACGAGCGGGAAGAAATCCGAAAGAAATTATAATGTTAATTTTAAAAAAATAAACCGTTTGGCTAATTATGTCATAAATAAAACTCAGTCCGGAACCAAGGTTCACGTCATATACGTAATTGAGGAAATTAAGAGTATGTTAGGTTACTCCATTCATAATAGTGAGGGGGTCAAAAATCTATTCGTTGAACTTCGGATCCATATGATTTTTGAATGGATGTCAGTGTATCGACGATTCCACTCCTTTTTTTTTTTGATTTGCTATACCACGATAATTGGAGTTGTGATCAAAGGAGTGTTTAAGACTTAGAGACTAATCTCGAAATTGAAGGAGAAACGGTGAAAGAAAGGACAGTCCGACGAGCCAAGAAAACACTCAAAACAACTACACCACAACGAGGATAAGTACTGCAAGGGAGAGAGAAAAAAAGGGACGGGAAAAGAAAGTCCGGTCATTGGATTTTACGTCTCACCTCGAAGATTTGAAGTGACCAGAGATTTCGGTATGACGGTCACTTGTTTTTTACGTCTCTCCGAGGACAGGGAACCGAGTTTTATAGTCAATGACCCTCTTCCGTCAATAAAACTACCCCAAGTGTCCCTAAAACGAGGGAACTCCTCCGGATAGGACTCGTCGTGCGGAACCTACAGGATGGACCTCTCTCTACCATGACCTATACCAATGTACTAAGTGAATCATCTCTCTACCAGTGTCCTCACTACCCTCTACCTCTCGGTCTAGACCTACCTCTTCTTACCCATTCCCCTCCGGTCCCCTCTCTTTGTCACTTACTACACTAAAAGAATTACCAATTTCTTTTATGACTGTTTTACGAAGTAAACTCTAAGAGGGAATTGACGAAACATTAACTGACATAACTATCAGAAATTTCAACGTACGAAAACATCCTTTCTGAGACACATAACAGAAAAGGATTTTACCTTACTTTGAACCTAAAAGGAAAAGTGACATTAGGTCTCTCTAACGAGAAAATATAGAAGTAACCCTAAAATTAAAATTGTACATTTATTAGGAAAATTTTTTAAATGAATAAACCGATGTGGTTAAGAATCAACACCGTACATCCTAGAAACGACGTCGTACCCTTGAAAATCGACACCGTACACCTTAGAACAAGGAACTGGTCCCTAACTTGGACCTGGGGACGTAATCCCTGTGTCACAGAATCGGTGACCTGGGACCGAAAACTAAGTGACAAACGAGTTGTGACCGGGTATCAGTAGGTCGGACTTTTATAGTAAGGAAAAAGAACTTAGGACGTTTTCTCTCCACCCCTCGATCGTCAGTAGAAAGACGAATACTCCACTTAAAACCACCTTTTCCTCGTATGGAATTTTTACTACCATGGTTCTCGACTAAAAATCAACAATGTGTATACTGATAATGGTTTTTTTTTTTTCTGGGTTCACTTGTGACCCGACATGATATGGACTATATAGATACCCTCCTCTCCGGTTGGAAGTCAAATTATTGTGGTCGAAAGGGACAGTCGTGGAACATGTGGACCTCGTCTACGATTTGTTAAGTAAACAAATAAGTAAATTAAGTACGTAAGTAAGTGTGTAAACAACTCACATAAACTTCACGGTCCACTACTAAGACCATGGTTCATACTATGGAGTTCCATGAAGTCAGACCAACCACTTTGTCTGATCTTTTAGACACTATTGTTAGGTCACACTATTTGTGACACTATCTTCGTCCATGTCCCACAACACCCTCATCCTAGTCTCCATTTTACCCTTATTTTATACACCGAATTTTTAAAAACCGAAATACAAACTCATATACATATCCCATATAGTCTCTTTTCCTAAACTCTTCGTAACACGATCTGACTCTAAAAACTCCGTTCTCTGACCTCAATAGGGATCTTATAGTACTCTATACTAAACACAAATCATTCATAAACAACATACTCAGGTAGGGACCCAACCTTTCTAGGGGACCTCCTCCCGTACCGTCGGGTGAGGTCATAAGAACGGACCTCTTAGGGTACCTGTCTCCTCGGACCTTCCGATACCAGACAACCCAACGTTTCTCAACCTTTGTTCACTTCACTGAATCATGTGTACACGAATATGGCTCCTATACCATTCAGGGGATGTTTACTTGTTCAAGGTACTTGTTCAAAACAAGACTCTCACACAAACATTCAGGTCAACAAGTATTCAGGTTGTTTCAATCGGACCCATGGGTTGATTGATATATGAGTTAGTTGACAAATCATGACATGTTATTATCCAAATATTATGAAAAGTGTGTTTATTATATATTGTTTGTTTTTTATTTTGTAAAATTTAGAATATCATGTCATGGAACCTTTCATGTCATCATTTAATGTTATCGACCGAATGTCCCCGACCGTAGACAACTCAGGTCGAACTATCGTGTCCAAGGACTTTCACGGCGAGTTGCTTTCTTACTCTTTGTGAGTTCTTTCAATGTCGCCCTTAGTCCCCTGGTTGTGGTGGGGCTCCACTTCCACGGGTTTGACCAGAGTTCAGACGAAATGATATGAAAAACTCTGAACGAACATGCACAAATATACTCGTATCGTCCGGTGCACCGGAAGTCACTATTATGATACGCCAATTGTAAATCGTAAAAACATAGGGACAAAAAGACGGAGTTCCTGTTTCTGGGTCAATTAGAAATACACGGAGGGTCGGCAGTTTCTATCCTTGTTAGACAACTACCGAAAGGTAGGGGTCCGCATGTAGGACGAACGTTCTACAAAAAACAAGGAAGAACCTAAGGAAGTCCTCAGTGTATGACTCAGTACAGGAGAGTCGTTCTAACAAATTAAGAAAACGGTCCCGAAAATAGTTCTTGATGACTGACCTGTACCCTCTCCTACACCTTTCACCATCTCGACTTCCTAACAGTCGTTATCCTCTATCTCGTCCGACGTCAAAGTGAGTGTGGACTGTAACTACCGTGTCCAAGACCAAGACCAAGCAACGAAATAAGTTAAGACAGATGAAAGAACTTTTTACTAAGGTACTACAGACGCAGTATCGAAAAAAAGAACAGTATCTACTGTATCACCGTGACCTAACGTAAGACTTACTGACGACGTTGCAAACATTTGGTAAGATGTAAACTCAGAATACGGAGTTTTTGATTGTTACGGAGGAATCTTAGGGGAACGGTAAAGGACAAAACTTACAGAAGTCAAAAACTCAATAAAGAAGGAGAACAGAAACAGGAAAGAGACCCGTGTAAGTGTAGAAACTTCTAAGTGTTGAACTTCCAAACATACATCCCCTGAAGGACATTGAAATAAAACTTAAAACTACTTCTTTAATAAGGATCTTATCCATCTTAGATACGGTCTCTCAGACGCATAAGAAATGTAAGAACAAACCCTCTGTTTTGTTTATATACTGGATTAATCGATTCTAAATTGTTTTATCACATATGTCGTTGAGTGTATGATCATGTGTTACTTGTCATTAAAAATTCTCTTGAGTCTCTGTTTGAGTCAGGAACATACTGTTTCCAACCTAACTCAATTAACCCTCCAAAGGATATCCTCCCGACAAATCACTGTATATCTCTTCTCCTCAAGTCTCTATATCAAACTTTCTTTTATGACTTTTATTGGATCGTAAGTTTTCTCTTACATGAGTTTCACTCTACACACTGTAAGTCAAGTCAAGTCAAGTCAAGTCAAGTCAGCGAGTCAACACAGGCTGAGACGCTGGGGTACTTAACGTCGTGCGGTCCGGAGGGACAGGTAGTGGTTGAGGGCCTCAAGTGAGTCTGAGTACAGGTAGCTCAGGTATTACGGTAGGTCGGTAGAGTAGGAGTCAGTAGGGGAAGAGGAGGACGGGGGTTAGGGAGGGTCGTAGTCTCAGAAAAGGTTACTCAGTTGAGAAGCGTACTCCACCGGTTTCATGACCTCAAAGTCGAAATCGTAGTAAGGAAGGTTTCTTGTG
>SJYO01047095.1:152826-177166 GCA_006410555.1 Capra ibex
AACCAGTATTGAAAAGAAGGTTCCTCATTCGCAGAAAATTAAAGTACCGACGTTNCCGTGAGTCGAAAGAAGTGTCGGGTTGAGAGTGTAGGTATGTACTGGTGTCCTTTTTGGTATCGGAACTGATCTACCTGGAATCAGCCGTTTCATTACAGAAACGAAAACTTATATGACAGATCCAACCAGTATTGAAAAGAAGGTTCCTCATTCACAGAAAATTAAAGTACCGACGTTAGTGGTAGACGTCACTAAAACCTCAGGGGTTTTTATTTCAAACTGTGACAAAGGTGACAAAGGGGTAGATAAAGGGTACTTCACTACCCTGGTCTACGGAACTAGAAGCAAAAGACTTACAACTCGAAATTCGGTTGAAAAAGTGAGAGGAGAAAGTGAAAGTAGTTCTCCGAAAAATCAAGGAGAAGTGAAAGACGGTATTCCCACCACAGTAGACGTGTAGACTCCAATAACTATAAAGAGGACCGTTAGAACTAACGTCGAATACGAAGAAGGTCGGGTCACAAAGAGTACTACATGAGACGTACATTCAATTTATCCAGACCCGATTTGTCTAACGAACTCAACGAGAACAAGAACTCGGAGGAACCACCCTAGTGACGTTTACATTGGACAGAAAATCAGAGTAAAACAAATCAAACCTCCCATAAAACTCCAATACTTTTTTAGGGAGAAATACACGGATTCTAAAAGGTAAAATAAAATGGCACATAAAATAAAGGAAAACAAAAGAAGAAGTTGAGTAAAAACAAAAGGAAATAGAAAGAACCTATCGAGAGAGGACCACAAAGAATTAAAACAGACAACCGTACAGGTATTATAAATTTGTTACAAATTCGAATCTTTTACGGAGTGGTATCGAGTAAAAAGAAGAAGGTATATTAGTGGTAGGTAAAAGGGGGGTGTACTCACGTTATTTGTTCACTGTAAAAGAAAAAAAGGAGGGAGGAAAGAAGAAAAGGAGAAAAGAGGAAAAAAAGAAGAAGAAGAAGAGAGAAAGAGAGAGAGAGAGATAAAATCACAGGTCACTATTCTGGTCCGAACCTCCATCCCTTAGTTGACTTTTTGATAGAAAACTTTTACTCTTCACTGTTTCCCAGTAGAACTGTTTATGAGTGTTTTTAGTTTCACCTTTTAGATGTCCTTGTGACTTCCTATTCTTATCTTTAAGATCCGTCGACCTTCTGTTTCCATTCTTTTAGGAGTAAAGTCTTGTCTTTCTATCGCTAAATCTCCTTCCGAACGTATATTCGAGTCTTATACGGTCCATACTCTTTTAAAGTTTACCCTTGTCAAAGAAACTCACATCATGTCCAACATTTCCCGAAGGGACCACCGAGTCTCCCATTTCGCAGACAGACGTTACGTCCTCTGAGGCCAAACTAAGGACTCAACCCTTCTAGGGGACCTCTTCCTTTACCATTTGGTGACGTCATGGGAACGGACCTTTTCGGGCACCTACCTCTTCGGACCATCCGATGTATGTCAGGTACCCCAGTGTTTCTCAGTCTGTGCTGGCTCACTAAAGTGAAGTGAAATGTCCAACATTTTTGTAAACAGGCATCAGTCTAGAATAAGAGGTACTCTTTTACATACGGTTTCTCTTTGACTTACACAACTTATACCTTTTCGAAAGTCCCACTAAGTGGAGACGGCCCCAGGTCGGGGCCACCTAGACCCCATTAAACTTCCCCTCTACCTCATCCGTAGGATCTTTTTTGAATAAATTAATGTCTATATATATCTCTAATCTTTGTCTATCACATCATCCTTTTAATCACCTCTTTTTCTCCGACTTGTTGAACCAAATGCACCTTATGGTTAGTGGTGGATGTATCCGGTGTCCGCAGAAAGGTAAGAGAGCTTCCTCTCCTCCGTGACTCCGGAGGGGCCAGGCTAGAGTCTTCGGGTCCGTCTTAATCGTCCGAACCACTCATGGGTGTAAAGTCTACCCTTAAGTCGGTCCTTTTGCCCCTCGTTCTTTCTTTGTTGTGCCCCCTTAGTCAGAAAGGTCTTTGACTAGGGTAAAGAAATAAAAAGTCCAAACAAATATATGGAAAACAATATGTATCCCTACTCATGTCTCAGTACGCCCCCAGTCGTCTGGACTGGGAACGGTGTTAGTCCACGAAGTATATTTTAATATGTTTCCAGAATACCCAAAATGTAGTAAAAAACCGGTACTCCGGACGATTGTAAAATACTAGGAAAGAAAGACTATTGGTTTTGGAATAAAAAAGGTCCCCACAAAAAAGAATTTGGTCCGAGGTGGGAGGTTTATTTCAACGTTAGGATATCCCACTCCCACATCACTCAATGTTAGTTCTTTCCTTAACTAAATTGGGTTCCAATTGTACTAGTTAGAATTTCCAATTATGAATAAAGAGGATATACGATAAATATAACTAATATTTCCATCCCTTATACCTCTAAATCGTCGTTTGTAGTCGGGTTGTTTACTTTTGGAAAGTGATTACAAGGGGAATTCTAGATAAATCAGAATTCTATCACTATTTCAATGTAAAAATGTATCGTTCCTGTCACTAAATATTGTTTCATGTCACTAGATATTGTTTTCTCTTTTAAGTAATTGAGTTTTTCAGATCATAACGATTGTAGCTTTTGATGATATAAAGGAAAAGATATAAGGTTTATGTAACTAATTATATAAAGGTCCACGGATTCCTATACCTCCGGACCACCGTTAGTAACTGAGTTGTTACTCTTTTCGGGATACAATTAATTCTGAGAGTTTTATGAGGTTTTGAGAGACACGACAAATACCAACTCTTCATCATTTGTTAGTACACGATCACCGTCCTCATACCTATTAGGACAGTGTGTTCGATCAAACGGTCGTCTCTCCAAACTGGACTCTGTGGGAATAGTGTGGGTCCCGTCCCTTAATCGTCGTTAATAACCGTGTTGTTTACTTTTTTGGGAAGTGGTTATATTAAGGATTGGTTGGGTGATATGATTATTAAAGATCCATCTGAGACCGAAACCCCCATCTACGAGCCCTTGTCCCCCAAAGGACTCCGAACTAGTACGGAAACGCATACGGTTCGGAGGAAGGAGTACTGGAAACGGTACCCGCCTCAAGGAGTGCGACCGAGGGCCATGGGAGTGTGATGTATTTTCTTAGGTGTGACCCCTCTTTGGAACGTCTATACTTTCACACCCCCTTGCGAAAGTCGACTTTGAGACGGGATTAGGTTGTGATATTTCTCAGATGTCACCCCTCTTTGGCATACACACTGATCACAATGTTTCGGAAACCACCTTCGAGTCGAGATAAATTATTTGTGTTCTCTTAAGTGCGACCTCTCCCTGGATACTTACACTCCTGACACCCTTTAGGAAATTCTTTTCGAGTTGGGATAGATTTGTGGTGACTTAGGTATTACCCCTCTTTGGGAAACTTACATTACTTTCAACCTTCTGGAAGTCATCGTCCAGTCAGGAAAGAGTCGTATTTTCCTATGTGTCACCTCCCTTTAGGAGACTCACGTCACTGACATCCTTTCGGGAATTTTGGTTCTCGACGGAATGGTACGTGGTCTTTTAGGTGACACCCCTCCTCTGAATACTCACGAGACTGACCGTCAGGGTCAAATCTGTGATGGAATATCACGTAGTCTCCTAAGTGTGACCTCTCTTCGAGACACTTACACGTCTTCACCCTTCTAGAAGTCATCCTCAGGTCTGAAATGGTTTACGTTTTCTTAGGTGTAACCTCTTTCTCTTTTTGGGATGGTCACACGACTCACACCCTTCCGAAAGTCAACGTCTAGACTGTAGTTTATATTAAATGATACCCCTCTTCGGTATACCAACATTGGATACACCCTTCCGAAACCCACCCTTCAGTAGAATGACTTGTGTTTTCTTGGGTGTTACCCTTCTTCGGAATACTCACAGTTCACACACCTTTTCGGAAGTCAATATCGAATCCGGATTCCGTGGTGTCTTCTCATGTATAACTCCTCTTTGGGAAACCTACATCCTTCTGGAAAGTAGGCTCGAGTCTTGTATTGCATGTAGATACTCAGGTATGTCCTTTCTTTGGTATATTTACACCTTTCATACTCTTTCGAAAATCTCACTTATGTCTAGGGTCACTTGTATTCTCTTCTTGCGTATAACTTCTCTTTGAAAGACTCACACTTTCATTTTTTAATTCAGGTCACAATAAAAGAGTCGGTATAGGTATAAATGGAGGGACATCGTAAACTGTGGTTCCTTGGGAATAAAAAACCCCCTTGAATTGGAATAAATTATAACATAGGGCGGAGAACCATAAGAGTCAACGAAAATAGGATGGCATGAAAAAGGGTACGGAGAATTATTGAAGATTATGTATGAATACTACAAATAATACATATAATAGGGAAAGGAACTTATATTTGAGGTACTCCTGTTTTTTGAAATCAGTGAACAAATGACTATATAAGTTCCAGTGATCTTGGAACAGACCATTTATGCCACCCCCCCGCCCGTGCCATTCTATAAAAAACCAACCTTACGAACCAAAGGTAGTATACGAAAAAGTCCCAACGGAAAGTTACAAATGTTGACAAGGAAAGGAGAACGAAAACGACTGAGGAAAACCAAGGGGAGAAGATTCAACACCGACTCATAGTACGAGATAAGAAATCCGTTCGCCAGAATTAACATAGAAGACTGGGAGTGAGGTTAGGACAATTTGATTTACTACGAGACGATAGTAGAGATACAGTCGTCATACAAATATATTTGGTTTGTGTACCATAAAGACATAAGTACCCCAGTAAAGTTCCGTCTACCACCTTACCTTTTTTATTTATGGATACAAATATCGTGAGAGAACTTTCAGCAGAAGGAAAAAAAGAAGAGTTCTTCTGTACGTTTAGTACAATTACGATATAAATTTTATATAGGACTTATGTAAAGAGTGACAGAGGTAAATCCAGTACAGTGTGACCAGAGGGATGTTCTATCTACGTCTGTCTGATGTCTCGTCAGTTAGTCTAATAAACTTGTACGTTTAGTCCACGACAGTTTTAAGAGGTCACCGAAGGGTAGTGAGGGGTGAAAATATTTTGTAAAAACAGTATAAATGAAACGGAGAGAGACTTGGTAAACCTTTACTCAACCTTTATGGTACTATGAATAGGGATTTATGAGGTCTTACGAAAGGACTGTTATCACCGTAAGAAAAGGTATCAGTGTTATGGTAATAGTATGAGTTCTTTTAATGACTAAGTTATTATGTAGATTGTAGGTCGGGTGTAAGTTTAAAGGGGTAATAGGAGGTTGCAGAATATCGACAAAAAAGACCGTGGTTTTAGTCTTAAGTCAATTCCATGTGTGTAACGTCATCAACATAAAGAAATCAGATTAAATCTTGATACACCTTTACCGTTGGGTGAGGTCATCAGTAAGGACCCTTTAGGGTACCTGTCTCCTCGGGCCATCCGATGTTAGGTACCCCAGTGTCTCAGTCTGTACCGAATCACTGACTTGTTGTTACGACAGATTACGTTACGACAGATTATCTCATCTGACATCAGTGTACATTGATGACTCGACTTACGATAATTACACTAACTCTACATGACAGTCAATTTTAGGTGTGATCAAAACTAAAACATGTCCTTTTTTCATTCTATAGAGTCAAAAACATAACTAGTGTATAACTTTATTATAAAACCTATATGCTTAATCAATTTACTAATTTTAAGGTCGATAAGTAAATTTGGAAAAATTTTTACTGACGTTCTTTTGAATTTTATGAATATACTAAATGTAAATAACGAATACACCATAAAGAAAACCTATACACCTTGATCTTGTTTAGTGAGTTGAAAAGAAAGTACCCTCTTCCGTTACCGTGGGGTGAGGTCATGAGAACCGACCTTTTAGGGTACCTACCTCCTCGGACCAACCGACGTCAGGTGTCCCAACGATTCTCCGCCTGAGATGACTCGTAGAAGTGAAATTGAAAAGTCAAAGTACGTAACCTCTTCCTTTACCGTTGGGTGAGGTCACAAGAACGGACCTCTTAGAATCCCTGCCACCTCGGACCACCCGACGGCAGATACCCCAGTGTGTCTCAGTCTGTGCTGACTTCACTGAATCGTTGTCGTCGTCGTCGTAACTAACAAATTTATTTCTCAACTCCGTTAGACTAAATATCTTTTACCCAGGGGTGGAGACTCTAGATTACGAACTACCAGACTCCACTTCGACTACACTATTATTATCTTTATTTCAAGTCTTATTTACTCGAACTTGGTAACGTTAGGAGGACGTGGGACGGGGGATGGGGGCTCAGGTACCTTTTTAGCACAGAAGATACTTTGGATGGGGACCACGATTTTTAACCCTTGTCGACAATATCTTGGTAGGATGTAAGACTTGCTAGTGAAAGTCTTATATCATGCACTTCATATTCCGGAGAGTAAAATCGAGACAGGGACATCTTTCTTAGAGGATGTCAAGACGGTGAACGAAATGTGGCTCAAAGAACGACAAACCGTTTGTGCACTTTGTATAGCAAACGTTAAGGACCCTTAAGAGAAAGGATATATAAAAACGTTCTGACTGAGGGAATGAAGTAAGTCCAGAGACGAGTGTATAGTGTATGAGTCTAGAAGGACTGGTAGGAAAGATTTATCGTGAAAGGTACTAACAAAGGGGAATGGGACGAAACGGAAAGAAAAATTTTAAAGTGGAAATAACTTCATATTTTAACATCCTATAAATTTCACATGTAACACTAAAATATACACATACGTAATACTTTTCTATAGTGGGAGAAGGGGTGGGTAGATTAATTATGTGGTAGTAGAGTGTATAAATAAGAAAATCCCTCTCACTCTTGTAAATGCAAGAGAGTTATTTAAAGTTGATATTTTATGTTACAATAGCCGATATCACTGACCCAAAATGTAATCTAGAAGTCTGGAATAAAAAGAATCTCAACTTCAAACATTGGTAAAGGGAGGGGAGGAAAAACCAGTGTGGTACACCGAACACCCTAGAATAAAGGTTTTGGTCCCTAACTTGAGTCCATATACTGTCACTTTCGTGACTTGGATCGGGGACCTGACCGTTTCTTAAGGGGACCATTGGAAAATATTTAGAAAGAGATAAAGAGGTAAGGGATCGGGGACAGCTGGTAAAAAGATGAGAAAAAAAGAAAAATTGAGGTGTATATTCACTATAGTACTTCATAAACAAAAAGAGACCGTGCAAAGTGACTTCCAGGTAGTTATAAAAGTGTTTACCGTCCTACGGTAAGAAAGAGTACCGACTCATTATAAGGTAATATATAAGATGTAGTATATATGACGTAGAAGAAATAGGTAAGTATGGACAACTAACCGTGTATTCAACAAAGGTATAACACCGATAACACTTATTGTGACGTTACTTTTACCCTCACGTCTTTATTAAAACTCAAGACAAAAGTAAGGAAACCTATATATGGGTCTTCACCCTAAGGACCCAGTATACCATGAAGATAAAAATTAAAAAACTCCTTGAGTAATATGAAAACTTTTATTACCAAATATGGTCAAATGTAACGATGATCATCACATGTCCCAAGGGAAAAGAGATATAGGAATGATTGTGTACAATAAACACAACCGAAAAATTAGTATCGGTGAAACTGTCCATACTCCACTATAAAGTAACACCAAAATTAAACGTAAAGGACTACTGATCACTACAACCCGTAGAAAAGTACATGGGAACCGGTAAACATACATAAGAAACCTTTTTATAGATAAGTCCATGGGTCAGATAAAATTTTAACCGATTAACGAAAAAACGTTAACTCATACACTCAAGGAATATCTAAAGTATATAATTTGAGAATTTATATACAAAATGTCTCTAAAAGAGGATAAAGTATCCAACAGAAACGTAAAACAAAAATTTGAGACGAAAACCACAGTATAGGTTTTTTGGTAAATAAAGGACATTACAAAAGGAAATCCTCAAAATACCAGTCCAGTACTTTAAAGTCAGAAGTAAATTAGGAAAAGACTCATTTAATAACACTCTCCACATTATGAAACTCAACTCATGACACTCTCCAGATCAAAGTAAGAAAACGTACACCGATAGATCAAAAAGGTCGTAGTAAATAACTTCTCTGACAGGAAACCAGTAACGTACCAAAACCGAGAAAATAACATTTAATGCATAGACATATACATACTCGAATAAAGATCCGAAAGATAAGAACAAGGTAACTAGACACACAGACAACAATAAGGTTATGGTATGTCAAAACTAATGACACCGAAACATCATATCAAACTATAGTCCTTCACAATACGGAAGATCAAACAAAAAAGTTCTAACCAAACCGATAAATCTAAGAAATACCAAGGTGTGTTTACAACCTAACAAAGAAGATAAAGAAACTTTTTATGGTAACCTTAAAACTATCACTAACATAACTTAGACAACTAATGGAACCCACCATCATACCCATAAAATTGTTATAATCAAGAATACTAGATAGGAACTCTTATAAGTACCCACAAACTCTTATACACAAGACGATAAGAACCTACCCTACAAAACATTTACAATTTAGACCAAGTCACGTATCAAATTCAGGTTAAATGTGTGTCTCTCAACTCCCACTCCAAACTCCATGAGGATGTAAAAAAAAAGAAAAACGATTATCTAAGTCTTTTCTCATTCAGGTAGGGACAGTTAACGAAGACTATGAGAAGGGTATACTCTAAGAATTACCTGAATATATTTGCTTTATTATCAGCTTATCTTCATTAAAAATGTTATCAATTATAAATAACTCTTGAAATTAATGGCTGATATGATTTGTGACACACTCTGTAAAAAGAATTAGAAGACACACCGTTACTTATCTTGATGAGTTTTCACTAGGACTCTACAGTGAGATCCAACGGATCCTTTCCTCGATCGACCTTGACCCCAAAGGGGGAGAAGGACCTCCCTTCCCCACGTGAATTTGAATCAAAAGGTGACCTGGTCACGGAATGTGAGGGATTGTCCTATCCGAGGTTGAAAGGTCCATAGGTACCACAAGTCCACGGTCCGTCGACCGGAAGGAGTTTGAAACCGTAAATTTGGGTCTGCGGCCCGTTGGTTCATCAGAACTCCAGAGTGATTCTTCATCTTAAGTTCAAATAGAAAACTCTTCTATCTCGTCAACACAGTCCTCATCTCGTCAAATTGGGACCACGACTAAGAGGAGAGGGACTCTAATACTCTCACACCTTCATTAAACGGAGAACAAGGACTGAGAACCAAAGGACACAAAGGGGTTATTTAGAACAAGAAACCAAGAGTGACACACTACAACGTCATAAATAGGATTACGAACAACGTGGTGTAAGAACGTCGTTTAAATACTTAATCTCTACGACCCCTATAGTTCTTCTACACCCATCTCAAACGGTAGAAAAGCCCTTTCTCACATTAATATTTTCACACACACACACACACACACACGTGCGTGCGCGCGCGCACACATAGACCTCTTGACCCACATCCAACCTCCTAACCAACTACTTCCTTTTTAACGCACTGGGACACTTCTAGCCCTAGGGTTTACTTCTTCTCTCGTTTCACTAGGCCCGGAGTTCTTGGAGTACGGGTTCGTTTAAGCCGGCCTCAATTACCCGACGTCCAGGAGACTACTTCTACCCACTTAAAGTTTGACCTTTTAGACCTTTGTTTTTGGACGGTGATTCCCTCTGACTTCCGGTCTGAGTGACCATGTCTTAACAATACTTTTTCGTTTCCCCTCTCAGTCAAAGGAATATTCTTGGCGACACTGGAGGAATCGAGAAAAATACAATAAAAAAATGAAATGTTTCACTTTCACTTCAGCGAGTCAGCACACGCTGAGACAAGCTGGGGTACCTGACATCGGATGGTCCGAGGAGGAAGGTACCCTAAAAGGTGCGTTCTTATGACCTCACCCCACGGTCACGGAAGAGGTTATAACATACCGCTTTGGAGGAATCGAGAATAATCTTACAGTCACGAACATAGAACTTCCTGGTAAAAAGTTTCGTGGTGGAACACCGTCATTCGGCTTTACCGTCATCACTTGAATCTAGGTCAGGAAAGGACCAGCCCATACGCTTGACTATATTTGAGTAAAAACCTTAAAGTACAAACCTCTAGCAAGACCCCCTTTGCGTCGCGTTTTACCTCTGTTGCAATACAATTATAACGTTAACCCCCGACTACATATTTAACGTTTTATTACTGTTATTTCTTTTCGTTACCCGGTATAAATTTAAGTACTTTATAAAGAATGGTCGTCCTGTCGTTCCTACCTTTGAAAAGAAACTATAAAACCAACCACGTGTTTTTGAATTTTGGGTAGTAAAAGTACACTGATGACACTTACACGTGAATTTTATAATCTATTTATATACAATTTCATAACAATAAGAAACTACAATAAAGGAAACTACTATGATGACATAGAATTTTTTTCATATTTAAGGGAACTTAGGAGTTGAGGTTTCTTTTTAAATATAAAAACGTCTGATCACCATTATTAATCACAGAAGAAGTTCTTCATAGACGACAAAGACTGTTTACAGTTTATCGACTATAATAAGAGAGAGTGTTTTCTTAACAAAAAGGATTGTTTCCAAACGGAAACAAATTGTCTTGACTTTCGTGTCCACTCTTTATCGGATTACAGTCAAAAGGGGTTTATAAACTATGAAGTCCGTCTACCACCTAAGCAAACGTGAACTTTACTGTATCGTCACCGTGAAATCTACACTTCCGAGAAAGTAAATGTCTCTACTAAAAGTTAGAGACTTTACTAGTTGAACATCTCTTCAAATTAAATAGACGTCGTATCTCTAGGGGTCTAAAACTTACATAAATGGTCCCTTTATTTCATTTTTACCCTAATTTGTATACTAATGATTTAAAAACAAAACAGTTCATTCTCGTAGTTTTGGAAAGGAGGTTTAATGGAAGATGACGGTCATATTAAATCCTTTTCTTTCTTGTAATATTTCACTTTCACCTTCGTCTATCACAATTTAGTCCTTATTAGAAAATATAACTGAAGTAATATTTACCAGTTGAATGTCAACAACAAATAAACAATACAATACAGACTGAGAAACACTGGGGCACCTGACATCGGGTGGTCTAAAGACTCCGATCTGATGATCTCACCCAACGGTAAAGTAAGAGGTACCCTAGAAGGGTTGGATCCTTAGGTTGGACACAGAGGACGTAACCGTTCACCTAAGAAATGGTGACTCGGTGGTCCCTTCGGGGTCGCATCATCGGGAGACGAGAGAATTTTGAACTCCGTCTTACACCTTACCCATAACCACTCGACAATCAGAGGTGGTGTTACAGAGGAAACCGTCTTAGTCCACTTACTTTCTGACAATAAAGATTATTTTCACTATACAGACCCTTCTTTTTTCAGTCATATTAGAATAAAATCTTATCTACGAATACTATTTATTAAAGAGTTATAAAACATACAACAACAATGGTATAAAGTATTAAATAAATAGACATCAGGGACTAATTAGAACTTCGAAAACTTATGTACTTAACGTAAAATAAATACATATAAATAAATAGACAGAGGAATAGTAAATAGGGATGAAGGATAAATAAATGTCTCAGTCATGGATCACGTTAAGAACCATTCACCATTTGTGGGTTCTTTATGAGAAACTTATTTACTAAACTAAGTAGAAGACAACCTGTTCCAGTTATAATATAGAAATCGAGAGATGTGAGACTAAAAAGGTAGATTAAGTACTGAAACGACCGGTAAAAAAATAGGTGTTATAAGAGGAATAACGTGAGAAATGTAGAAACAAAGAGTTTCATATATAGTCTCCCAATTCTGACCCACACTGTTACCATATTTTCTCTCATTCCTTAAAGGGGAGTAAAACACTCCACGATCAAACGCCGAAGTACATGTATATTTAATGACAAGGTATTTTGTCTCTATGATGACACTCTACCCTTGGTGTACATACTTCCTAGAAAGCGGTGGAACGACGACTGAACTAAGAGTACTGTCGAACTCACTACTGAGGTATACTCTAATCTTAATCACTGTCTCCATGGTCTTCTTTATGGTGGGGTTCTCGTTTCTGTTGTTTAAGCTAATGAAAACTTATCTGTGTTCGGTAGAACTAGTTACGACCGTAGAGTGTCTTTTTCAATAGGTGGAGAGCCACGGGTGTAGAACCATTGAAGTTTCAGTTTCTCGTTTCTTAATTCCGTGACGGTTCTGGTGGATTGGTCCGTTAGTTGTGGTAGAAGACCGTTTCGAGGCCCACGTAATAATGACACATCACTTCTCCAACTGTCTGTCGTCGTATCGCCAGTATTCGGTAATGTCGGTTCTCTTCCGTAAGACACCGAGGGTTCAGTTCCCGTTTCTTCTTAACCTCGTGTGTCGGAGGTATACATTATCTGAAAAAACCTGGGGTATCTAAATGGTCGTAGACCCCCTATTACGATCAACACATTGTCTCCAGGTGTTTTCTGTTTAACTTATTCTTCTTTATGTACCCGCATACCTCGACCCACAGATCCATTCTATGTTCTTACTATCAACACAAAGGATGGTCCCAATGTTATATCTTCTACTTCTGTTAGTGTCTCTACTACACAAGGTTAACCCCGGCTAGTCTTTTCGGGTCTTCCTACTTCAGACAAGACCTTGAAGGTAACGACCAAGGGTAACGAGGAAAACTTTTTGATCCTTCGATATGGTACCATTCTTTTGTATCACAGTCGGAATCCATCTTGATTTTTGGAGACTTCAAACAGTACTTATAGGTTTCCAGTGAATAAACGTACGAAAAAGGGTAAAACCTTGTGGAGAATAGTATGAACGACACAAGCAAAGGGGTTTAGAGATGTATAAATTAGTATAGTTCATATCAAAATAAAATAAAAATTAAAAACGGTACGGTGCACCGAGGGTCCTAGAATCAAGGAATTGGTTCCTATCTCGGACCCTGGGGTTGTCAATTTTACACCTAGGATTGGTGANTAAATGTCTCTACTAAAAGTTAGAGACTTTACTAGTTGAACATCTCTTCAAATTAAATAGACGTCGTATCTCTAGGGGTCTAAAACTTACATAAATGGTCCCTTTATTTCATTTTTACCCTAATTTGTATACTAATGATTTAAAAACAAAACAGTTCATTCTCGTAGTTTTGGAAAGGAGGTTTAATGGAAGATGACGGTCATATTAAATCCTTTTCTTTCTTGTAATATTTCACTTTCACCTTCGTCTATCACAATTTAGTCCTTATTAGAAAATATAACTGAAGTAATATTTACCAGTTGAATGTCAACAACAAATAAACAATACAATACAGACTGAGAAACACTGGGGCACCTGACATCGGGTGGTCTAAAGACTCCGATCTGATGATCTCACCCAACGGTAAAGTAAGAGGTACCCTAGAAGGGTTGGATCCTTAGGTTGGACACAGAGGACGTAACCGTTCACCTAAGAAATGGTGACTCGGTGGTCCCTTCGGGGTCGCATCATCGGGAGACGAGAGAATTTTGAACTCCGTCTTACACCTTACCCATAACCACTCGACAATCAGAGGTGGTGTTACAGAGGAAACCGTCTTAGTCCACTTACTTTCTGACAATAAAGATTATTTTCACTATACAGACCCTTCTTTTTTCAGTCATATTAGAATAAAATCTTATCTACGAATACTATTTATTAAAGAGTTATAAAACATACAACAACAATGGTATAAAGTATTAAATAAATAGACATCAGGGACTAATTAGAACTTCGAAAACTTATGTACTTAACGTAAAATAAATACATATAAATAAATAGACAGAGGAATAGTAAATAGGGATGAAGGATAAATAAATGTCTCAGTCATGGATCACGTTAAGAACCATTCACCATTTGTGGGTTCTTTATGAGAAACTTATTTACTAAACTAAGTAGAAGACAACCTGTTCCAGTTATAATATAGAAATCGAGAGATGTGAGACTAAAAAGGTAGATTAAGTACTGAAACGACCGGTAAAAAAATAGGTGTTATAAGAGGAATAACGTGAGAAATGTAGAAACAAAGAGTTTCATATATAGTCTCCCAATTCTGACCCACACTGTTACCATATTTTCTCTCATTCCTTAAAGGGGAGTAAAACACTCCACGATCAAACGCCGAAGTACATGTATATTTAATGACAAGGTATTTTGTCTCTATGATGACACTCTACCCTTGGTGTACATACTTCCTAGAAAGCGGTGGAACGACGACTGAACTAAGAGTACTGTCGAACTCACTACTGAGGTATACTCTACTCTTAATCACTGTCTCCATGGTCTTCTTTATGGTGGGGTTCTCGTTTCTGTTGTTTAAGCTAATGAAAACTTATCTGTGTTCGGTAGAACTAGTTACGACCGTAGAGTGTCTTTTTCAATAGGTGGAGAGCCACGGGTGTAGAACCGTTGAAGTTTCAGTTTCTCGTTTCTTAATTCCGTGACGGTTCTGGTGGATTGGTCCGTTAGTTGTGGTAGAAGACCGTTTCGAGGCCCACGTAATAATGACACATCACTTCTCCAACTGTCTGTCGTCGTATCGCCAGTATTCGGTAATGTCGGTTCTCTTCCGTAAGACACCGAGGGTTCAGTTCCCGTTTCTTCTTAACCTCGCGTGTCGGAGGTATACATTATCTGAAAAAACCTGGGGTATCTAAATGGTCGTAGACCCCCTATTACGATCAACACATTGTCTCCAGGTGTTTTCTGTTTAACCTATTCTTCTTTATGTACCCGCATACCTCGACCCACAGATCCATTCTATGTTCTTACTATCAACACAAAGGATGGTCCCAATATTATATCTTCTACTTCTGTTAGTGTCTCTACTACACAAGGTTAACCCCGACTAGTCTTTTCGGGTCTTCCTACTTCAGACAAGACCTTGAAGGTAACGACCAAGGGTGACGAGGAAAACTTTTTGATCCTTCAATATGGTACTATTCTTTTGTATCACAGTCGGAATCCATCTTGATTTTTGAAGACTTCAAACGGTACTTATAGGTTTCCAGTGAATAAACGTACGAAAAAGGGTAAAACCTTGTGGAGAATTGTATAGACGACACAAGTAAAAGGTTTTAGAGATGTATAAAACAATATAGGTATCACCAAAATAAGAAAAAAAAGAAAAAATTAAACGGTACGGTAAACCGAAGGTCAAGGAACTGATCCCCAACTTGGACCCTGGGGCTGTCAATTTTGCACCTAGGCTTGGTGACCTAACGATCCCTTAAGGGGTCTTACGAAGATTTTTATTAAAAACTGGTGACTCAGTGTGTTTATCAAAAGAATATTTCGACAACTTGAATTCCATTTCCAATTCACTGTAAAAGGACCCCATTCGAGATAAAAAACGATTCTCTTAGTGAAAGATATAATTGAAAGTTTGCAGATGTAGAGTTGGTAATATTAACATTAGTATTAATATTAGTGTTGGTTGTAGGAGGAGGAAAAGGGGGGGAGAAGTTGTAATGTGACAACAAGAACATAAGTAAAACTACAAGAAATTATAGGACGGGAAAAAAACACGTACACAAAAACTACGGTCTATTTTCAGGAATCATGATAATTGGAAATAAGTGTACATGTCTCCGACATATTAAGAAACTTGTGGAAAATACCTACAATAATGTGGTACATTCATCGGAATAACTAAACAACGTCTCATTTTTCAACTTAATTAAGGTTTTCCAAAACCAGGGGTGTATGTGTACCGTCGTTAGACACAATCAAGGATAAACGGACCGGTAAGTCGTTTTGATTGTGCCGTCAATTGACTTTGTTTTTCGTCAAATAATTTGTTAGTCACTCAACAAAGAGGGGTACCATAAATGACTGACGTACTCAAATAGGAGACCAACGAAACCTTGAGATATCCATTTTGATAGTGGATTAAAGTTGAGATTTTCTTATATCTTTTCCCTATTTTAATATAGTCAGAATGATACTAATCTATGTCATAGTATAGAAATAAAAATAAATACTTAAAAAATTACATATATTAGAAACTGGTACTTGAAGTCTGGATTTACATATGAAATGTAAATGTCACAGAAACCCCGGTTCCTTATTAATGGATAAACAACATCAATACCACTCTATTCCATTTCTATTTAATGGATGTCATATAGTAACAATATTCGTAAAATGAATCTTTAATGTGTAATATTAGTACATCTTTCTTGACAACAATGATTCATTATACTCTATCTCTACATCAAAAAGAGTTATATTTTACCTTTAAATTAATACTCACAGACCAAAAATACCTCATCTACAGTCTTATTCAATTCGTATCACGAATTCTCGTGTCAAAGAACTAAGTCTCACCAACCCTAGTTTAAGGTCGAAGTGGTGAACCTTCGTAACACAGGAACCCGCTAAATAAATTGGACAGAGATATGATCCAAGAGATACACAATACACTTCACTCTAACACTTCCAATTATAAACACTTCTGTGAACCTTCACTTAGGAAGACACCTTTCTAAAGGTTACTTTCGGTCTTTAGGAAACAAGTACTAATTAAAATTTTTACTTTCGATATAAGTGGATGGGGGTTTAGGAACAATGAGATAGGGAGTAAAGGAAACAGAAAGTACCACTACTAAGTGGTACACCAGATATTGATTTGACCTTTTGCATTTATGAAAAAAACCGTACTAAAAAATCCACGGGTTCGTATAAATATATATGTTTTAATGAAAGTTTGTGTCACATGTCTAACTTGGTTATTCGAAGTCTTCCTCCTTTCCTGAACCAAAGGTTTTACTGAACTAATATCTTACGTGAACTGAAAAAAACTGGTGAAGTCCAACCCTATAACAACCCTTAATTTTCCGGTCTCTTAAAATCTCAACTTTACTTGGAACCCGTGGTACTTAGGTCGGAGGATAGGACGTGTCCTTTCGGAAGGTGTCCTTCTAAGTGAAGGTGAGGATAAAAGTATTTAAGTCATTGTCCTTTCAGTAAACGTGCACTTCGTCGGAGAAAGGAAATTAGTCACAGAGAATGAATGAGTGCATCTTGAGTTTCTACGAAGATTGTAGGTCCGTGGTCGAGAAAAAGAAAAAAGACCTTTATTTATGTCTTATTCAGTTAAAGTGTACCGAAATATTTCCATCAAAATAATATTTTACTTAGTGTATATATCTTTCCTTTTATTTTCGAACCACTCGATTCCACTTATAAAAACATTGACTGTGGGTCCAGTTCTTTGTCTTACGACGGTCGGTGGGACCCTTGAAGAGAAACACGGAGTACGGTTAGTATTGGGAAGAGACAGGAACTTTCATAGGTCATAGAACTACAAATATCATTGGTGGAGGAACATAAAATGATCAAATTAATGAATTCACACGTAGACATCTGTGACAACAAATTAACCCAAGTAATTCTTAAAAACATACAGAAAATTCAGAGAAAATTATAATCTTAGTTGACAATTTATATGTGAATGTATATACAAGGGTCTGGTTCACGTATCCAGTGACTTGCTAGAAATTAATGATACGAGAAGACCAACGTCAGGTAACCTACGTTGTACCAAATAGTTTACGGAGTCTTATCACTCAAATCTTCATTTGTGTCACGTGGTCCACACGATGTGACAACTTCTCTTATCACTATCAGATACTATCACTATCAGTTTTAAATTTATAGTAAAATTTAAATTTTCAGTTATACTATATTTTTTCTCTTGGACTTAACTTCTTTATCTACAATTTTTCTCCGTACGATATAAAATTAATTTTGAGTGAAAGTAAAAAGTATCATACTTGAAGTCAAAGATTATTACATCGTATTGAAATGTAAAATGAAAGAAGTCACTTTAGATTCTGTTTACTTAGTCTGTATAAATTTGTATTGAACTCACATGTGTTACTATACCTCTATTTTGATCCATGTATTTTAAATATCAACAGATTTTAAAATATTTTTTATTTCTCTATAATTTACCTAGAAAATATTGACATTTCATTCTCCATCTAACGACATTGGTACGTTTCGGTTTCGTCTTTTTATGTCACATTTTCATGGACTCTCAGGACTTGAGATCTAAGTCTGGTAGTCACTACCATAATCTTGTGGGAAGTCGATGAAAGAGTGACACACTTGACTTCGTCGATTAATAACAGAAATTCGGACTCAAAGGAGTAGACATTTTATCAATAAGATCTCGTGGACGATAACCTCTTCCGTTACCGTTGGGTGAGGTTTTAAGAACGGACCTCTAAGGGTCCCTGTCCCCTCGGACCTCCCGACGGCAGATACCCCAGTGTGTCTCAGCCTGTGCTGACTTCACTGAATCGTCGTCGTTGTCGTCTCGTAGACGAAATATCTTACCAAACACTCCTATTAATTTACTATATAAAGTGTATTTGACAAATCATTCTACGAGTCGTATCTCTCGTAAATGATTCAATTTTATAAGTGATTAACGAGAACAACTTTAAATTATATTAGAAGTAAGGACTCTCCCTTAATCACATAATCCCAAATAAAAATAGAGTGTATAGACAGTGTATAAACGAAAGTACAATCTGACTCTCGATTGTAGACATGATGGATCCTAGACAAAAGATGAGGTACAGAAGACAACCTCTATCGTCGCTTATGAATGGTCTTCCTTTTTTATAATCTCACATTAATATGAAAATACTCCCATCTTAAGTGTCAACAGTACGAGAATTCATCAGGTCTACATGAGGACACGCGTGATACTACTAGGAAGTAAAGTAACTATTAAGTCTTTTTAACAAACCGCTCAGTGACTCGGATACTTTATAACCTTATCGGTGGTCAAAGAGTATGATAATTATTCTAATGTTAGTGTAAGTACAAATTTATGTTCTCGATTTGACTCCAATTTATCTCCAGAGGTAGATTACACCTACAACCTCTTTTCGATCTACGTCCTGACCAACTTCTCGACTTCTTAATCCAAAACAATTTACATAAAAACTATCATATAAACATCAGAAAATCACATATGAAAACAATTTACGTAAACATCTATCTAAAAACGGATTAATTTGTTTCTCTCACGATACAACCAGACGCATATGATGTTCTTAGCATTACTACCTCGTCCCTTTATAAACACACGTTAAAATTTCCGATGATGCACCTACACTAAATCTGGAACCCCTGACCACGGGGTGTCTCCACTAATTGTTTAGAAACTGATACCAGTCTTAGACTAGATTTGTTGTTAAAATACTTTTAAAGGGAATTCTGAAACCCCAGATAGGTAAAAGATAAATCTAAAGAAGGTACCTTTAATTAAAGTCTCCATTTATATATATAACACGAATACAAAGATACCTTATAATATGTATATTACATTTGGTATAAATAATTTTATTGTGTAAATTAACTTTAAACCAAATAAGTTCTCCATTCTATAGTTCAACCTCTTTATGTCCGTTAATAGATCTATAACACAGGTATCCTTTATTTTATAAACTAATTTTTTAGTACCTTATTAATTTTCAGATCCAAATACTCGGTATCTTAGTAACAAAGTAAAAGTTACTTAATTTTTATTATGGTACTTGTGCACAGTCGAACGGGAAGACAAGTTCTCGACTTTCAAATGATTATCGAATCTCGACCGATACACCGAAGTGTGACAGGTCAGACAGAAGGACGGACTGAGGGTCCCCTTAGTACCAGAACTCAAGACACAAGTAGTTTATGAATGTAATCCTATATTAAATATGTAATTGTGTGAGGGTATGTATACACACCATACAGATTTATCGTATATAAAAAAACGTACACGTTTAAACGTCTTAAACAGATAGACAAGAACCTCAAAAAAAAATAATCCAGAAATCCTAAAAGATATAGTTTCTAGTACAGTAGACGTCTCTGTCAAAATGAAGAGTGAAAGACTAAAACTACGAAAAGTAAAGAAAAGGAAAAGATCCTAAAGGGTCGATATAACTTATCTTCACCGTTCTCACCAGTAATAACAGAACAAGAACTATAATCTCCTTTTTGAATGTTGGAATATGATAACTCATACCACAAACGACACCCGAACAGTATATACTAAATTAGAGAAAAGATCATTAACCAGACAAATCTAAAAAATGGTCAGTCTAGTCAAGTCAAGTCAACGAGTCAGCATAGAAACACTGGGGTACCGGACGTCGTACGGTCCGAAAGGACAGATAGTCGTTGAGGGTCTCGGATGAGTTTGAGTACAGGTACCTCAGACACTATGGTAAAGGAAGATTAAGTCAGAATTATCCAAAATCAAAATCCTTAATTGGTCAAGAAAATTCATCAGGTTAAATAACCACATCAGAAAAAACTAGGAAACATAAAACACACCATCGTCAACATTACAGAAAAAGTATGAAAATAAATAAAAACAGGAGATACAAAAAAACGACTACCTCGGTCGTTACGTAAATCATCCTTGACGTAGGAAAACAACGGGAGGCTCTCAGGATCGACGACGAAAAAGTCCGAAAAGGAAGGAGTGTCAGTGGTGAGGGGTGCTCAGAACGTCGTGTAGAACCGTATGACTTTTGCCACTCTTTCTTCAGCCAAACGAACAGTCACAGAAACAACATGTCGATCCCTTCGGCCAACGAGTGAGTCCATGAGAGTGTAAGAGGGTCACCTCTTTAGTGTCCGATTCCTTCAGAGGAAACCGTGACTCGATACTGTGGAACCTCCTCTCCACCATCCATCATTTCATTTTGACAAGAATTGGAGTAGTCACACAGGTAGAACATAAACAGAGACGAGGTCCCTACACGACCATGAAGAGGCACCTGAGGGTCTTAAAGTGTTTCCGTCACAACAGACAACCACTAACGTGTCTAGTAGGACTTATACGTCCTTGGAATCTGATACCGAATGAAAAGATTAAGGAATCACCACAGAAACCTTCTCTATTTCGAAATTAAAATTTTTCAAGTTGTGTACTTAAAAAGAAAATACTAATCAGAAATGGATGAGATTCGAATACTTCTATAAAGAGATATAAAATAGGATCTTGAAAATATTAAAATCGAAAATAAAAATCAGTCCCTAAGTAAAGTTCAATTTCAAAAGACATACCACACTCCATCTTCAACTTGAAGTCATAAAAGGTATCTTATAGGTCATTAAAGTTGTAGTAAGTAACTTTCTAAGAGAAAAAGAATAATTTAAAACTGTGGAAACGTTTTTCAGTCAACTGGGATATGTAGTTAAAGACTCGAGAGATAACTGGATAAACAAATACGAATCCGGTTATGACGTAACAGGACTAACCACGTCAAAATATCATTTAGATCCTTAGTCCACTACAGTAAGGAGGTCAAAACAAGATTCTTCTAAACCCCTATCACATCCAAAAACGTAAACGTACAGTCAAAACGTTAGTCGACCACTTAAAGAATTTGTTTTAACCAACTGTATAACTAAAGGATAACGACGACAAGGTTTGATGGTTTTTGAATCACCGAAATTTATTGTACTAAATAATAGAATGTAAAAACCTCTAACCTTCAGGTTTTACCTATAGAGACTCTTTTAGTGTTCTACAACCATCCCAACGTAATAAAAGACCTTCGAGATCCTTCTTAAGTAAAAGAACGTGAAAAGTCAAAGATCCCCGACGGTACCAGTGACCGTATACCTAAGGAGGGGAGAAGTTCGGTCCTTACCGGTCAGATCGGAAAGAGTCTAGCTAGTGAGACTGTAACTGAGAAGACATAGGAAAAAGGAAGTAACTTCCTACGAAGACCAACATAACCCAGGTAGGTATATTAAGTCTTGTGAGAGGGATGAAATTCCAAAGACCAATCGTCGGAATTAAGGTGGACTTTGAAATTGAGAAAGAATGACGTAGTGTATTATATAAGTGTTCAAGTTTCCCTATCTTACTCCTGGAGAGACCCCCTCGGTAATAAGACGGATGAATTAACCTCTACAAAACTTAGACCTCTAGTCAAGCCCCTTTTAACTGTAATATTGTTATAATACAGAAGGTTAGCTACTTGTACCAGATCGAGGTATAAATAAATCCGGAAGAAACTCAAGAGAATCACTACAAATCATCAAAAGTTTCATCTTCAGAACATGTAGTAAGTAAATTTAAATAAGATAAATTTTACGATAATATTGACCATAATAAAATGTGAAAGTTAAAAGTTAACAAATAACGAGTATATCTTTAGGTTAAGTCAAATTTAAAAGTGGAAAGTACCTCGGTGGTAAGTTGAAATGAACAATTAAGAACAATGTCAGAGAGAATGTCAAAATTTGACTTAAACATAAATAGAACAAGGACTTAAGTCCTCCTTTTATTAGTAATAAAGTAATAATTTGTATCACAATCAAGTTCGAAAAAAAACTGATCAGAAATCATTTAATTAATTCGTGTGACGTTGTCTCTTAGACCGACTGTGACGGTAAGTCAGAAGTAGAACTGTTGGTAATTAGATATCTACTTTATGACCGTAGAAATGTAGAAGTGAAAGATCTTTTCTTGTGACATCTTTTACCAGAGATGGACGGAGAAGGAAATCTAAGAATGTACTTATATACATTAACAAGAATGAAAGATCGGGAATATCATGTTTTTTTGGTCTGTCTCACGACGATTTCACCCAAGACTCATAGTTAGTTATTATATAAAGTGTGTGACAATTGTTAAGAAAGAAATCAGACAACCAAGACCCAATAAACTGTAAAAGTAACTAGAAAAAGAACCGACGTAATTAACACTTTTTTAATTCTATAATGTAGTTAACAGATGATAGACTCGACAAAGTATAGTCTTTTTGTACAAAGAAAGTGTATATTTTCTGTTAAACAAACCTATATCTTAATAAACGATCTCTTAAAAAGGTGACGTTTGAAAGTCACCGGTAAAGTTCCTGGTATGAATTGTACAGAAAAAATGAAGGTTGTAGAAACGAAGGTAGTTTCAATGATATAGACGAAGAAAGAAAAGTAGAAGTTAAAACAGTGATGTGATGTTTTACAATTGGGATCGTTTTTGATCTCATGTACTTCACTACCTGACTGAGTTTAAAGACTTGTTGGATAAGATCTAAAAGATTAAAACATCCCGTGAACAAAAGTCAGAACCGACTCGTGATCGGAAAACCGTTTATATTAAGTAACGAGACCCTCCACCGTATCGGTACACCGAATATGTTAGGATATCTACTAAGGTAATATATAGTAGAAAATAAAATTTTTAATAAAATAAATAATATTAGCCTCCGATTAATGAAATGTTATAACACCAACAAAAACGGTATGTAACTGTACTTAATCGTACCCACATGTACATAGGGGAGAGAGGGATTGGTGTGAGGGTGGAGGGAGGGGTAAGGTAGGAAGTCCCAACAGGGTCACGTGGTCGAAACTCACGGGACAAAGTACGTAACTTGAACCTGACCAGTAGATAAAATGTATACCATTATATGTACAAAGTTACGATAAAAGAGTTTAATAGGGTGGGAGCGGGAGAGGGTGTCTCAGGTTTTAGACAAGAATATAGACACAGAGAAAACGACAGAGTGTATATCCCACCAACAATGTTAGAAAGATTTAAGGTATATACGTAATTATATGACATAACCATACAAAGAAAAACTGAATGAAGTGAGACATATTATCCGACGTCAAAGTAGGTGGAGTAATCTTGACTGAGTTTACACAAGAAAAATTAATCGAGTCATTATAAGGTAACACATATGCATGGTACCGAAAGAATAGGTAAGCAGACGGGTACCTGTAGATCCAACGAAGGTACAGGATCGATAACATTTGTCACGACGTTACTTGTAACCCCATGTGTACAAAGAAAGTTAAGACCAAAGGAGTCACACAGACGGGTCGTCACCCTAACGACCCAGTATGTCGTCAAAATAAAGGTCAAAAAATTCCTTAGAGGTGTCACAAGAGATATCACCGACATGATCAAACGTAAGGGTGGTTGTCACATTCTCCCAAGGGACAAGAGACGTCGGAGAGGTCGTAAACAACAAACATCTGAAAAAGTATCGTCGGTAAGACTGACAGTACTCTACCATGGAGTGACACCAAAACTAAGCGTAAAGAGACTATTACTCACTACAACTCGTACAAAAGTACACAAACAATCGGTAGACATACAGAAGAAACCTCTTTACAGACAAATCAAGAAACCCGGTAAAAACTAACCCAGTAAATAAAAAGACCATAACTCGACGTACTCGTCGAACA
>SJYO01047121.1:0-10000 GCA_006410555.1 Capra ibex
AGTGGGTGGACATTCCCTTCTCCCAGGGATCTCCCTGACCCAGGGACTGAACCAGGGTCTCCTGCATGGCAGGCATATTCTTTACAGTCTGAGCTACAGGGAAGAATATTTGTAAATATTTGAATATTTATAAATATTCAAAGCAGTTTGCAAACTTTAGGGAGACTCAGATTGACGGACCATGTCTTATCAAGGACCATAAGACAGGCAAGATCTGTACAGTTTTAACTTTTGCCTTATTAACCACACCTAGGCACAGAAGAAACATGTTTTGAGTGTTTTTGTTAGGCAAAGGCAATATTAGGGTTTACCTGTGTAGAGACTTCATCTGATCAAATAGAGTTGACCCAGAGGCTGAATTTTTAAAGGGGAAGAGGAGAAAAATAAAGTTTTTTTTTTTTTTTTTTTTNTTTTTTTTTTTTTTTTTGCTGTGGTGGGTCTGTGTTGCTGCACATGGACTTAGTTCTCCTGAGGCATGTGGGATCATAATTCCTGGACTAGAGATCAAACCCGTATCCCCTGTGTTGGAAGGCAGCTTCTTAACCACTGGATCACCAGGGAAGTCCCTATCGTTTTCTTAAGAAATATTTTTTTAACTGGAAAATTTATTTCTACATAGTCACAAAAAGATAAAAAGTTCAGTCTTCTCCCCATTCCTAAAGCAGATCCCAGGAGGCCACACTGAGGTCACGAACAGGCTGATTTGGGGCCACCGGGTGTGGGCACAGTCTGCAGTTAGCTAATGGTCAATGTCAGGTCAGCACACCCTGGGTATTTCATCACCTCAGCCCTGCTTCTACATGTTAGTTATCCTGGGCATGCGCTCTGCCATACTCCTAGTCCACTCTCCAGGGAGGTTTTCCACTCCCATGACCACAACACAATCTATATAGGGATCATGATATTTCCCACAGGTCTGTTTCTAAAGCTGACATCCACATCCACTCTGAACTCCAGATTCATTTTTTCTGGCTACCTGCGTGACAGTTCCACTTGGATGTCTAATATCCATCTCAGATTTTACATGAGGCTCAGACGGTAAAGTGTCTGCCTGCAACGCAAGAGACCCGGGTTCGATTCCTGGGTCAGGAAGATCCCCTGGAGAAGGAAATGGCAACCCACTCCAGGACTCTTGCCTGGAAAATCCCATGGACGGAGGAGCCTGACAGGCTACAGTCCATGGGGTCGCAAAGAGTCGGGCACAGCTCAGCGAGTTCACTTTACTTGCCTTCTCCAACCTTCCATCCCAGCTGTGCCCCTGGCAAAAGACCACAAACTGATAAAATTGCACCACCATCAACCCAGGCTAAATTAGATTATTTTCTTCACATCTCACTCTTCCTCTCTGGTCCATGAAGAAACCTTGCTGATGTATTCCAATCCATCTGCATTTCTTTGTTTCTTCATCCTCCACTCCAGTTCAACCATTGTCTTTCACCTGGACCAGCTGTGATAACTACTAACTGGTCTCCCAGCTTCAACCCTTCTCACTCTGTATTGCTCAATATAGCCAGTACCCCTAAATTCATATTCGGGGGATTCATTTTCTTTTCAGTTCAGTTCAGTCGCTCAGTTGTGTCTGACTCTTTGTGACCCCATGAATCGCAGCATGCCAGGCCTCCCTATCAATCACCAACTCCGAGTTCACACAGACTCACATCCATCGAGTCAGTTATGCCATCCAGCCATCTCATCCTCTGTCGTCCCCTTCTCCTCCTGCCCCTAATCCCTCCTAGCATCAGAGTCTTTTCTAATGAGTGAACTCTTCCCATGAGGTGGGCAAAGTACTGGAGTTTCAGCTTCAGCATCATTCCCTCCAAAGAAATACCAGGGCTGATCTCCTTCAGAATGGACTGGTTGGATCTTGCAGTCCAAGGGACTCTCAAGAGTCTTGTCCAACACCACTGTTCAAAAGCATCAATTCTTCAGCGCTCAGCTTTCTTCACAGTCCAACTCTCACATCCATACATGACCACAGGAAAAACCATAGCCTTGAGTAGATGGACATTTGTTGGCAAAGTAATGTCTCTGCTTTTGAATATGCTCTCTAGGTTGCTCATAACTTTCCTTCCAAGGAGTAAGCGTCTTTTAATTTCATGGCTGCTGTCACCATCTGCAATGATTTTGAAGCCCCCAAAAATAAAATCTGACACTGTTTCACTGTTTCCCCATCTATTTCCCATGAAGTGATGGGACCGGATGCCATGATCTTCCTTTTCTGAATGTTGAGCTTTAAGCCAACTTTTTCACTCTCTTCTTTCACTTTCATCAAGAGGCTTTTTAGTTCCTCTTCACTTTCTGCCATAAGGGTGGTGTCATCTGCATATCTGAGGTTATTGATATTTCTCCTGGCAATCTTGATTCCAGCTTGTGTTTCTTCCAGTCCAGCATTTCTCATGATGTACTCTGCATAGAAGTTCAATAAGCAGGGTGACAATATACAGCCTTGACGTACTCCTTTTCCTATTTGGAACCAGTCTGTTGTTCCATGTCCAGTTCTAACTGTTGCTTCCTGACGTGCATATAGGTTTCTCAAGAGGCAGGTCACGTGGTCTCGTATTCCCATCTCTCTCAGAATTTTCCACAGTTTATTGTGATCCACACAGTCAAAGGCCTTGGCACAGTCAATAAAGCAGAAAGATGTTTTTCTGGAACTCTCTTGCTTTTTCCATGATCCAGCAGATGTTGGTAATTTGATCTCTGGTTCCTCTGCCTTTTCTAAAACTAGCTTGAACATCTGGAAGTTCACGGTTCACATATTGCTGAAGCCTGGCTGGGAGAATTTTCAGCATTACTTTGCTAGCATGCGAGGTGACTACAATTGTGCGGTAGTTTAAACATTCTTTGGCATTGCCTTTCTTTGGGATTGGAATGAAAACGGACCTTTTCCAGTCGTGTGGCCACTGCTGAGTTTTACAAATTTGCTGGCATATTGAGAGCACTTTCACAGCATGATCTTTCGTGATTTGAAATAGCTCCACTGGAATTCCATCACCTCCACTAGCTTTGTTCGTAGTGATGCTTTCTAAAGCTCACATCACTTCACATTCCAGGATGTCTGGCTCTAGATGAGTGATCATACCATCGTGATTATCTTGGTCATGAAGATCTTTTTTGTATAATTCTTCTGTGTGTTCTTGCCACCTCTTCTTAATATCTTCTGCTTCTGTTAGGTCCATACCATTTCTGTCCTTTATCAAGCTCATCTTTGCATGAAATGTTCCCTTGGTATCTCTAATTGTCTTGAAGAGATCTCTAGTCTTTCCCATTCTGTTCTTTTCCTCTATTTCTTTGCATTGATCGCTGAGGAAGGCTCTCTTATCTCTCCTTGCTATTCTTGGGAACTCTGCATTCAGATGCTTGTATCTTTCCTTTTCTCCTTTGCTTTTGGCTTCTCTTCTTTTCACAGCTATTTGGAAGGCCTCTTCAGACAGCCATTTGCTTTTTTGCATTTCTTTTCCATGTGGATGGTCTTGATCCCTGTCTCCTGTACAATGTCACAAACCTCTGTCTATAGTTCATCAGGAACTCTATATATCAGATTTAGTCCTTTAAATCTGTTTCTCACTCCCACTGTATAATCATAAGAGATTTGATTTAGGTCATACCTGCATTGTCTAGTGGTTTTCCCTACTTTCTTCAATTTAAGTCTGAATTTGGCAATAAGGATTTCATGATATAAGCCAGAGTCAGCTCCTGGTCTTGTTTTTGTTCACTATATAGAGCTTCTTCATCTTGGCTGCAAAGAATATAATCAATCTGATTTCGGTGTTGACCATCTGGTGATGTCCATGTGTAGAGTCTTCTCTTGAGTTGTTGGAAGAGGGTGTTTGCTATGACCAGTGCATTTTCTTGGCAAAACTCTATTAGTCTTTGCCCTGCTTCATTCCGTATTCCAAGGCCAAATTTGCCTGTTATTCCAGGTGTTTCTTGACTTCCTACTTTTGCTTTCCAGTCCCCTATAATGAAAAGGACATCTTTTTTGGGTGTTAGTTCTAAAAGGTCTTGTAGGGCTGCATAGAACCCTTCAACTTCAGCTTCTTCAGTGTTACCGGTTGGGTCATTCATTTTACTTTACATTCAATATCACAAATTGACTTTCATTCATGAGTTTATATTTTTCACCCTAGAAGGGCTATATAGATTCGCCCTCAATAGAACTGAGGTAAATTTTGAGTGGTACCACGTTACTTTATCGCAGGGTGCTACAGTTCAAGTAAAAATCACACGGGGATGTTTTATAAGGGTAGCATCCATGCACAGCAGTGGTGAGAACAGGAAGTGTGTCTCTAGGAAAGCCAGCCCTGCTACCCTTGGATTGTCACTGTAGCCCAGGGTGAGCTTGTCAGAAAGGGACTCTGCTATGCCAGCATCCAGGGCCACCATCTTGCTACCCAGAAATCTGCTTCAAACAAAATGAAGACCCCTTGATTTCATTCCCTTCCCAATCCCATTCCCTTCACTGTTTCTGGAGATCAACACCAATCATGATTTTCAGGCCATATTTTTATAGCTCATCTATTCAGAGTCACCCACAATCACCAGAGCCTCACCTCACCCATGCCCACCCCATGTACCACATTGTTTATTAGGGGAAGGTAGATTTTGTATTGTTCACAGGCCATGGGTCCCCTTCTTCCCTCCCTCTGTGCAGATCTTGAGCTGCCTGTGGACAGGGCATTGGTAGCTCAAGAGACTCCTGGATACCTGTTTTAAAACTTGAAAGGTTAAGGGTTTGCATGCATGAATCAACAAGGCACCTTTATTTCTTTAGGAAGCAATTTATTGGAACAACTGGCAACACTGAAAGAAGGAAAACTTAAGTGAACTTATTCTGCAAAAGCAATACTGCAGTCTGTATCTTTTCATGTGTTTGTTAGCCATCTGTATGTCTTCTTTGGAGAAATGTCTATTTAGTTCTTTGGCCCATTTTTTGATTGGGTCGTTTATTTTTCTGGAATTGAGCTGCATAAGTTGCTTGTATATTTTTGAGATTAGTTGTGAGTTGCTTCATTTGCTATTATTTTGTCCCATTCTGAAGGCTGTCTTTTCACCTTGCTTATAGTTTCCTTTGTTGTGCAGAACCTTTTAATTTTACTTAGATTCCATTTGTTTATTTTTGCTTTTATTTCCAGTATTCTGGGAGGTGGATCATAGAGGATCCTGCTGTGATTTATGTCGGAGAGTGTTTTGCCTATGTTCTCNAGTGTTTTGCCTATATTCTCCTCTAGGAGTTTTATAGTTTCTGGTCTTACGTTTAGATCTTTAATCCATTTTGAGTTTATTTCTGTGTATGCTGTAAGAAAGTTTTCTGGTTTCATTCTTTTACAAGTGGTTGACCAGTTTTCCCAGCACCACTTGTTAAAGAGGTTGTCTTTAATCCATTGTATATTCTTGCCTCCTTTGTTGAAGACAAGGTGTCCATAGGTGTGTGGATTTATCTCTGGGCTTTCTATTTTGTTCCATTGATCTATATGTCTGTCTTTGTGCCAGNGTTCCATTGATCTATATTTCTGTCTTTGTGCCAGTACCATACTGTCTTGATGACTGTGGCTTTTTAGTAGAGCCTGAGGTCAGGCAGGTTGATTCCTCCTGTTCTATTTTTCTTTCTCAAGATTGCTTTGGCTATTCGAGGTTTTTTGTATTTCCATACAAATTGTGAAATTATTTGTTCTGCTCTGTGAAAAATACCGCTGGTAGCTTGACAGGGATTGCACTGAATCTGTAGATTGCTTTGGGTAGTATACTCATTTTCACTATATTGATTCTTCCGATCCATGAACATGGTATATTTCTCCATCTATTAGTGTCCTCTTTGATTTCTTTCATCAGTATTTTATAGTTTTCTATATATAGGTCTTTAGTTTCTTTAGGTAGATATATTCCCAAGTATTTTATTCTTTTCATTGCAATGGTGAATGGAATTGTTTCCTTAATTTCTTTTTCTACTTTCTCATTATTAGTGTATAGGAATGCAAGGGATTTCTGTGTGTTGATTTTATATCCCACAACTTTACTGTATTCATTGATTAGCTCTAATAAGTTTCTGGTGGAGTCTTTAGGGATTTCTATGTAGAGGATCATGTCATCTGCAAACAGTAAGAGTTTTACTTTTTCTTTTCCAATTTAAATTCCTTTTATTTCTTTTTCTGCTCTGATTGCTGTGGCCAAAACTTCCAGAACTGTGTTGAATAGTAGCAGTGAAAGTGGACACCCTTGTCTTGTTCCTGACTTTAGGGGAAATGCTTTCAATTTTTCACCATTGAGGATAATGTTTGCTGTGGGTTTGTCATATATAGCTTTTATTATGTGGAGGTATGTTCCTTCTATTCCTGTTTTCTGGAGAGTTTTTATCATAAATGGATGTTGAATTTTGTCAAAGGCTTTCTCTGCATCTATTGAGCAAGTATCGTTTGGATGTTGCTTCCAGAGAGCCTGTTGCCTTTAAAGGGCTTCCCTGGTGATTCAGAGGCTAAAGAACCTGCCTGCAGGGTAGGAGACATGGGTTTGATCCCTCGGTTGAGAGGATCCCCTGGAGAAAGGAATGGCTACCCAATCCAGTATTCTTGTCTGGAGAATACCATGGACAGAGCAGCCTAGCAAGCTACAGTCCATAAGGTCACACAGAGTCAGACAGGACTGAGTGACTAACAGTACACTCCTAAGTTTGGATTACTTTGCATTTAATAAAGGTGGTGTTTATACTTCACATGCCTTTTAAAGGCTATTGCTTTTTCAGTTCCAATACGTGGCACCGAGCTGGAGCTTTCCCACTACTAGGTCAGTGGTCTTGGCTCTTCCTGGCCTCCCCACAACTCAAGCATCCACTCTTACCTTTTGTAGAATTTCTTCAGGGACTTCTGGTTGAAGTTTGTCTCTCCATTTTCATAGCACAACTTGGAGGATGCAGGCTTGACCTAGGAGTACTTTAACATCTCCTTTTTCTGGGGAGAAAGTCACTTGGGCATTTAACTTTGTTAGATCTCCCTCCATAAGGGAGGCCGATACAGAAAGCTGTGCCCTATGTATGCTTCCCCGCTCCCTCCTGCCTCAATTATATAAGATCTGAGGTAGAAAATGGAGAGTGTACGTGTACGAATGCCCTGGGTTAACCTTGATGATCTAGCGCTTTTGGAACTTGTTTCATTGGATATTGCCCTGCCTGTGGCTGAGGACCCCCTGCGCCAAATTTAGTACCCTGGTGGATTGAAGGATGGTGAGACCAATCCCTTTGGCCTCTCTGGTGACGCAGGGTACAGGGGTACGGGTGGATTTGTGGCCGTCAGAGGAGTGTTGGTGGAAGCTCTGAACTTTGTGGAGGGCTTCTCACTTGTTATGGCGGGGGAAGCATGGGGGTCACTGAAGGAGGAGCCACATGGATCCAGTCAGGATCATCATTAAGCTCTGACCCAAGAGAGACAGGCCTTTTCTGAGTCTTCTCCCTGAACCATACCGTCCTTCTCTTCTGCAAATTCGTATTCTGCAGAATAACTTAGAAAAACTGGTTGAGGTCAGACATTGTGAACCCTCTCCTTGTACCTGCCTACTCTTGATCTGAGGGGAGGTGATAACACCAGTGCCAGGCAGAGCTAATGGGAGGACCACCAAGAGTTCTCCATCTGGGAGTATGTCCTCTGAAGAAAGACAGGCCCTTCGTGAAGCAAGAGCTCTGAGGTTAGCAGACCAGTTTCCACCACTGTATGGCTCAAGCTAGTTGACTTTTATGCCAGCAAAACCACAAAGGGCTGATCACAAGTGCCAGTAGGAAATGCCTGCCTCCTCTTCCCAGCCTTCACGGATGGGGCTCAACCTGCAGTCTTCTGAGAAACGCGAGGTCTGGGTGATGTGGGAAATTTGGCGGCACCTGGAAAAACATTGCTTTTATGGGTGCTGCAGGGAAGCAGCAGGGTTTGCCAGTCTGGGCTCACAGTACACTTTGTCTCTAGGTAGGAAAAATTGAGGCACACGAGAGACTTGCCCCTGAACTGCTCTCCACAATTCATGCTGGTTCTGAAGGGTTAGCCAGCTCCTCTGAGAATGGATGTTTTCAGGAGAGAGAGACCAGACAACCCATAAGTCAAAGGCCTAGTCAGTATCCCAGGTTTCAAACCCAAGAGCTGAGAACTCTATGTCTCAGTCTATGGATTGTCCTGTCTTAAAAAAAACTGGCCTCCTTCATTCCCTGCCCCCACCCGAAACAGTCTAAGAGGTTTAAGAGAGGAAGCCGGAGCCTAGTTTAATTTCTGGAGCAAAGGCGGCAGTGACTGTCGACAGTTTGGCTATAAGAATTTCCTGGAGAAGCCACAGAGAAGTTTGAGTGTTCACTTAAGGAATACAGAAAAAGAAGCCATCTCTTAGAGATAGTTGGCACAAATGGTAGCTTGAAAGCCACGCGTGGCACCCAGCTGCCAAGGAAGCTGTCCCAGCAGTTCCAAGACTGGAGCCCTTTTGGTCAGAGGCTCCTAATAGTTTTTCCCCTCGTGCTGAGTGGCATGCCTGCCTATCACCAAGGGGCCTGTGAGAGTGAGTCCAGGCTCCATCTCACGTGCCACCCTGAAGAACTTACCCAGTGAGGAGGAAGGTGAAAGACGTGATTGTATCACCCGGGAAAAAGTGAAGTGCAGAAGCTCTGATAAAACACAGTGGTTAAAGTGTGCGGGTGTCTGTTGGTGTGTCTGTGTCACCGTGTGTGAAACATCAAATGCAAGAAGAGGCTTCCAAGGCCCTTTGCATAACTGCTGTGGAAGATACATTAAGTTTTTACTGTGTTTGCTTCCGTCCTAACACGAGGGTATGCTGAGTTCATCTCGAGGCGTCAGCAGTATTTTCTGGTGCCGCAGGTGATTCCAAGGTGGAGCCATGTTTGACAACTAGGATGCTCAAGAATGCTTCTCGAAATCCAGTGTGCGTATTCATTACCTGGGACCTTGTTAAAATGTCGACTCTGCTTCAGGAAGCCTGGGGTAGCGCTTAAAACTTAGAACTACTGAGTATCTAACAGGCTGTCAGGCTGCTGCTGGTTCCCACAGCACAGTTTGAGGAGTAAGGTGCTCGTGCTGGCTTTAGTTACCTGGGATGTCTGGGTCCTGCCCCAGGGACTTACGTAATTAGTCTAGGATGTGTCTGGGGCAGCCACCATTTTAAAAGCTCTATAGGCAATTCCAATGTACAGCAAAGCTTGTGACCCTCAGTGGCAAAGTGCATGGTGATTTATCAAGTGTAATTATTATTTTATCAGCCCTAAGGTGGTCTTCTCTTCCCATTCCATACACCCCAACTTACTCCTCTCCCACCGTCATAGATAGGATCAGGATTACCTCTACATCCTTCCTATGTTTCCCACCTGTGAGGTGGGAACTGTAGCTCAGGATAAAAAGAGGAGGCTCAGGCAACCTGAGTTGCAGAAGAGGCAAAAAGGTTTCTGGGGGCCAATTTAAAGGAAAAGCTATTTGAAACAGAATGTGGCAGAGGCATTGCCAAGAAAACCTCTCACCCAGAAACTTGCCTTCAATCTTGGACCTGAGTCTGCAGCAGTGAAAAGGGCAATCTGTTCTCCTGATTCCTAGGGTAGCAGTTGACAATCAGGATTTATCCCCTTCAGTTAGTACGATGACAAGATTGGTGAAAATGCAAGAGAACCCTGTGGCAAAGAAAAGATAAATTAAAAATGCCTTCTCTGAAGTATAAACACCACAAAGGAACTTACAAGTAGTGTATGATGGTGATGATGGTGATGATGAGAAAAGATGATTACACAAAGTACTAATTATGTGCCAGCCACTGTTCTAAGCATTTAAAATATACTAAATCATCTAGTCTTTTGAGCAACAGTTTTATGATCCGTATTTTACATGTGAGAAACCAGAGGCATGGAAAAGGTAATTAACATGTCCCAATTCCCTCAGTTTAGTAAGTGGCTCAACTGGGATTTGAACCCAGGCCATCCATCGGGAAGAATCCACAACACTGAACTGTTTTCCAAAACAGGAGAGTAAGAAGG
>SJYO01047146.1:0-45530 GCA_006410555.1 Capra ibex
GGAGAGGTCAGCCGCGACCCCGGATACAGGAATACACCTCAACTTCGGCCATGAAGTCCAAAGGAGAGGCCCCGACTGTACCTAGAGTCACAAGGATACCTTAAAGTTCTCTCCTGAGTGCAGAGCAGAGCACACCTCTATCCGTTCAGACGAGAGGAGTGCTTGACAGTTTCAACACAGTTTGAAGGACAGCTCAACTGTATCCCTAGACTCCGAAAGAGAGCTTCACGGTGACCCTACAGTGTGGAAGGTAGCACAAAACTCAGATAGGAGCTCCACTGTTAACTCAGTGACGTTCCCTTAGACCACATAGACCCCACCCAACCCTGTAACCCCAGACAACCTTAACACCGAGCAGGGGACCTCAAGGAGAGCTGAAACTTCAACTCTCGTGGAGGAGAACTCCACTCTGCCCTTGTGGTACTAAGGAAAGGGTTGCTTCGTCACTTTACCTGGGAGTTGAACTCTACTCCTCCCTTTTGGCCCCGAGTGACACTCAACGACGTCCTGGGAGTCTCAAGGAGAGCTCGTCTCTGCATATACAGCCCCTTAAAGAACTCAACGTAGTTCCCACAGTTCCTGGGAACGTTCCGACTTTTGCCTTTCACCCTAAAGAGAACTCTGCCGCGTCACCCTTTCCCGGAGTAGAGTGTGACTCCCCTCTTTGAGGACCAAAAAGAGGTCAAGGCTCTCATTGGAACCACAAGGAGATTTCAATACAGACCCTTCAGTCCCTGGGCGAACACAACGGAGTCCTTTCAGGTCAGAGGTACGCTCAAAGCTCCCCGGAAAGCCCTAAGGAGATCAGCTACGGTCCACGATCCAGGAGTAGACCTCGACTCCGGCGTTGGAGTCCCAAGGAGAGGTCCCGACTGTACCTAAAGCCCCGAGGATTCCTCAAAGTTGTCCTCTCAGTCCGGAACAGAGCAGACCTCAGTACGATCAGGCGAGAGGAGAGCTCGACAGTTTCATCACAGTCCGAAGGAAAGCTCAACTGTTTCATTAGACACCGAAAGAGAGTTCCACGGTGACCCGACAGTGTGGACGGTAGTACAAAACTGAGCTATGAGGACCACTGTCAGTTCAGTCACGTCCGCTTAGACCAACTAGACCTCACATAACCCTGTAGCCCAAGAAAAACTAAACACCGTATTGGGGACCTCAAGTAGAGGTCAAAGTTCAACTCTTGCGGAGGAGAACTCCACGTTCCCTTTGTGGCCCTAAGGAAAGAGTTGTTTCGTTCCTTTACCTGGGAGTAGAGCTCTTCTCCTCCCCTTTGACACCAAGAAGAATTGAACACCGTCTTTGGAGCCACAAGGAGAACTCACCTCTACCCACACAGTCCCTTTAAGAACCCAACGTAGTTCCGACAGTTCCTGGGAAGACTCCGAGTTCTCTCTTCTACCCTAAAGAGAGGTTGCGGTGTCGCCCTTTCCCGGAGCAGAGTGTAACTCCCCTATTAGAGGACCAAAAAGAACTCAACGAGGTCTTTGGAACCCCAAGAAGAGTTCAATGATGAACCTGGAGTCCCTGGACCAACACAACGGAGTCCTTTCAGTTTAGAGGTACGCTCAACACTCTCCGGTAAGCCCTAAGGAGAGGTCAGTCACGGCCCAGGATCCAGGAGTAGACCTCGACTCCGGTGTTGGAGTCCAAATGAGAGGTCCCGACTGTACCTAGAACCCCAAGGATAGCTCAAAATTGTCTCCTCAGTCCGTAGCAGAGACTCCAAGCTGAAGTTGAACTCTATTCCTGGATCCTGGGCCGTGGTTGACCTCTCCTAGGATTCTCCAGGAAGTGTTGAGTGTACTTCTGAACTGAAAGGACTCCGTTGCGCTCTCCCATGGACTTCAGGGACAGTATTGAACTCTCTTTGTGGTAAAAAGGACGACGTTGATATCTTTTTCGTCCTCTAAGAGGGGAGTAACTCTCTACTCCGGGGAAAGGGGACGTCACAGAGCTCTCTTTCGGGCGGAAGGGAGAACTCGGAGCTTTACCAGGAACTGTCGGAACTAAGTTGAGTTCTTAAAGGGGCTGTATGGGAGGGGGTAAGCTCTCATTGTGAATCCCAGGACGGAGTTGAGTTCTTCTCGGGGTAAAAAGGGAGAAGTAGAGTTCTACTCCCAGGTAAAGGGACGAAACATCCCTTCCTTAGGGTCGTAAGGGTAGTGTGAAGCTTTCCTCCGACAGAGTTGAACTTTGAGCTCTCCTTGAGGTTGCCTAAAGGGTGTTAAGTTTTTCTCGGACTACAGGTTTAGGTGAAGTCTATTTGGACTAAGGGGACGTGGCTAAGCTGATAGTGCGGCTTTTAGTTGAGTTTTGTGTAACCGTGCACACCGTCGGGACACCGTGGAGCTCTCTCTCGGTGTCTAGGGATACAGTTGAGCCGGCCCACGGACTGTGATGAAAATGTCGAGCTCTCCTTTCGCCTGAACGTACAGAGGTGTATTCTTCCGGACTAAGGGGACACCTTTGAGGCATCCTTGAGGTTCTAAGTACAGTCGTGACCTCTCTTTAGAATGCAAGGTCGGAGTTGTCATTTTCTCCGGTAACCGGGGACGTGGTTGACGTCTCTTTAGGGCTCTCCGGGGAACGTTGAGCGTACCTCTAAACTGAAAGGACTCCTTTTTACTAGCCCATGGACTGCAGAGACAGCACTGAGGTCTCCTTGGGGTTCAAAGGACGGCGTTGAGCTCTTTTTGGTCCTCTAAGAGGGTAGGTGCACTCTACTCCGGGAAAAGACGACGTCGTAGAGCTCTCTTTAGGGTAGAAGAGAGAACTCGGAATTTTCACAGAAACTGTGGGAACTACGTTGAGTTCGTCAAAGGGATGTAGCGGAAGAGGTGAGCACTCATTGGGGTTCACAGGGCGGTGTTGAGTTCTTCTCGGGGTAAAAAGGGAGGAGTAGAGCTGTACTCCCAGACGGAACTCGGTCGTGCCCTCTAGGGTGGGTACTGTTTCCAGTTCTCCTGCTCAGGAATGTCCATTTCTGCTGAGTCATGAACTCCCTAGGAGACCTCGTGTTCGTAGACGGGGTTTTGGTCTTAGACGGATAGGACGATAAAAAGTGGTTGAGGAGAGAATGGTTGTCCCTTGAGAGGGGCTGGTAGAAAGAGACTTCTTTTAATTGAATCTCGAGATCAAATATTCAGAGGACCCGTACATTAACCTCACAAAGTTAAGTTTGGGGAGACTAACGAAAGAGTGAACGGACTGTCCAAATAGGCCTGAAAAAGTTGATTCGTACACTAACAAATGTCGGAGGTTTGGTGTTCTCCGTGTCCTTCGAATTTTGTAATATCCTTACACCTCGGAAAACTCCTCAATTTTTACTAATCTTATCTTGGCCAATTCCCAAAGTACCAACTCGGTTATGAACGACGGTTCAAAAGTATAGAAAATAAACAACTATATCAAGCATATCTCTTTTTTCGTCAATCATCGGGACCTTAGTGGTTGTAATCTAGAAACTCAATTCATAAAACAACATTGGGTGACGTGGAAACAAGATATACTTACATTGAATTGACATAAATCATGAAACTCCTACTACGTCTAATTTCTTTTTTGTGAAGTTCCCTTTTACTCAAAAAACCAACTAATTGTAAGTAGTTCCTTTTCTCGGTGTTTTACAATTGTCCGGAGATCCGGTCTTCTATTACATTTAGTGGACTCTGGAAAACTTATGTCTTTTCATATGTCTTTCTTTCGGACCATAGCTATTCCCAGTCCTGCCGACGGAGACGTACTGAGACATAGAAGGTAATACATTTTGAATCCTATATGTTCGAGGAAAACGTTTATTTCGATGCCCAGAACGTGTTCGAACGGGAAGGACACAGCATGTAAGAAAGATAGAAATGAAAGAAAAGTCCGACTAGGGAACCCCACGTCACAAGGAGGCACAAGTGAAGAGACGGACCCGAATATTCTCTACCTCGTGTTTCGCCCCGTGGGAGACGATAAGTTCACCACCGGCCACCGGATACACTTGCCCCATTCAGGGACCAGAACCCTGACATAACCGAAAGACACATTTGGTTCCTTATAGTCAGATAAGAGAGGAGATAAGAGATTTGACGTTTAATAAAAGAATAGAGAGATATATAGATATATAGAGACAGCGGAGCGGCAGGTGCAAAGCCTACGGGACCTAAGTTGGCTCCGACATAGGACCATTCCCAGGTACAGAGACGAAGTAACCCTTTCCATAGGGCCGTAAGGACAGGGTTAAGTTCTCTTCCGTCAGAGTTGCACTTTGAGCTCTCCTTGAGGTCCCCAGCACGGTGTTAATTTTTTCTGGGGTTTCAGGGTTAGGTGAGGTCTATGTGGACTAAGGGGACGTGACTGAGCTGACAATGGGGCTCATAGCTGAGTTTTGCACTACCGTATCCACTGTCGGGACACCGTGGAACTCTCTTTCGGTGTCTAGGGATACAGTTGAGCTGTCCTTCGGACTGTGATAAAAATGTCGAGATCTCCTTTCGCCTGATCGTACAGAGGAGTGCTCTACTCCGGACTGAGGGGACACCTTTGAGGTATCCTTGGGTCTCTAGGTACAGTCATGACCTCTCCTTTGGACTCCAAGACCTGAGTTGAGGTCTACTCCTGGATCCTGGGTCGTGGCTGACCTCTCCTTAGGGCTCTCCAGGGAGCGTTGAGTGTACCTCTGACCTGAAAGAACTCCGGTGTGCTCACCCAGGGAGTCCAAGGTCAGCGTTGAGCTCTCCTTGGGGTTCAAAGGGCGACGTTGAACTCTTTTAGGTTCTCTAAGAGGGGAGTTGTGCTGTACTCCGGGAAAAGGTGACGCCGCAGAGCTCTCTTTAGGGTGAAAGGGAGAACTGGGAGCTTTATCAGGAACTGTGGTAACTACGGTGAGTTCTTCAAAGGGCTGTATTAGCAGAGGTGAGCTCTCCTTGTGGATCCCAGGACGGTGTTGAGTTCTTCTCGGGGCAAAAAGGGAGGAGTAGAGCTCTACTAACAGGTAAAGGGACTCAGCAAACCTTTCTATAGGGGTGCAAGGCAGTGTGGAGTTTTCCTCGGTCAGAGTTGCACTTTGAGCTCTCGTTGAGTACACAACACGATGGCCCCAGGTCGGGGCCAACCAAGGTCCCATAGGCTTCGTACCTGCCGATCCGGTCTCTCCATATATCTATATCTAAATATCTGAATCTCAATATCTCCCTCCATTCTGTCGGCAATTCTCTAATCTCCTCTCTTTCTCCGACTATAAGGAACCAAATGTGTTTATCGATTATTTCAGAGTTCTGTTCTCTGAACGAGACAAGAGCATCCGGTGTCCGCGGACGAACTTATCGCCTCCAACGGGGTGGAACCGGAGGGAGAGCGCACGCAGAATCTTCGGACCCGTCTTTTCACTTACGTATCTCGGAGACAGAAGGTTCCCTAGTCGGACTTTTGCTCTCCCTCAATTTCCCTCTTTCTCTCTTTCTTAACTGTACTCCCTCCAGTTCGAACACGTTTTTGGGGTATTGAAATAAAAGTTTTCCAGGAATATATGGGATTCAAAAGGTATTACCTTCTACGTCTTAGTACTTCCCAGTCGTCAGGACTGGAATAGCTATAGTCCGAAAGAAAGACGTACGGAAAGACTTATGTTTTCCAGAGTCCACTAAATGTAATAGAAGACCGGTCCTCCGTACAATTGTAAAATACCATAAAAAGGAACTATTTACAATTAGTTGGTTTTTTGAGTAAAAGGGAACTTCACAAAAAGAAATTAGACGTAGTGGGAGTTTCATGATTTATTTCAATGTAGGAATATCTTGTTTCCACGTCACCCAATGTTGTGTCTTTCATGAATTGAGTTTCTAGATTACAACGATGAACAAAAAAGATATATGTTTGACATAATTAATTACGCGAGGGCCCATGTGTTGTTTATTTCCTATACTTTTGAACCGTCGTTCATAACCGAGTTGTTACTTTGGGAATTGGTCAAAATAAGATTACTAAAAAATTGACAAGTCTTCCGAGCTGTACTCCTCCCTTTTTGTTCCGAGAAGAACTCGACACCGTCCTGTAAACCATAAGAAGAGCTCACCTCTACCCATAAATCCCCTTGAAGAACTCAACGTAGTTCCCACAGTTCCTGAGAAAGCTCCGATTTCTCCCTTACACCCTAAAGAGAGCTCTGTGACGTCACCTTTTCCCGGAGTAGAGCGCAACTCCCCTCTTAGAGGACCAAAAAGATCTCAATGTCGTAGTTTGAACCCCAAGGAGAGTTCAATGTTGCCCCTGGAGTCCCTGGGCGAACACAACGGAGTCCTTTCAGTTAAGAAGGGCGCTCAACGCTCCCCGGAAAACCCTAAGCAGAGGTAAGACACGGCCCAGGATTCAGGAGTAGACCTCGACTCTGACCTTGGAGTCCAAAGGAGAGGTCACGACTGTACCTAGAGTCCCAAGGATACCTCAAAGGTGTCCCCTCAGTCCGTAGTAGAGCACACCTCTGTACGTTCAGACGTAAGGAGAGCTCGAAATTGTCCTCACAGACCGAAGGACAGCTCAACTGTATCCCTAGACACTGAAAGAGAACTCCCCGGCGTCCCGACAGTGTCGTCGGCACCACAAAACTTAGATATAAGTCCCACTGTCAGCTCAATCACGGTCCCTTAGTCCAAATAGACCTCACCTCACCCTGTAGCCCCAGAAAACCTTACCACTTTGCTGGGACCTCAAGGAGAGTTGAAAGTTCACCTCTGACGGAGGAGAACTCAACGGTGCTTTTGCAACCCTTTCCCTTTACCTGGGAATATCGCTCTACTCCTCCCTTTTTACCCCGAGAAAAACTCAACACCACCCTGGGAGCCACAAGGAGTGATCACCTCTGATCATACAGTCCCTTGAAGACTCAACGGAGTTCCCACGGTTCCTGGGAAAGCTCCGAGTTCTCCCTTCTACCCTAAAGAGAGCTCTGCGGTGTCGTCTTTCCCCGGAGTAGAACGCAACTCACCTCTTAGAGTACCAAAAAGAGCTCAACGCCGTACTTTGAACTCCAAGGAGAGCTCAATGTTGCCCCTGGATTCCCTGGGCGAGCACACCGGAGTCCTTTCAGGTCAGAGGTACGCACAACGCTCCCCGGAGAGTCCTAAGGAAAGGTCCGCCACGACCCAGGATTCAGGAGTAGACCTCGACTCGGACCTAGGAGTCCCAAGGAGAGATCACGACTGTACCAAGAGCCCCAAGGATACCTCAAAGGTGTCCTCTCAGTCCGGAGCAGAGCACACCTCTGTACGTTCAGGCGAAAGGAGGACTTGACATTGTCATCACAGTCCGAAGGACAACTCAACTATATCCATAGACACCGAAAGAGAGCTCCACGGTGTCCCGACAGTGTGCACGGTAGCACAAAACTCAGTTATGAACCCCACTATTAGTTCAGTCATGTCCCCTTAGTACACATGGACCTCACCTGACCCTGTAGAACCAGAAAATCTTACCACCGTACTGGGGACCTTAAGGAGAGCAGTAAGTTCAACTCTGGGGGGGAATAACTCCACGCTGCCCTTGCGGCCATAAGGAAAGGACTGTTTCGTCTTTTTATCTGGGAGTAGAGCTCTACTCCTCCGTTTTTGCCCCGAGAATAAAAAACACCGTCCTGGAAGCCACAATGAGAGATCTCCTCTGCTCACAAAGCTCATTGAAGAACTCATCGTAGTGTCCACAGTTTCTGGGAAAGCTCCGAGTTCTCCCTTCGACCCTAAAGAGAGCTCTGCGGCGTCGTCTTTTCCAAGAGTAGAGGGTAACTCCCCTCTTAGAGGTACAAAAGAGCTCAACGCCGTCCTTTGAACCCCAAGGAGAGCTCAATTCTGTCCCTGGAGTCCCTGGTTGAGCACACCGGAGACCTTTCAGGTCAGAGGTACGCTCAACGTTCCCCGGAGAGCCCTAAGGAGAGATGAACCACGGTCCAGGATCCAGGAGTAGACCTCGACTTCGGTCTTGGGATCAAAAGGAGAGGTAACGACTGTACCTAGAGCCCCAAGGATACCACAAAGGTGTTCCCTCAGTCCGTAGCAGAGCACACCTCTGTACGTTCAGGCAAAAGAAGGACTCGACATTGTCATCACAGTCTGAAGGACAGCTCAACTGTATCCCTAGACACCGAAAGAGAGCTCCACGGTGTCTCAAACAACGGCCCCAGGTCCGGGTCACCTAGGTCCCTTAAGCTTCGCCCCTACCTCAACTTCAGACCCTTTCCTGATAAATTAATCTTTATATACTCTCTAATCTTTTTTATCACATCATCCTTTGAGATTACCTCTTTTCTCCGACTTATTTAACCAAACGTACCTTTTAATTATTTTGGAGCTCTGTTCTCCAAACGTGGTAGATGCAATCCGGTGGCCGCGGGTGAACTTATCGTCTCCCACGGGACGGAACCCGGTGGAGAGCGCACCCAGAATCTTCTGTGACGTTCATTCATCTTTACCACTCGGAGGTGTGAGGTCTACCCTTAAGACGGACTCTTCCTCTCCCTACATCTCCCTCTTTCTCTCTCTCTCCTTCAGCTATACCGCCCTCGGTATAAAGGTTCTTTGGTCAAGCTCTTCGACCAGACTCTTTGACCAGGTAGGTAATAACAGACCTTTTAGAAAAATTTGGAAACCAACGTGTATCTCTAGTTACCTATTATTTTTTAATACGTCCCAGTCGACGGGACTGAGAATAGCTCTGGTCCGGAAGAGAGACGTATGAATCGACATATGTGTTCAGAATCCACTAAATGTAGTAGAAGACCGGTCTCCCGGTTAATTTTTAAATTACGGTAAAAGATTATTTCCAGACAGTTGTTCTTTTGGAATGTTCACAACAAGAAGGGTGTCGGACCACGGTGAGAGTCTTTCGTGATTTATTTCAATGTAAGAATGTCTCGTTCCTGTGTTGTTAAATATTGTTTCTTTCTCCTCATGTCACTAAATATTGTTTCTCTTTTAATTAATTGAGTTTTCAAATCACAACGATTGTAGTTTTGATGACATAAGGAAAAACATATAGGGTTAATGTAACTAATTATATGAAGTCCACGGAATTTCTATTTCTTATACCTCGGTACCGTCGTCAGTACCTGAGTTCTCACTTTGGGTTGTGGTTATATTAAAAATCGAAAAACCTTTTCCGAGACATAGAAATTCTACGGAATTCGAAACACGGATAGCGTCAACCCCCCGACATTTGTTAGTGTTCAACATTTTCAGGTTACCTTAGACAGTCCGTTCAATCTCTTGGTAGTCTCCCTAAACTCGACTTTGTAAGGAAAGTATACGTCCTCTGACCAACCTCGAGATTCAATTGTAAAAGGTCTCTTTCCACCACCCCCCTGTCGGGGACAATTACAGTCTTCTCACCTTTCGTCTCATGTTATTCCGTCCGTCTGATACCGAAAACCCCCATCTACGAGTCGGTCTAGTGCAGAAACCCATACAGTCTGAAGGAAGGAGTACTGAAACAGTGTCCGCCTTAAGGAGTGTGACCTAGGATCGTCCGACAGTGTTCACGGTAGCACAACACTCAGCTAAGAGTCAGACTGGTAGCTCAGTCACGTCCCCTTAGTGCACATAGAGTCACCTGACCCTGTCGTCCCAGAAAACCTTACCACCGTCGTGGGGACCTGAAGGAGAGTTGAAAGTTCAACTCTGGTAGACGAGAACTCTACACTACCCTTGCGGTCCTAAGGAAAGGGGTACTTCGTCCCTTTACCTGGGAGTTGAGCTCTACTCCGTTTTTGCCCTGAGAAGAACTCAACACCACCCTGGGAGCCACAAGGAGAGTTCATCTCTGTCATTACAGCCCCTTGAAGAACTCACCGTAGTTCCCACAGTTCCTGGGAAAGCTCGGAGTTCTCCCTTCCACCCTAAAGAGAGCTCTACGACGTCACCTTTTCTCAGAGTAGAACGTAACTCCCCTCTTAGAAGACCAAAAAGAGCTCAACGGTGTCCTTTGAGCCCCAAAGAAAGTTCAATTCTACCCACGGCCCTCGGTCACACTCCTTCGGGCGGGCACTGTTCCAGTACTCCTTCCTTCGACTGTATGCGTTCCGCACGAGTCTGAAGTCCCTGGGGAGACCTTTAAGGATTCGTACATGGGGTTGTTTTTAGACGGCCGAAAACACGAGACGAAAAGGTGAGAAGACTGTAAAAGACCTTTTTCAGTTAAGTGCCGAAATCAGAAGACGTAAACTTTCTCACAAAGTTAGGTTTTTGGGGAGGCTACCGAAAGATCGGACGGACGTCCTGAGACGGTCACACTAACAAACTCTGGAGGACTGGCGTCCTCCGTGTCCTTCGAATTTTGTAGGATCCTTACATCCCCGAAGGCTCCTCAGTTTTAGAAATCTTATCCTGACTAATTTTCAAAGTAAACAACTCAGTTACGAACGACGGTTTAAAAGTATAGGAAATAAAAATCTATATCAACCATATATCTTTATGTTCATCACCTGGACCATAACCGTTGTAATCTAGAAACTCAATTCATGGAAGAAACAATATTGTGTGACGTGGAAACAAGATATCTCTACATTGAAATTACGAAATTCCTCTACGTCTAATTTCTTTTTGTGAAGTCCCCTTTGTTTTAATTGTAAGTAATTCCTTCTCTCGGTTTTTCACAATTGTTCGGAGAACCGGTCTTCTATTACATTTAGTGGACTCTGGAAAACATATGTTTTACTACATATCTTTCTCAGACCCGACACTTGCGATGTATTAAAACACAATAGGTAACTAGAGGCACAAAATAGTTTTCATATTTTCCGGAAGACTTGTTATTTCCTACCCCCGGTCCCCGGTCCCCGGTCAAAGAGCCCGGTCGAAGAGCTTGATCAGAGAGCCGGACCAAAGAACCCTGAGACCGAGGGGGGCACAGAGAGAGAGAGAGAAGAAGAGAGGGGAAGGGAGAGAGACGAGAAATGAAATTGAAGTCCGACTTAGAGGTGGACCCCGCGCCTCCGAACGGTCCAGATGAATGAACGGGACCGACAATTCTGGGCGTGCTTTCCCTCGAATTCCGCTCCGTGGGAATCTATAAGTTCGCCCGCGGCCACCGGGTTGCATCTACCACGTTTAAGGAACAGACCTTAAAATAACCGGAAGACGCATTTGGTTCGATAAGTCGGGAGAAGGAGGTGAATTAGAAGGATGATGCGATGTCAAAGAATTAGATTAGAATATAGTTAGTTATTTGTTCAGAAAGGTGCGGTTGCGGCAGGTGGGAAGCTTAAGGGACCTAGGTGGCCCCGACCTGGGGCCGTCTACCCCTGGGAGAGCACAACGGATTCCTTTCAGGTGAGAGGTACGATTAACGATCCCCGGAGACCCCCGTGGAGAGGTCAACCACGGCCCAGGATCCAGGAGTAGACCTCGAGTCTGGTATTGGATTCCCAAGGAGAGGACACGACTGAACCTAGAGAGCCAAGAATACCTCAAAGGTGTCCCCTCAGTCCGGACCAGAAGACACCTCTGTACGTTCAGGTGAAAGGAGAGGTCGACATTGTCATCACAGTCCGAAGGACAGCTCAACGGTATCCTTAGACACCGACAGAGGGTTCCCCGGTGTCCCGACAGTGTGTACGGTAGCACAAAACTCAGTTAAGAGACCCACTTTCAGCGCAGACACGTCCCCTTAGTCCACATAGACCTCACCTAACTCTGTAGTCCCAGAGAACCTTAACACCGTGCTGGGAACCACAAGGTGAGCTGAAAGATAACCCCTAGCGGAGTAGAACTCCACCCTACCCTTACGGCCCTAAGGAAAGGGCTACTTCGTCCCTTTGCGTGGGAGTAGAGCTCTACTCCTCCCTTTATGCCCCGAGATAAACTCAACACCGCCCTCGGAGTCACAAGGAGAGTTCACCTATGCCCATACAGCCCCTGACGAACTCAATGTAGTTCGCAAAGTTCCTGGGAAAGCTCCGAGTTCTCCCTTCCACCCTAAAGAGAGGTCTACGACGTCGACTTTTCCCGGAGTAGAGCGCAACTCCCGTTTTAACGGACCAAAAAGAGCTCAACACCGTCCTTTAAATCCCAAAAAGAGCTCATTGTTACCCCTGTAGTCCCTGGGCGAACACAACGAAGTCCTTTCAGGTCAGAGGTACGCTCAACGTTCCCCAGAGAGACCTAAGGAGAGGTCAGCCATGCCCAAGATCCAGGAGTGGACCTCAACTCCGGTCTTGGAGTTCTAAGGAGAGGACATGACTGTCCCTAGAGTCACAAGGATACCTCAAAGTTGTTCCCTGAGTCCGGAGCAGACCACACCTCTGTACGTTAAGACGAAAGGAGAGCTCAAAATTATCATCATAGTCCGAAGAACTGCTCAAGTGTATACCTAGACACCGAAAGAGAACTCCACGGTGTCCCGACAGTGTTAACGGTAGTACAAAACTCAGCTATGAGCCCCACTGTCAGCTCAGTCACATCCTCTTAGTCCACATAGACCTCACCTAACCCTGTAGGCTCAGAAAACTTTACCACCGTGTTGGTCACCTTAAGGAAAACTGAAAGTTCAACTCCGGCGGAGGACAACTCTACTCGGCCCTTACGGCCCTAAGGAAAGGGTTACTTCTTCCCTTTACCTGGGAGTAGAGCTCTACTCCTTCCTTTTTACTCCGAGAAGAACTCAACACCGGCCTTGGAGCGACAAGAGCTCACCTCTGCCCATACAGTCCCTTGAAGAACTCAACGTAGTTCCCACAGTTCCTGGTAAGCTCCGAGTTCTCTCTTCCACCCTAAAGAGAGTTCTGCGGTGTAACTTTTCCCGGAGTAGAGCGTAACTCCCCTCTTAGAGGACCAAAAAGAGCTCAACACCGTCCTTTGAACCTCAAGGAGAGGTCAGTGCTACCCCTGGAGTCCCTGGGCGAGCACACCGAAGTCCTTTCCGGTCAGAGGTACGCTCAACGCTCCCCGGAGAGTCCTAATGACAGGTCAGTCACGGCCTAGGATCCAGGAGTAGATGTTGAGTCCGACGTTGGAGTCCCAAGGAGAGGTAACGACTGTACCTAGAGCCCAAGGATACCGTAAAGGTGTCCCCTCAGTCCGGAGTAGAGTACACCTCTGTACGTTTAAACGAAAGGAGAGTTCGACATTGTCATCATAGTCCGAAGGACAGCTCAACTGTATCCCTAGACATCGAAAGAGAGCTCCACGGTGTTCCGACAGTGTGCACGGTAGCACAACACTCAGCTGTGAGCCCCACTGTCAGTTCAGTCACGTCCCCTTAGTCCACGTAGACCTCACCTGACCCTATAACCCCAGAAAACCTTACCACCGTGCTGGGGACCTCAAGAGCTTCAAGTTAAACTCTGACGGAGAAGAACTCCACACTGCCCTTGCAGCCCTATAGAAAGGGTTGCTTCGTTCATTTACCTGGGAGTAGAGCTCTACTCCTCCCTTTTTGCCCCGAGAAGAACTCAACACCGACTTGGGAACCACAAGGAGATCTCACCTCTGCCCATACAGCCCCTTGAAGGACTCAACGTAGTTCCCAAAGTTCCTGGGGAAGCTCCGAGTGCTCCCTTCCACCCTAAAGAGAGATCTGCGGTGTCACCTTTTCACGGAGTAGAGCGAAACTCCCCTCTTAGAAGACCAAAAAGAGCTCAACGTAGTCCTTTGAACCCCAAGGAGAACTCAATGTTGTTCCTGGAGTCCCTGGACGAGCACAATGGAGTCCTATCAGGTCAGAGGTACGTTCAACGTTCCCCGGAGAGGCCTAAGGAGAGGTCAGCTAAAGTCCAAGTTACAGCAGTAGACTTCCACTCCGTCTTTGGAGTCCTAAGGAGAGGTCACGACTGTACCTAGAGCCCCAAGGATACCTCAAAGTTGTCCCCTCAGTCCGGAGCAGACAACACCTCTATACGTTCGGACGAAAGGAGAGCTCGACATTGTCATCACAGTCCGAAGAACAGATCAACTGTATCCCTAGACACCGAAAGAGAGTAACACGGTATGTCGACGGTGTGCACGGTAGTACAACACTCAGCTATGAGCCCCACTGTCAGCTCAGTCACGTCCCCTTAGGCCACATAGACATCACCTGACCCTGTAGCCCCAGAAAACCTTTCAACCGTGCTGGGGACCTCAAGGAGAGCTAAAGTTCAACTCTGGCGGAGGAGAACTCAACGCTACCCTTGCGACCCTATAGAAAGGGTTGCTTCGTTCATTTACCTGGGAGTAGAGCACTACTCCTACCTTTTGGCGTCGAGAAGAACTCAACACCGACCTGGGTGTCACAAGGAGAGCTCACCTATGTCCATACAGTCCCTTGAGTGACTCAACATAGTTCTCACAATTCTTGGAAAGTTCCGAGTTCTCCCTTCCATCCTAAACAGAACTCTACTGTTTGGCCTATTCCCGGAGTAGAGCACAACTCACCTCTTTGTGGAACAAAAAGAGTTCAACACCGTCCTTTCAACCCCAAGGAGAACCCGTGCTACCCCAAGAGTCCCTGTGCGAGCACAAAGGACTCCTTTCAGGTCTGAGGTACATTCTACTCTCCCGGCGAGCCCTAAGGAGAGGTTAGCCACGGGACAGGATCTAGGAGTAGACCTCCACTCCGGATTTGGAGTCACAAGGAGAGGTCACGACTATACCTAGAACCCCAAGGAGACGTCAAAACGGTCTTCGGTCGGACTCCTTAAGGTGGGTACCGTTTCCAGTACTCCTTCCTTCGGACTGTATGCGTTTTTGTACTAGACCGAAGTCCTCAAAGGGGACCCAAAAGGACTTGTAGAGGGGATTTTTGGTCTCAGACGGACGAAATAACATGACACGAAAGGTGAGAAGACTGTATTGTCCCCCGATAGGGGCTGGTGGAAAGAGACCTTTCTCAATTGAGTCTCGAGGTCAATTGTTAGAGGACGTATATTTTTCTTGCAGAACCAAATTTGTGGTACTCACCGAAAGATTGAATGGACTGGCAAGACGGACCTGAAAATGTTGAACACTAACAAATGTCAGGGGTTGGCACTCTCCGTGTTTCGAATTTTGTAGAATTTCAATATCTCGAAAAATCTCGATTCTTAATCGAACCACTTCCCGAAGTAAAAACTCAATTATAAACAACGGTCTGGAGTTATAACAAATAGAAAATCCGTGGACTTCCTATAATTGGTTACATTAACCCTATATATTTTTCCTTATATCATCAAAACTACAATAGTTGTGATCTGAAAACTCAATTAATTAAAAGAGAAACAATATTTAGTGACATGAGGAGAAAGTAACAATATTTAACAAAACAGGAACGATACATTCTTACATTGAAATAAATCACGAAAGACTTTCGTCATAGTCTGAAACCTTTCTTGTTGTGAAAATGCAAAGGACCAACTGTCTGTGAATTAGTCTTTTCCCGACATTCTACAATTAACCGGAAGACCGGTCTTCTCCTACATTTAGTGGATTCTGAACACATATATCGATCCATACGTCTCTTTTTCGGACCAGAGCTATCCTCAGTCCCGACAACTACGACGTATTAAAACATAATAGGTGACTAGAGATACATGTTGGTTTTTATATTTTCGCATGGACTTGTTATTTCCTACCCGGTCAGTCACCTTTCCGACCTAAGGGGGCACAGCTTAGAGAGAGAGAGAGAAAGAGGGAGAGGGAGGGAGAAAGAGGGAGAGGGAGGTAGAGGAAAAGTCCAATTTAAAGGTAAGCCCCGTACCTCCGAGCAGTAGACATGAATGAACGGTACCGAAGATTCTGGGTACGTTCTACCTCGGGTTCTTCCCCGTGGGAGGTGATAAGTTCGCCCACGACCACCGGATTGTATCTACCACGTTTGGAGAACAGAGTTCCAAAATAATCCAAAGACGTATGTGGTCCAATAAGTCGGATAAAAAGAGGTGATTAAAAGGATGATATGATTAAGAAGAATTAGAGAAAAATATAAAGATTTATTCATTCGAAAAGGAGGGGTACGGATGTGGGGAAGCTTAATGGGACCTGGGTGGCACCGACCTGCGACCGTCTCAAAGTTTTCCCCTCAGTCCGGAGTAGAGGACACCTCTGTACTTTCAGGCGAAAGGAGAGTTCGACATTGTCATCACAGTCCGAAGGACAGCTCAACTGTATCCCTAGACTCCGAAAGAGAGTTCCACGGTGTCACGACAATGTGAACGGTAACACAAAACTCAACTATGAGCCCTACTGTCAGTTGAGTCCGTCCCATTATTCCAAATAGACCTCACCTAACCCTGTATCCTCAGAAAACCTTACCACCGTGCTGACGACCTCAAGGAGATCTGAAAGTTCAACTCTGACGGAGGAGAACACCACGCTATCTTGCGGTCCTAAGGAAAGGACTGCTTCGTCCCTTTACCTGGGAGTAGAGTGTTACTCCTCCCTTTTTGCCTCGTGAAAACTTAACACCGCCCTGTGAGCCACAAGGAGAGCTCACCTCTGCCCATACAGACCCTTGAAGAACTCAACGTAGTTCCCACAGTTCCTGGGAAAGCTCCGAGTTCTCCCTTCCACCCTAAAGAGAACTCGGTGGCTTCGTCTTTTCCCGGAGTAGAGTGCAACTCCTCTCTTAGAGGACCAAAGAGAACTCAACACCGTCCTTTGAACCCCAAGGGGAGGTCAATGTTACCCCTGAAATCCCTGGGTAAACACATCGGAGTCCTATCAGGTCAGAGGTACGCTCATCGCTCCCAGAGACCCCTTTGGAGAGGTCAACCACGGCCCAGGATCCAGGAGTAGACTTCGACTCCGGACTTGAAGTCCAAAGGAGAGGTCACGACTGAACCTAAGGCACGAAGGATACCTCAAAGTTGTCCCCTTTCAGGAGCAGAGCACACCTCTGTACGTTCAGGCGAAAGGAGAACTCGACATTTTCATCATAGTCCGAATGACAGCTCAACTGTATCGCTAGACACCGAAAGGGAGTTTAACGGTGTCCCGACAGTGTGCACGTTAGCACAAAACTCAGCTATGAACCCCACTGTCAACTCCGTCACGTCCTCTTAGTCGACATAGACCACACCTAACCCTGTAGCGGTAGAAAACCTTACCACCATGTTGGGGACCTCAAGGAGAGCTGAAAGTTCAACTCTAGTGGAGGAGAACTCCACACTTCCCTTACGTCCCTAAGGAAAGGGATGATTCGTCCCTTTACCTGGGAGTAGAGGTAAAACCACAGGACCCTGTACATGATGCCTGTACCGAGCCCCAGCCACCTGACGACGATCCTCAGACGCCTAGAGTTCATCCAAAAATTGAAGAAAAGGGAGACGACAGCATTTGGGGTGAGAGATATATAACCCGGGACTTATACGTGACAAGGTTTACGTATGGCCTACAGCCATATTTACCACTAAAAGAAAGGAAAACGGGAAAGGTCACGGACATAGTTCCGATAATTAAGGTGAAAGACCTGCCTACAGGGTCCCCCGTCTCGAAATCGGGTCTACTGGGAGGGTCTCAGTAGATGTTACCAACAGGGACGGGAAGAAACAGGTAGAAAATGTTTTGATGAAGGTAGACATTTGGTATGGTCAAGTGACATAAAATTCCCGTGTAGAAAATCCAGAAAGGCATACCGGTAGTGTAGCCGGTTATAGAGTGGTGTTAGTACCTCCCCCGGTAGAAAGAAGGCCTACCCGTCCTCTCACCGACCCAAGTCCTTCGTCCCGCAGACTTTCACATAGGCCCCCCATAGGTCGTCGTTCCGGACCATTACCCAATTCGTCCGTAACCTCTAGGTGAATGGGCCACCGACGAACTCTTAGGGAAGTTACCGTACCCCTCACCTCTGGTCCTCGACAACAGGTATGCAATTGAACAGCCGTAGTACCTGGTCCTCTCGTCACCGAAGTTGCTAAGTCTCCGTCCCACCGGTGGGGCGCCGATGACCCAGGTCAGAAAATCTCTCCATCCGATGTCCAGCGAAGGTTCCGGGGGTAACGACGCAGTTCTGAGGGAAAGGATGAGGGACAAAAAGTAGGTGTTTGACAACCTTCCCGAATCTGCCCAATCCCTCTCGTTCCCGGTCCCGAAAGTCGTCTCGGACGGTTTCAAGAACTTTACGGACAGAGTAACCGAGTCAGGTTCAGGTCAAAAATGAAAGGAACGAGGGAAGTATGTTACCGACCCGGAAAAGTCGTTTGGGGTTCTAGGTGTCGGACGTTATGGGTTGTCAGGGTTCTTTAAGAGAGTGAACTGTTCCTCAACGACCGAGTCCCTAGACGTTTTATCAGGGAAATTATCGGACACAGTCGGTAGAGGTGGGGACGAAATAGAATATAGGATTCGTCCACTGGAGGACAGATCGTTAAACGCGAAAGAAACGTGATCGGGCCATAGGGTTACAGGGGTTTCAAACCTCCTCCAACGGACAGCGGAGATCCGTACGGAGGAACCATCGTCACCGATCGTATTCTAGTAGGTGTATGACGTTGTTCTGTTGCAACCCCACTAGTCGGGCCATGAGTGCCTCCAGAAGCGGGTCTCGGAGTAATTTATCGCAACCACTCAAAAACTTTGGGACGCCCTCCACTCAGGTCCAGTCAACAGGACACCAGACCGACGGGAGGAGCCGGGAGAGCTTTCGCTTCTAGAGAACCGAGCTTACCCGGTCGCCGTTTGACTTTTTCCGTAGGAAGTTCACGTCCTGGCATATGGTCTGTATCAGACCACCGTCCGGTGAGTTCTCCCACATACCCAATCCCTGCCACCCTACTTACAGTGAGTGGACAAACAACTGAAGTGCTTCTAGAACCTGACCAGATTTCAGGTAATGGGGTCCTAAAAAGTGTCCATTGTCCCCTCACAAGGTGCCTCTAACTGTGGAAGACTCTTAGGGATGGAAGTTCTCGGAGACCTATACACCACACTAAGGAGTAATCCGGAGGTCTGAGTCTCCCATGACAAAGTGGGTATATCCCCACCGTAGACGAAAGTCAAGTTGTTACTACCCTCTAGAGACAAACCGATCAGGATGAAGGCGACAAAGACGGGTCCGGTCTCCCATAAAAACCTGGGTTCCGACGTGTAATCCCAGTTGTCGGTACCCTCCGGAGCCGACCATGTCAGATATAATCAGGGAGTCGCGGTTCCTGTTTTGGACATATCCCACAGACCAGGGTAGGTATTGACTATAGGGAGGCACCAGTTTCACCTAAACTCGTAACTGGAATCTATTATTTAGGGGGGGATCATTCCCTCGGCCCGTAAGACCATAGTGTTCTTTACTCACCCTGTGAGCAACCCGGGGGTTCAGGTGGACTGCAAATCATCGGGTAAGTATAGCAAATCAAGGTCACCGGGGAACATGGGTCGACCAGAAGAGCCTGTAACCAGGTAGAAAGACCAATTCCTGACTCATAACCCCGGGGACAGGTGGTACTTCGGCTGACCAAAGGGGAGGTGTACATATCAATGGGTCCTGAGCCCCTACCCCCGACTCGGGACTGGGGGGATTAGTGATAGTAGAGGACGTATATTCTGAACCCGGGGGTCCCTTCCACGAAGAAGGGACCACCTGAAAAGGGGGCCAAAAGAAAATCCCGTGAGAGAAGAGGTCACGGGAGCGAGGACTGTTATACGTGTAACCAGGAAAGAATCAGAGACAGATTGAACGAAAGGAAGTAGAGAGTCGGACTGAAGTAATCAAGGGACTCTTAGTCGAGGGACAGAGTGGGGACGTTTCTTATAGACCCGATTAAGAAAGACTAAGGACGTCAAAAGGAGCCGGGACTTGAGAGAGAGAAGGGTAGATTGTGCAAGAAAAGAAAGGAGACCTCAAAGGGATACCAATTTTTGGGAGAGACGACGGGAGTGGTCCAGAACATACCTAACAAGGGGATTGGAGAGAGAAAAGACGTCAAAGGAGGACTATAGGCCCCGACGGACTAAGTGTTTACGATCGTATTGACGACTCACACTGAGTAGCCGGACACACAGGTACCCCCATATGACGGATTTTCGAAGGCAATTAGAGAGTTCCTTCCGACGACCCGAGAGTAAACCGAGGACAGATTGGTCTAAATGGAAACGGTTTAAACAACCAAAGGACCGCCGACGAGTCTCTGGTCGTTATTCTCAGACCGTCATGTGAGCCTCTGCGAGGGATGGAAATCACTCGATCTTCAGGGTAGTCCCGGTGCAGTCCCCCTTAGGGAGTAGTTAGTCTAATCCAACTCAACATCCAGAGGGTAGATGGGGACCTTGTAAAAAGACACGAAGACTGTTATAGGTAAGTGTAAGGAGACACCACTTTTCGTGAACATTATCGACGACTGTTAGTAGGGTTCACCCCAATACCCACTTTTCTGACCTAAGATTTTCCAGTTACTCCGGGACTCCGAAAAGGCTCTTACTTCCCCAAACTCAAAAGGTTAATATATTCAGTGATCACCTTTTCCCGGTCATAACTATGCAAGCAAGGGACAGGTCCGGCCGACCGGGACGGGCTTGTCCTTCACGGGTCTGACACCTCCACCCACGAAGGCCCAATAGAAGTAGGTGGTATAACCCCTGAGGGGATCAAGAAGGAACTCAAGGGACCCGCCCCGGGGGAAGGACCCAACCCCGGCTTCCAAGTCATAGGGAATCGCAAGGAGGTCTGCTTTAGACTCCATGGACTCCCCCGTTTCCACCTACGTGTGCAGCCCCACCCCTCTCTAGCCAAAGATTCAGTTAATCCAATCCTATATCACTCCTAAGGACCTTATAGCCGAAGTGAGTCGGCAACGCGAGAAACATAAGAAGGAGAAACCTACAAAGGTGTTGTTCATGGACACCCTATCCACTTCACCCCTTTCCCCTTCATTTCCCGGACCCTTATTTTCCAGAGTCGGTCCGACCACCTAAAAGATGGTTTAGGACGGTCTGGTTTTATATCCCTCAAACCAGACCCACAGGTCTGTCCGGTTCTCACTCGTGAAAGAGAGATTGACGAACTTATTAACCGTCCGACTTCCAAGGGAGAGCGTCGGTCGACTGTAATTTCCGTCCGGTGAGCCGTCTCGTTGTTTTAGTAATCAAACAAGAAGAAGTGGTTGTGGTTATCTAAAGCACGAGATCTGAATTTTAGTCTTCACCGGTCAGTATTCCCTGTTTCCTCATCTTCAACGAACGGGGTACTAATGTCCCTTCTTGTGTCCTCTGTTTTACTTGTGTGTTTCTCGTTTCTGTTACGGTCGTGAGTGTGTCTGTGTTGTTTACCTATTGTTTATGTGTAGCCGGTTCTTGTATCGTGATCCAGAAGAACCGTGGGGGGAACTTTGAAGGAAAGGGAACTCCAATAGAATGGTTGTTCCACAGGTGTCTCGGTCGGTGGAAGGGTCGTATTACGAACCGGAGCCGGAATACGGCCGATCCAACTGGAGGAAGTCCGATTCCTTGGGGAAGACGACCCTCCCACAATAAGGGGAGTCAATTTTCCTTAGGGTCTGTTCGGGGGTTTACAATACGGGTCACAGGCTCAGGGGTTTTGACTCTCTTATTCTGCAGGTGTCGTTACGTTTTCGTATTTCCCCAAATAACGATCGAGCTCTATTCCGAGTTCAGAGTAGGTCACGTCACCTCAGAACTGCTATCGGGGTTCGAGACTTAGTATCGACGAATATATGTCCGCCAGAAAACAGAGTCGTTATCACATCAACCTCACACCACTAACTGAGTTAGAACCCAGTAGCACCACTAACTGAATTGGAACCGTAGTAGTCCCTGGAACCACAGTAGCCCCTGAAACAACCCCGAAGGATCTTAATACTGAGTACGAATGTTCTTGGACTCCGAATCCGGATCACACCGGACAACTCGGACAGTACCGAGTCCAGTCCAGGGTTGTAAGGTGTCCGGGACAGCGGTGTCCTAGAGCTTCCTTCTCTGAGCAAGACTTAGACTCGGCCTTCCTGCGGGACGTTCACGAGAAAGTTGTCTTGGGGATGGGACCCTATCGCTGGTCTCTTACCGACCGGGACCTCGAACCGTAACGGCTTTCGTCTCAAGTCCATCCGGGGGTAGAGACGGAGACGAGAGGGAAAGTCCGAGAGGTACGGTTAGGCTCAGTCGACTTTCGTGGACCGCCGGAAAGAGGACTCTTCCTTAAGAGAGACAAACGGGGATCCAGACCAAAGTTTTGGTCGCTTCTTCTACCAATTTCGTCTCGGCTAACGGCAGACTTACACACGTGGTTGTTCTCCTTCCCCCCAGGTTGCAGGTGCGGGTACGGTGGTAGCGGGGGTGGAGCTGGAGCCAGAAGGAGATGTCCATTAAATCGGTCGTAAGAGGCTTTCACTTAGGGGTTCTCCCCCAGAGCTTGGGAGGGGGAGAACGGTCTCTTAAGAGAGACGACCACCTACCGGTGTCCTCCGGGTCTTTTTGGTTCCCTCGACCCCAAACGCCCCCCCACCCCCACCTCCCGTACCGAGTCCCTTCTCCTCCTTTGTCCCGATAGACCAACGACGACGGGGGTAATCACAGGGTCTAGCCCTGTGCTACGGGGGTCAACCGCACCCGTCCGTCGTGACCCAGGGGAACCGTGGGGGAGGGGTCGGGGGTAGTCCTTGATATCCGAGGTCGACGGGTCCGTTGGAACCGGCTCCCCGTACGAAGTCCCGTGAGCCGTCGTTCTGGTCTCCTCCTTTCTCTGTGGGTACACACGCCTCACACACGTACACGTACGCGTGTGTACGTAGGTGCTATCTAGGTCCGTGGGCTAGGTAGACTCCCACATAAGGAATCTCGGGACGGGACCAACGTTTCGGTGGACACCACTAAGTCTACAAACCCTGAGAGGGAGGGGAGGTGTGGTAGATCCCATACACACGACACTGGCAAGGTGTCCGGTATTGCAGGAGAGGAGAGCCACACAAGAAAGAAACCATCCTCTGAGTCGGTCTCTCCGGACCTCTTTCTCCTGTCAGTAGAGAGGAAGAGTTTGATCCTAGGAACACGTTCGGAAGTGCTCCCTAACGAAGGACCCCGAACGGTGGTCCCTTCTTGACCGAGCAGTCTGTCCTTAGGGTCTTAGAGCTTAGGTCCATTCCAGAGGTCGGTCGTGTACCCGGGTCCTACACCGGGTCCTCAGTCCTCCCAAGTCGGGACGGCTCGAAAACCTCGACCTATGTGCATCCGAACCAGACCCCGACCCCGACCCCGAATCCCCCTCCCCCGGTTTACAGTCACCCGACTCACCTCCCAAACCCCAGAGAACACCGGTACGTCCGTGGGGGAGCAAAGGGTCCCGGTTCCCTGAGCAAACGTCTTTTGCCGGGAGGTCCTCGACGTGACTCGGACTGTCTGGTGTCTGTCCCGCCGGTCCGCCCGACAGCTTACCCGCGGTGCCTCCGCGGTCGTGTCACTAGACCTACCAGTGCTGAAGACTACACAGACAGACGGAAAACGAGGGGATCTATACCAAAGTTTTGGCTTCTCGAGTCATGAGGGTCGTCTCGGGTTCGCCCGGACCGTCACCGGCCCGGGTTCCCGGTCCACCGCGTCGTCGGTGATGAGGACGAGCCCTCCTGGCTTCCCGGAGTGGGCGACAGGTCTCGTGGAGAGGAGGGGAAGCGGGGAGAGGCGGTGTCCTCTCGTACGGTGGGAACCACCGGTGTCGACGAGGAAAACCCCGGGGGTGTAAGACCCACGGTCCCTGACGGAGACCCTAGACACACCCGGTCGGCAACTACTAGAAGCACCAGGTCGGGTCGGGCCACAGAGAGGTCGGTTCACCCTTCGATGGTGGAGGAGGGGTCCATCGTCTAGGGACCCGGCGTACGAGGGGACGGAAGTGCCGGGGGCCCGTCGGACCCGTTCCCCGGTAGGACGGCGGACCTGTCGGTCTCCGTGTGTAGGGTGCGACCGACCTCAGTGGGATGACACTTCCGTGCCGGTGAGGCGATCTCGGTGTCGAGGTAGGGCGTCGGAAGGTTCGAGCTACTCTGAGGATCTGCTCGAGAACCGCCGGTGCCCGAAGGACCCGAACGGTTCCGGAAGGGTCCCCCGGCGACGGCTGGTTCCCCACCTGGGACGGGAGGGTCCACGTGGGTCGGAGGATCTGTTCGGGAAAAGCCGGTGTCCGCAGGACCGGAGTGACCCCGGAAGGAACCCCCGGAGACGTCAACGTCGCGTTGTTGGTCGAGAAGGGCCGTGTGGGTCGGAGAATCTCCTTTAGAACCGACGGTGACCGTAGGTGTGTTACGGTCCCGAAAGGGATCCCGGGACACGTCTACTTGTCGTCAACTCCGGTAAGACCTTAGTGGGAGTAATCCTCCTAATGGTCTGGGAGTAGCTGTACGACGGTCCCATTCCGAAGGGCAGATCAACTGTGTCCCTAGACACCGAAAGGGAGCTCCACGGTGTCCCGACAGTGTTCACGGTGGCACAACACTCAGCTATGAGTCCCACTGTCAGCTCCGTCACGTCCCTTTAGTACACGTAGATCTCACTTGACTCTGTAAACCCCCAGAAAACTTTACCACCGTGCTGGGGACCTCAAGGAGAGTTGAAAGGACAACTCTCGGGGAGGAGGACTCTACACTGTCCTTACGGCCCTTAGGAAAGGGCTACTTCGTCCTTTTCCTTGGGAGTAGAGCTCTACTCCTCCCCTGTTGTCCCGAGGAGAACTCAAACCGCCCTGTGAGCTACAAGGAGAGCTCGCCTCTGCCCATACAGCCCCTTGAAGAACTCAACGTTGTTCCCACACTTTCTGGGAAAGCTCCAGGTTCTTCCGTCCACACTAAAGGGAACTCTACGACGTCGCCTCTTCCCGAAGTAGAGCGGACCTCCCCTCTTAGAGGACCAAAAAGTGCTCAACACCGTCCAGGGAGAGCTAAATGCTGTCCCTGGAGTCCCTAGGCGAGCACACCGGAGTCCTTTCCGGTCAGAGGTACGCTCAAAACTCCCCGGAGAGGCCTAAGGAGAGGTCAACGACGACCCCGGCTCCAGGAGTACCCCTCAATTCGGCCTTGGAGTCCCAAGGAGAGGTCACGACTATACCTAGAGACCCAAGGAGGCCTCAAAGGTATCCCCTCATTCCGGAACAGAAAGGTGTCCCTACAGTATGGACGGTAGCACAAAACTCCACTAGGAGTCCAACTGACAGTTCAGTCATGTCCCCTCCGTCCTCATATACCTTACTTAACCCTGTAGTCCCAGAAAACCTTACCACCGTGCTGGGGATCTCAAGGAGAGCTCACAGTTCAAATCTGGTGGAGGTGAACTCCACGTTGTCCTTGCGTCCCTATGGAAAGGGCTGCTTCGTCCCTTTACCTGGGAGGAGAGTTCACCTCTGACCATACACCCGTTTGTAAAACTCAACGGAGTTACCACATTTCCTGGGAAAACTCCGAGTTCTCTCTTCCACTCTAAAGAGAACTCTACGGCGGGACCTTTTCTCGGTATAGAGTGCAACTCCCCTCTTAGAGGACCAAAAAGAGTTCAACGTCTCCCTTTGAACCCCAAGGAGAGTTCAATGCTACCCCAGGAGTTCCTGACCGAACACAACGAAGTCCTTCCAGGTCAGAGGTACGCTCAACGCTCCCGGGAGATCCCTAAGGAGAGGTCAGCGACGGCCCAGAATCCAGGAGTAGACCTCAACTCCGGTCTTTGAGTCCCAAGGAGAGGTCACGACTGTACCTAGAGCCCCAAGGAGACATCAAAGTTGACTCCTTAGTCCGGAGCAGAGAACACCTCTGTACGTTCAGGTGAAAGGAGAGCTTGACATTGTCATCACTGTCCGAAGGACAGCTCAACTGTATCCCTAGCCACAGAAAGAGAGCCCTCCGGTGTCCCGACAGTGTGCACGGTAGTACAGCTTCCAGCTAATAGTCCCACTGTAAGCTCAGTTAAGTTCACTTAGTCCACATGGACCTCACTTGACCCTGTAGCCCCAGAAAACCTTACCACCGTGTAGGATACCTCAAGGAGAGCTTAAAATTCAACTCTGACGGAGGAGAATTCCACACTGCCTTGCGGCCCTAAGGAAAGGGTTGCTTCGTCCCTTTACATGGGACTATAACTCTACTCCTTACTCTTTGCGCCGATAAGAACTCAACACCACCCTGTGAGCTATAAGGAGACCTCACCTCTGCACATACAGTCCCTTGTAGAACTCAATGTAGTTCCCACAGTTCCTGGGAAAGCTCCGAGTTCTCTCTTCCACCCTAAAGAGAGCTCTCCGGTGGTGCCTTTTCCAGGGATAGAGCGCAACTCCCCTCTTAGAGGACTAAAAAGAGCCCAACACCGTCCTTTGAACACCAAAGAGAGTTCAATACTACCCTTGGAGTCCCTGGTCGAGCACAACGGAGTGATTTCAGGTCAGAGGTACGCTCAACGCTCCCCGGAGAGCCCTCAGGAAAGGTCAGTCGCAGTCCAGGATCCTGGAGTAGACCTCGACTCCGACCTTGGAGTCCCAAGGAGAGCTCACGACTGTACCTAGAGTCCCAAGGATACCTCAAAGTTGGCCCCTCAGTCCGGAGCAGAAAAAACCTCTGTACGTTCAGGTGAAAGGAGAGCTCGATATTGTCACCACAGTCCGAACGGCAGCTCATCGGTATCCCTAGACACCGAAAGAGAGCTCCACGGTGTCCCGACAGTGTGTACGGTAGTACAGTACTCAGCTATGAACCTCACTGTCAGCTCAGTTATATCCCCTTGGGTCACATAGATCTCACCTAACCCTATAGCCCACGACTCGAGGTCGGGACCACCCAGGTCCCTTAAACTTCCCCTCTACCTCAACCGCAGAATCTTTTTTGATAAATAAATCTATATATTTCTAATCCTATCTTCTCATATCATCCTTTTAATCACCTCTTTTCACCGACTTATTGAACCCCATACACCTCTCGATTATTTGGGGCTCTGTTCTCCAAACGTGGTAGATGCTCCGGTAGCCGTGGTCGAACGTATTGCCTCCCACTGGGTGGAACCCGAGGGAGAGTACACCCAGAATCTTCGATCCCGTTTATTCATATGTACCACTCGGAGGTGCGGGGTCTACGTTTAAGTCGGACTTTTCCTCTCCCTCCCTCTCCCTCTTTCTCTCTCTCTCTCTCAGCTGTTCCCTCTTTGGTCAGAAAGGTCACATACCCGGTAGAAGATAATAGGCCTTTCCGAAAAATATGAAAACCAACATGTATCTCTAGTTACCCATTATGTTTTGATACGTCGTAGTCGTCGGGACTGAGAATAGCTCTGGTTCGAAAGAGAGACGTATGCGTCGACATATGTGTTCAGAATCCACTAAATACTGTCTCGTACCAGGTGACCTCTTCCCTTACCGTTCGATGAAGTCATAAGAACGGAACTCTTGGGGTACTTGTCATACTTTTCCGTTTTACTATCCTATGGTTTTCTCCTTGAGGAGTCCAGTAATGCACGGGTTATACGATGACCTCTAGTCACCCCTTTATTGAGGTCTTTCTTACTTTCCTACCTCGGTTTCGTTTTTGTTATGGGTCAACACGTACACTGAACACTTTCTTCGTTCTAGGTCACGACATTTCTCGTTATAACGTATCCTTGGACCTTACAGTCCAGGTCCTTAGTTTCATTTATCCTTCACCAGTTTGTTCTCTACAGTTCTCACTTGCAGCTGTAAGATCCTTAGTCTCTTGATCTTACCTGACCTTATCCACTTAAATTGAGTCTCCTGGTAGTATAGATGATGACGGCCGTCCTTAGGGAGTCTTCTTTACCTCATCGGTAGTACCANTCGTTCTAGGTCACGACATTTCTCGTTATAACGTATCCTTGGACCTTACAGTCCAGGTCCTTAGTTTCATTTATCCTTCACCAGTTTGTTCTCTACAGTTCTCACTTGCAGCTGTAAGATCCTTAGTCTCTTGATCTTACCTGACCTTACCCACTTAAATTGAGTCTCCTGGTAGTATAGATGATGACGGCCGTCCTTAGGGAGTCTTCTTTACCTCATCGGTAGTACCAGTTGTTCTCAGGCTTTACGTCATGAATCTACGTTAGAGTTTTTGCTGTCTTACTAGAGACAAGCAGAGGTACCGTTTGGTAAGTTATAGTGTCAATAGGTTCTGACACGGGGTTGGTCATTGCTACTTCTTCGACTTCAACTTATCACAATACTTCTGGATGTTGTGGAAAATCTTTACTGTGGGTTTTTTTCTACAGGAAAAGTAATATCCCCTGACCTTACGTTATCATCCTTCACTCCTTTGTGGACCTCATTGTCCGTTTAAACCGGAACCTTACGTCTTACTTCGTCCCGTTTCTGATTATCTTAAAACGGTTCTTTTACGTGACCAGTATCGTTTGTGGGAGAAGGTTGTTGTGTTCTCTTCTGAGATGTGTACGTGTAGTGGTCTACCAGTTGTGGCTTCAGTCTAACTAATATAAGATACGTCGGTTTATACCTCTTCGAGATATGTCAGTTGTTTTTGTTATGGTCCTCGACTGACACCGAGTCTAGTACTTGAGGAATAATGGTTTAAGTCTGATTTTAACTTCTTTCATTCCTTTTGGTGATCTGGTAAGTCCATACTGGATTTAGTTTAGGGACTACTAATATGCCACCTTCGCTCTTTATCTAAATTCCCGGATCTAGACTATCTGTCTCACGGACTACTTGATACCTTACTCCAATCACTATAACGTGTCCTCTGTCCCTAGTTCTGGTAGGGGTACGTTTTCTTTACGTTTTTTCGTTTTACCGACAGACCCCTCCGGAATGTTTATCGACACTTTTCTTCTCTCCACTTTTCGTTTCCTCTTTTCCTTTCTATATTCGTGGACTTACGTCTCAAGGTTTCTTATCGTTCTTCTCTATTCTTTCGGAAGAAGTCTCTAGTTACGTTTCTTTATCACCTTTTGTTGTCTTACCCTTTCTGATCTCTAGAGAAGTTCTTTTAATCTCTATGGTTCCCTGGTAAAGTACGTTTCTACCCGAGTTATTTCCTGTCTTTACCATACCTGGATTGTCTTCGTCTTCTATGATTCTTCTCCACCGTTCTTATGTACCTTCTTGATATGTTTTTTCTAGAAGTGCTGGGTCTATTAGTACTACTAAACTAGTGATTAGATCTCGGTCTGTAGAACCTTTCACTTCAGTTCACCCGGAATCTTTCGTAGTGGAGAGTACCAACCCCCCCCCCCGACATAGTGTTCAACATTTTCAGGCCCCCTAGGACAGTCCGTTCAATCTCTCGGTAGTCTCCCTAAACTCGACTCTGTGAGGAAAGTATACGTCCTCTGGTCAACCTCGAGATTCAATTGAAAAAGGTCTCTTTCCACCAACCCGTATCGGGGGACATTACAGTCTTGTCATATCATATCGTCTGTCATTTGTCTGTTTAAAACCAAAGTCCCATCTACGAGTCCGTTTCCTGGCAAACTCTGGACTGAACGGAACGGGGCAGTCCAGAGAGGAGTACTGGAACAGGTCCCACCCTAGAGGACACGACCGAGGGTCGTTAACCCTAGAAAACCTTACCACCGTCCTGGGGACCGTAAGTAGAGCTGAAAGTTCAACTCTAGCGGAGGTCAACGTCACGTTACCCTTCCGGTCATAAAGAAAGGGCTACTTCGTCCCTTTACCTGGGAGTAGAGCTCTACTCCTTCCTTTTTGCTCCCAGAAGAACTCAACACACCACTGGAAGCCACAAGGAGAGCTCACCTCTACCCATATAACCACTTTAAGAACTCAACGTATCTCCCACAGTTCCTGGGAAGCTCCGAGTTCTCTCTTCCACCCTAAAGAGAGCTCTACGACGTCGCATTTTCTTGGAGTAGAGTTTAACTCCCCTCTTAGAGGAACAAAAAGAGCTCAACGCCGTCCTTTGAACTTCAACGAGAGCTCAATGTTCCCTCTGGAGACCCTGAGCGAGCACAACGGAGTCCTTTCCGGTCAGAGGTGCGCTCAACGGTACCCGGAAAGCCCTAACGAGAGGTTAACGACGGTCCCGGCTCGAGGAGTAGACCTTGACTCCGACCTTGGAGTCCCAAGGAGAACTCACAACTGTACCTAGAACCCTAAGGAGACATCAAAGTTGTCCCCTCAGTCCGGAGCAGAGCACACCTCTGTACGTTCAGGCGAAAGGAGAGCTCGACATTGTCAACTGTTCGAAGGACAGCTCAACTGTATCCCTAGTCACCGAAAGAGAGTGTACACGGTAGCACAACTTCCAGCTAACGACCCCACTGTACACTCAGTAACGTCCCCTTAGTCAACATAGACCTCACCTTACCCTGTAACCCCAGAAAACTTTACCACCTTGTAGGGAACCTCAAGGAGAGCTTGAAATTCAACTCTGACGGAGGAGAACTCCACACTACCCTTACGGCCCTTAGATAAGGCCTGCTTCGTACCTTTACGTGCTTGTAGAGCTCTACTCCTCCCTTTTGGCCCCAAGAAGAACTCAACACCGTCCTGGGAACCACAAGGACAGCTCACCTCTGTCCAGAAAACCCCTTTAAGAACTCAACGTAGGTCCCACAGTTCCTGGGAAAGCTCCGAGTTCTCCTTCCACCCTAAAGAGAGCTCTGCGGTGTCACTTTTTCCCGGAGTAGAGCCCAACTCACCTCTTAGAGGACCAAAAAGAGCTCAACACCGTCTTTTGTACCCCAAGGAGAACTCAATGCTGTCCCTGCAGTCCCTGGGCGAGCACACTGGAATCCTTTCAGGTCAGAGGTACGCTCAACGCTCCCCGGAGAGCCCTAAGGAGACGTCAGCGACGACCCCGGCTCCAGGAGTAGACCTCAACTACGGCCTTGGAGTCCGAAGGAGAGGTCACGACTGTTCCTAGAGCCCCAAGGAGACCACAAAGGTGTCCCCTCAATCCGGAGCAGAGTACACCTCTGTGCGTTCAGGTGAGAGGAGAGCTCGACCTTTTCGTCACAGTCCGAAGGACAACTCAACTATATCCCTAGTCATCGAAAGAGATCTCCACGTTTCCCGACGGTTTGGACAGTAGTACAAAACTCGACTAGGACCCCACTGGTAGCTCAGTCACCTGCCCTCAGTCCACAAAGACCAACCTAACCCTATAACCCCAGAAAACCTTACCACCGTACTGGGGACCTCAAGGAGAGTTCACAGTTCAACTCTAGTGGCGGAGAACTCCACGCTGTCCGTGCGGTCCTACGGAACGGGCTGCTTCGTACCTTTACCTGGGAGTACAGCTCTACTCCTCCCTTTGGGCAACGAGAAGAACTCAACACTGCCCTGGGAGCCACAAGGAGAGTTCACCTCTGCACATACAGCCCCTTAAAAAACTCAACGGAGTTCCTACAGTTCTTGGGAAAGCTCCGAGTTCTCCCTTCTACCCTAAAGGGAGTTCTGCGGAGTCGTCTGTTCCCAGAGTAGAGTGCACCTCCCTTCTTAGAGGACCAAAAAGAGTTCAACGACGTCCTCTGAACCCTAAGGAGAGCTCAATGCTACCCCTGTAATCCTTGGGCGAACACACCGGAGTCCTTTCAGGTCAGAGGTACACTCAACGTTTCCCGGAGAGTCCTAAGGAGAGGTCTAAGGAGAGGTCAACGACGGTCCCGTCTGCAAGAGTAGACCTCAACTACGACCTTGGAGTCCCAAGGAGAGATCAAGACTGTACCTAGAGCCCCAAGGAGACCTCAAAGGTCTCCCCTAAGTCCGGAGTAGAGCACACTTCTGTGCGTTCAGGCGAGAGGACAGTTCGACCTTTTCGTCACAGACCGAAGGACAGCACAACTGTCTCCTTAACCACCGAAAGAGAGGTCCACGGTGTCCCGACAGTGTGGACGGTATCACAAAACTCAGTAGGAGCCCCACTGGCAGCTGAGTTACTTCCCCTCAGTCCACATAGACCTCACCCATCCCTGCAGCCCCAGAAAACCTTACCACTGTGCTGGGGACCTCAAGGAGAGCTCACAGAGCACAGTTCAACTCTGACGGAAGTGAACTCCACGCTGCCCTTACGGTCCTTAGTAAAGGCCTACTTCGTCCCTTTACCTGGGAGTAGAGCTCTACTCCTCCCTTTTGGCCCCGAGAAGAACTCAACACCTCCTTGGGAGGGACAAAGAGAGCTCACCTCTGCCCATAGAGGCCCTCGAAGAACTCAATGGAGTTCACACAGTTCCTGGCAAAGCTCCGAGTTCTCCCTTCCATCCTAAAGGGGGTTCTGTAGTGTCGGCTTTTTATGGAGTAGAGCGTAACTCCCCTCTTAGAGGACCACAAAGAGCTCAACGTCGTCCTTTAAATCCCAAGGAGAACTCAATATGCCTCTGGATTCCCTGGGCGAGCAGACCGGATTCCTTTCAGGTCAGAGGTACGCTCAACGCTCCCCGGAAAGTCATAAGGAGAGGTCAGCGACGGCCCCGGTTCCAAGAGTAGACCTCATCTCGGGTCTTGGAGTCCTAAGGAGAGGTCACGACTGTGCCTAGAGCCCCAAGGAGGTCTCAAAGGTGTCCCCTCAGTCCGGAGTAGAATACACCTCTATACGTTCAGGTGAGAGGAAAGCTCGACCTTTTCGTCACAGTCCGAAGGACAGCTCAACTGTTTCCCTAGCCACCGAAAGAGAGCTCCACGGTGACCCGATGGTATGGACGTTACCACAAAACTCAGTTAGGAGCCCCACTGGTAACTCAGTCACGTCCCCTTAGTCCACATAGACCTTACGTAACCCTTTAGTCCCAGAAAACCTTACCACCGTGCTGGACACCTCAAGGAGAACTCACAGGTCAACTTTGGTGGAGGAGAAGTCAACGTTGCCCTTACGACCCTAAGGAAAGGGTTGTTTCGTACCTTTACTTGGAAGTAGAGTTCTGCTCCTCCCTTTTGGCCCCGTGAAGAACTCAACACCACCCTGGGAGCCACAAGGAGAGCTCACCTTTGTCGAAACATCCCCTTGAAGAACTCAACGGAGTCCCCACGGTCCCTGGGAAAGCTCCGAGTTCTTCTTTCCACCCTAAAGAGAGCTCTGTGACGTCGGTTTTGTCCGTAGTAGAGCGCAACTACCCTCTTAGAGGACCAAAAAGAGTTCAACACTGTCCTTTAAACCCCAAGGGGAACTCAATTCTGCCCATGGTGTCCCTGGACGAGCACACCGGAGTCCTTTCAGGTCAGAGGTACGCTCTACGTCTCCCGGAGAACCCTAAGGAGAGGTCAGCGACGGTCACGACTCTAGGAGTAGACCTCAACTCCGGTCTTGAAGCCCCAAGGAGAGGTCACGATTGCACCTAGAGTCCCAAGGAGACCTCAAAGGTGTCCCCTCAGTCCGGAGCAGAGAACACCTCTGTACGTTCAGGCGAAAGTAGAGCTCGCCCTTTTTCTCACAGTCCGAAGGACAGCTCAACTGTATCCCTAGCCACCGAAAGAGAGATCCACGTGTTCCGAGAGTTAGAACGGTAGCACAAAGCTCATCTAGGAACACCACTGGCAACTTTGTGACGTTCCCTCAGTCCACATAGACCTCACTTAACCCTGTAGCCCCAGAAAACCTTACCACCGTGCTGGCCGCCTCAAGGAGAGTTCACAGTTCAACTCTGACGTAGGAGAAGTCCACGCTGCCCTTGCGGTCCTAATGGAAGGGATATTTCGTCCCTTTACCTGGGAGTAGAGCTCTACTCCTTCCTTTTGGTCCCGAGAAGAACTCAACACCGCCCTGGGAGCCGCAAGGAGAGCTCACCTCTGCACATACAGCCCCTTGAAGAACTCAACGGAGTTCCTGGGAAAGGTCCGAGTTCTCCCTTCCACCCTAAAGAGAGTTCTGCGGCGTCGTCTTTGCCCGGAGTAGAGTGCAACTCACCTCTTAGAGGACCAAAAAGAGCTCACGTCGTCTTTTGAACCCCAAGGAGAGCTCAATGCTGCTCCTGGTGTCCCTGGGTGAGCCAACCGGAGTCCTTTCAGGTCAGAGCTACACTCAACGCTCCCCGAAGAGTCCTAAGGAGAGGTCAACGACGGTCCCGACTCTAGGAGTAGAACTCAACTCCGACCTTGGAGTCCTAAGGAGAGGTCACGACTGTACCTAGAGTCCCAAGGAGACCTCAAAGGTCTTCCCTAAGTCCGGAGTAGAGTACACCTCTGTACGATCAGGTGAAAGGAGAGCTCGACCTTTTTCTCACAGTCCGAAGGACAGCTCAAGTGTATCCCTAACCACCGAAAGAGAGTTCCACGGTGTCGCGAGAGTGTAAACGGTAGCACAAAGTCTATCTAGGAACCCCACTGGCAGCTCAGTTACGTCCCCTTAGTCCACATAGACCTCACTTAACCCTGTAGCCCCGGAAAACCTTACCACCGTGCTGGGCACCTCAAGGAGAGCTCACAGTTCAATTCTGGCGAGGGAGAGGTCCACGCTGCCCTTGCGACCCTAAGGAAAGGGTTGCTTCGTCCATTTACCTGGAAGTAGAGCTCTGCTCCTACCTTTGGTCCCGTGAAGAACTTAACACCGCCCTGGGAGCCACAAGCAGAGCTCACCTCTGCACATACAGCCCCATGAGAATTCAACGGAGTTCCCACAGTACATGGGAAAGCTCCGTGTTCTCCCTTCCACCATAAAGAGAGCTCTGCGGTGTAGCCTTTTCTCGGAGTAAAGCGTAACTCCCCTCTTAGAGGACCAAAGAGAGCTCAACACCGTCCTTTGAATCCCAAGGGTAGCTCAATACAGTCCCTGAAGTCCCTAAACGAGCACAACGGAGTCCTTTCAGGTCAGAGGTACGCTCAACACTTCCCGGAGAGCCCTAAGGATAGGTCACCGACGGTCCCGGCTCAAGGAGTAGACCTCAACTCCGGACTTGGAGTCCAAAGGAGAGGTCACGACTATACCTAGAACCCCAAGGAGACCTCTAAGGTCTCCCCTCAGTCCGGAGCAGAACACACCTCTGTACGTTCAGGTGAAAGGAGAGTTCGACCTTTTCGTCACAGTCCGAAGGACAGCTCAACTGTATCCGTAGACACCGAAAGAGAGCTCCATGGTGTCCCGATAGTGTGGACGGTAGCACAAAACTCAACTAGGAGCCCCACTGACAGCTAAGTCAAGTCCCCTCAGTCACATAGACCTCACCTATCCCTGTAACCCCAGAAACCTTACCACCGTGCTGGGGACCTCAAGGAGAGCTCAAAGTTCAACTCTGGCGGAGGAGAACACTACGCTGCCCTTGCGACCCTAAGGAAGGGATGCTTCGTCCCTTTACCTGGGAGTAGAACTCAACTTCTCCCTTTTGACCCCGAGAAGAACTCAACACCACCCTTGGAGCCACAAGGAGAGCTAACCTCTGCACATATAACCCGTTGAAGAACTCAACTGAGTTCCAACAGTTCCTGGTAAAATTCCGAGTTCTCCCTTCCATCCTAAAGAGAGCTCTACGGTGTCACCTTTTCCCGGAGTAAAGTACGACCCTCGGTCGTCCTCTTTGGGGTTGGTACTCTTCCAGTACGCCTTTCCGGACTACCCGTTCCGCTCAATCCAGAGTTCCCCAGGAGACAGACTCGTAGATGGGGTCTTGGTTGTAGACAAATGAGAGACAATATGACATAAGAAAACTGTAATGGTGGAAAAGAAACCTTTTTTCAATTTAGTCCCGAAGTCAATTGTCAGAGGACGTATGTTTTACTTACAAAGTCGAGTTTGGGGAAACTACCGAGAGATTGAACGGATCGTCAACTCCTGAAAATGTTGAACACTCAACAAATGTCGGGACATTGGCGTCCTCCGTACTTCGAATTTCGAACAATTTCTACGTGTCGGAAAAGATTTCGTGATTTTTAGTATAACCACTACCCAAAAGTGACAACTCAGGTACTGACGACGGTCTCGAGGTATAAAAAATAGAAAATCCGTGGACTCCCTATAATTAGTTACATTAACCCTATATCTTTTTCCTTATATCATCAAAACTACAATCGTTTTGGTCTCAAAACTCAATTAATGAAAAGAAACAATATATAGTGACGTGAGAAGAACACAGGAACGATACATTCTTATATTGAAATAAATCACGAAAGACTCTCTCCGTGGTCCAAAAACCTTCTTGTTCTGTTTATTCAGAAGACCAACTGTTTGGGAATAGTCTTTTCTCGACATTTTATAATTATAATTAACCGGGATACCGGTCTTCTACTACATTTAGTGGATTGTAAACACATATGTTGATCCCTACGTTTTTCTTTCGGACCAAAAGTATTCCCAGTCTTGACGACTACGACTTAATAAAATATAATAGGTAACTACAGATACATGTCTTTTTCCAAATTTGTCGGAAAGACTTGCTATCCTCTACCCGGTCAGCGACCTGACCAAAGGGGGAACAGAGGAGAAATAAGATAAATATCCGACTTAACGTTAGACCCCACACCTCCGAGCGGTACAGATGAATGAACGGGTCCGAAAATTCAGGGCACTCTGTCCCTCGGGTTCCGCCCCTTGGGAGACGATAAGTTTCTCACGTACACAGGATTGCATCTACCACGTTTTAAGAACAGGACTTCAAAATAACCAAAAGGTGCATTTGGTTCAATAACTCGGAGAAAAGAGGTGATTTAAAAGGATGATATAATAAAAAAGGATTAGATTAGAATATAAAGATTTATTTATTCGAAAGGAGTGGATATGGCAAGTGTGGAGCTTAAAGGGACTTAGGTGACCCCGACCTTGGGCCTTTAGAGTGCAACTCCACTCTTAGAGGACCAAAAAGAGCTCAACGCCGTCCTTTGAACCCCAAGAAAAGCTCAATACTACCCCTGGAGTCCCTGGACGAGCAGACGGGAGTCCTTTCAGGCCAGAGGTCCGCTCGACGCTTCCCGGAGCCCTAAGGAGAGATCAGCGACGGCACTGACTCCAGGAGTAGACCTCAACTCCGACCTTGGAGTCCTAAGGAGAGGTCACGACTGTACCTAGAGCCCCAAGGAGACCCCAAAGGAGTCCCCTCAGTCCTGAGCAGAGCACACGTCTGAACGTTCAGACGAAAGGAGAGCTCGACCTTTTCGTCACAGTCCGAAGGACAGATCAACTGTATCCCTAACCACCGAAAGAGAGGTCCACTGTGTCCCGACAGTGTGGACGGTAGCACAAAATTCAGCTAGGACCCCCACTGGTAGTTCAGTCACGTCCTCTCAGTACACATAAACCTCACGTGACCCTGTAGCCCCAGAAAACCTTACCACCGTGCTTAGGACCTCAAGAAGAGCTCACAGTTCAACTCTGGTGGAGTAGAACTCCACGTTACCCTTACGGTCTTTAGGAAAGGGTTGCTTGGTCCCTTTTCCTGAGAGTAGAGCTCTACTCTCCCTTTGGGCCCTGAGAAGCACTCAACACCGCCCTGACCGCCACAAGGAGAGCTCACCTCTGCCCATAAAGCCCCTTGAGGAACTCAACGAAGTTCCCACAGTTCCTGCGAAAGTTCCGAGTTCTCCCTTCCACCCTAAAGAGAGTTCTGCGGCGTCGCTTTTTACCGGAATAGAACGAACTCCCCTCTTAGAGGACCAAAAAGAGCCCAACGACGTCCTTTGAACCCCAGGGAGAGTTTAATACTACCCCTGGAGTCCCTGTACGAGCACAACGGAGTCCTTTGAGGTCAGAGGTACGCTCAACGTTTCCCGGAGAGTCCTAAGGAGAGGAGACGGCCCCGTCTCCAGGAGTAGACCTAAACTCCGGCCTTGGAGTCCAAAGGAGAGGTCACGACTGTTCCTAGAGCCCCAAGGAGACCTTTAAGGTTTCCTCTCAGTCCGGAGCGGAGCACACCTCTCTACGTTCAGGCGAGAGGAGAACTCGACCTTTTCGTCACAGTCCGAAGGACTGTTCAACTGTATCCCAAGCTACCGAATGAGAGGTCCACGGTGTCCCGACAGTGTGGACGGTAGCACAAAACTCAACTAGGAGCGCCACTGGCAGCTCAGTCACGTCCCCTCAGTCCACATAGACCTCACGTAACCCTTTAACCGTAGAAAACTTTACCACTGTGCTGGGGACCTCAAGGAGAGCTCACAGTTCAACTCTGGTGGAGGAACACTCCACGACGCCCTTGTGGCCCTAAGGAAAGGGTTGTTTCGTCCCTTTACCTGGGAGTAGATCTCTCCTCCCTTGTTACCCCGAGAACAACTCAACACCACCCTGGGATCCACAAGGAGAGCTCACCTCAGTCCACACAGTCCCTTGAAGAACTCAACGGAGTTCCCACCGTTCCTGGGAAAGCTCCGAATTCTCCCTTCCACCCCAAAAAGATCTCTACGGTACCACTTTTCTCCGAAGTTGAGCTCAACTCCCCTGTTAGAGGACCAAAAAGAGCTCAACGTAGTCCTTTGCACCCCAAGGAGAGCTCAATACTGACCCTGGAGTCCCTGGGCGAACACTCCGGAGTCCTTTCAGGTCAGAGGTACGCTCAACGGTCCCCGGAGAGCCCTAGGGAGAGTTCCGCTAAGACCCCGGCTCCAGGAGTAGACCTTACTGCGGTCTTGGAGTCCAAAGGAGAGGACACGACTGTACCTAGATCCCCAAGTAGACGTCAAAGGTGTCCCCTCAGTCCGGAGTAGAGCACACCTCTGTACGTTCAGGTGAGAGGAGAGCTCGACCTTTTCGTCACAGTCCGAAGGACAGCTCAACTGTATCACTAGCCACCGAAAGAGAGCACCTCGGTGTCCCGACAGTGTGGATGGTAGTACTAAACTCAGCTAGGACCCCCACTGGAAGCTCAGTCACGTCCCCTCAGTCCACATAGACCTCACATAACACTGTAGTCCCAGAAAACCTTACCACAGTTCTGGGGACGTCAAGGAGAGCTCACAGTTCAACTCTGGCGGAGGTGGACTCCATACTACCCTTGTGGCCCTAAGGAAAGGACTGCTTAGTCCATTTACCTGGGAACCCATCTCTACTCCTCTCTTTTAGCCCCGAGAAGTACTTAACACCACCCTAGGAGCCACAAGGAGAGCTCACCTCTGCCCATACAGCCCCTTGAAGGACTCAACGGAGTTCCCACAGTTCCTGCGAAAGCTCCGAGTTCTCCCTTCCACCCGAAAGAGAGCTCTACGGTGTCCCTTTTTCCCGGAGTAGAGGGTAACTCACCTCTTAGAGGACCAAGAGGAGCTCACCTCCGTCCTTTGAACCCCAAGGAGAGCTTCATTCTTCCACTGGAGTCCCTGGGTGAGCACACCGGAGTCCTTACAGGTCAGAGGTACGCTCAACGGTCCCAGGAGATCCCTAAGGAGACGTCAGCGACGACCCCGGCTGCAGTAGTAGACCTCAACTCCGGTCTTGGAGTCCCAAGGAGAGCTCACGACATTACCTAGAGGTCCAAGGACACCTCAAATGTCACCTGAATCGGGAGGAGAGTACGTTCAGGCGAGAGGAAGCTGGACCTTTTCGTCACAGTCAGAAGGAAAGCTCACATGTATCCCTAGTCAACGAAAGACAGATCCAAGGTGTCCCGACAGTGTGGACGGTAGAACAAAACTCAGCTAGGAGCCCCAGTTAAGTCACGTCCCCTCAGTCCACATAGACCTCACCTAACCCTGAAACCCCAGAAAACCTTGCCACCGTACTGGGGACCTCAAGGAGAGCTCACAGTTAAACTCTGGTGAAGGAGAACTCACCGCTACCCTAGCGGTCCTAAGGACAGGCCTACTTCGTCCCTTTACCTGGGTGTAGAGCTCTACTCCTCCCTTATGACACCGAGAAGAACTCAACACCGCCCTGGTAGACACAAAAGAGTTCACCTCTGCCCATACAGTCCCTTGAAGAACTCAACGGAGTTCCCACAGTTCCTAGGAAAGCTCCGAGTTCTACCTTCCACCCTAAATAGAGATCTACGGTGTCGTCTTTTCCCGGAGTAGAGCTTAAGTCCCCTCTTAGAGGACCAAAAAGAACTTAACGCCGTCCTTTAACCCAAAGGAGAGGTCAATACTGTCCCTGTAGTCCCTGGGTGAGCACACCGGAGTCCTTTCAGGTCAGTTGTACGTTTAACGTTCTCCGGAGAGCCCTAAGGAGAGGTAAGCGAAAACCCCGGCTCCAGGAGTAGACCTCAACTCCGGCCTTGGAGTTCAAAGGAGAGGTTGTGTCTGTACGTAGAACCCCAAGGAGACCTCAAAGGTGTCCCCTCAGTCCGGACAGAGTACACCTCTGTACGTTTAGGCATGAGGAGAACTTGATCTTTTCGTCACAGTCCGAAGGACAGCTAAACTGTAACCCTAGTTATAGAAAGAGAGCTCCTCGGTGTCCCGACAGTGTGGACGGTAACACAAAACCCAGCTAGGAGCCACACTGGCAGTTCAGTCACGTCCCCGCAGTCCACATAGACCTCACCTAACCCTGTAACCCCAGAAAACCTTACCACCGTGCTGGGGACCTCAAGGAGAGTTCACAGTTCAACTTTGGCGGTATACAACTCCACGCTACCCTTGCGGCCCTAAGGAAAGGGTTGCTTCGTCCCTTTACCTGGGAGTAGAACTCTACTCCTCCCTTTGGACCCCGAGAAGGACTCATCACCGGTCTGCGAGCCAAAAGGAGAGTTCACCTCTGCCCATACAACCTCTTGAAGAACTCAACGGAGTTCCCAAAGTTCCTGGGAAAGCTCAGAGTTCTCCCTTCCACCCTAAAGAGAGCTCTGTGGCGTCGTCTTTTCCCGGAGTAGAGCCCAACTCCCCTCTGAGAGGAATAAAAAGAGCTCAACACCGTCCTTTTAACCCCAAGGAGAGTACAATGCTGCCCATGTATTCCCTGGACGAGTACAACGGAGTCCTTTCAGGTCAACGGCCCTCGGTCGCACTTCTTGAGACGAGTACCGTTTACAGTACTCCTGTCACCGAAGCCGTATACGTTTCTGCACTAGTTCGGAGTCCTTTGGGGGACAAGGGTTTGTAAATGGGGGCTTTGGTCTCAGATGGATGAAATGCCGAAGTACGAGAGTGGATGTGGAGACTGAAATACCCCCCGACTGGGGGTAATGGAGAGAGCATCTTACTCATTTACACGTCGAGGTCAGTTATTTTTAAGGAACCACAATGTTGTCACAAAGTGGAACACTTGAGGAGACTTCTAATAGATCGGAAGGACAGGTCCAACCAGGCCGGGGTACACTAACAAATGTCGGAGGGTTGACACTCTCCGTGAATGATTACAAAGTCTGAATGATTTCCGTCTAAGAAAACTTTTCAATCTTTAATAATCATATCACCCATCCAATCCTTAATATAACCACTTCCCAAAAAGTAAACAACAGGTTATTAACGACGATTAAGGGACGGGACCCACACTGTTCCTACAGAGTCCAGTCCCACGACTGTCTGATCGAACACACTGTTGGAGAGTTGGTATTTGTCGTGTCTCTCAAACCTCATAAAACTTTCAGAATTAATCGTATCCCGAAAAGAGTAACAACTCAGTTACTAACAGCGGTCCGGAGGTATAGGAATCCGTGGACCCTTATATGATTAGCTACATAAACCTTATATCTTTTCCTTTATATCATCAAAAACTACAATCGTTATGATCTGAAAAACTCAATTACTTAAAAGAGAAAACAATATCTGGTGACATAAACAATATTTAGTGACACAGGAACGATACATTTTTACATTTAAATAGTGATAGAATTCTGATTTATCTAGAATTCCCCTTGTAACCACTTCCCAAAGGTAAACAACCCAACTACAAACGACGATTTAGAGGTATAGGAACGGGAATATTACTTATATTGATCGTATATCCTCTTTATTCATAAGTCAAGTCAAGTCAAGTCAGCTAGTCAGTACAGGCTGAGAAACGTTTGGGTACTTAGCGTCGTACGGTCCGGAGGGACAGGTAGTGGTAGAGGACCTCAAGTGAGTCTGAGTGCAGGTAGCTCAGTCACTACGGTAGGTCGGTAGAGTAGGAGTCAGCAGGGGAAGAGGAGGACGAGGGTTAGAGAGGGTCGTAGTCTCAGAAAAGGTTACTCAGTTGAGAAGTGTACTCCACAGGTTTCATGACCTCGAAGTTGAAATCGTAGTAAGGAAGGTTTCTTTAGGGTCCCAACTAGAGGAAGTCTTACCTAACCAACCTAGAGGAACGTCAGGTTCCCCGAGAGTTCTCTGAAGAGGTTGTGGTGTCAAGTTTTCGTAGTTAAGAAGTCGTGAGTCGGAAGAAGTGTCAACTTGAGAGTGTAGGTATTGTACTGGTGTCCTTTTTGGTATCGGAACTGATCTGCCTGGAATCAGTCGTTTCATTATAGAGACGAAAACTTATATGATAGATCCAACCAGTATTGAAAAGAAGGTTCCTTATTCGTAGAAAATTAAAGTACCGACGTTAGTGGTAGACGTCACTAAAACCTCTTTTTTTTTTTCAGACTGTGACAAAGGGGATAAAGGGGTAGATAAAGGGTACTTCACTACCCTGGTCTACGGTACTAGAAGCAAAAGACTTACAACTCGAAATTCGGTTGAAAAAGTGAGAGGAGAAAGTGAAAGTAATTCTCCGAAAAATCAAGGAGAAGTGAAAGACGGTATTCCCACCACAGTAGACGTATAGACTCCAGTAACTATAAAGAGGGTCGTTAGAAATAAGGTCGAACACAAAGAAGGTCAGGTCGCAAAGAGTACTACATGAGACGTCTCTTCAATTTATTCGTCCCACTGTTATATGTCGGAACTGCATGAGGAAAAGGATAAACCTTGGTCAGACAACAAGGTACGGGTCAAGATTGACAACGAAAGACTGGACGTATGTCTAAAGAGTTCTCCGTCCAATCCACCAGAACATAAGGGTAGAGAAAAATTGGAAATTCCAATTAGTACAATTGGAACCCAATTTATTTAAGGAAAGAATCAACATTGGGTGATGTGGGAGTGGGATATCCTTACGTTGAAATAGATGGAAGTCTCCCACCGCGGACCAAATTCTTTTTAGTGCGTACCTTTTTTATTCAAAAAACCAATAGTCTTTCTTTCCTAGTGTTTTACAGTCGTCCGGAGTACCGGTATTCTACTACATTTTGGGGATTCTGGAAAAAAATATGTAAATACACTTCGTGGACTAAAACTATTTCCAGTCCCGACGACTGGGGGAGCACTGAAATTTTAAAGGTAAACAGAGATACACATTGTTTTCCGTATATTCGTTTGGATTTTTTTTTTTTTTAGCCTAGTCAAAGACCTTTCTGACTAAGGGGGCACAAGAAAGAAAGAACAAGAGGCAAAAAGACCGGTTTTAGGGTAGACCTTGTACCCATGAGTGGTTCGGACTATTAAAACGGACCCGAAGATTCTAGCCTGACCCCTCCGGAGTCACGGAGGAGAGGAAGTCCTCTTACCTTTCTGCGGACACCGGATACATCCACCAGTAACCATAAGGTGCATTTGGTTCAATAAGTCGGAGTAAAAGAGGTGATTAAAAGGATGATGTGATAAGGAAAGATTAGAGAGAGATAGACATTAATTTAGTCAAAAAAGGATCCTACGGCTAAGGTAGGGGTGGAAGCTTAATTGGACCTAGGCGGACCCTACCTGGGGTCGTTCACCGCGGTCTTTGTCCGATATGCTTCCATCGAAGGTGCTCTTTAATCCCAGTAGTCGGGATAACGAGACTTGTTGATCCCAGTAGTCGAGACAACAAGGGGGTCACAACTCAAAAGTCCTACCTATCCTGGGGTGAGTCCCACGACGTCTGCGGGGACATCCTATCTGTCCCACTTATCCTCACCCTTCAGAACTTCCCAAATTCTCTTTGGACCAAATGTGGCTAAGGCAGAGGGGAAGCTTAACGGGACCTAGGTGGTCCCTACCTAGGTACGCTCAACTCTCCCCGGAGAGTCCTAAGGAGATGTCAGCGACGACCCCGGCTCCAGGAGTAGACCTCAACTCCGGACTTGGAGTCGCAAGGAGAGTCACGACTGTACCTAGAACCCCAAGGAGACCTCAAAGGTGTCCCCTCAGTCCGGAGCAGAGCACACCTCTGTACGTTCAGGCGAAAGGAGAGCTCGACCTTTTCGTCACAGTCCGAAGGACAGCTCAACTGTATCCCTAGCCACCGAGAGAGAGTTCCACGGTGTCCCGACAGTGTGGACGGTGACGTAAAACTCAGAGAGGAGCCCCACTGGCAGTTCAGTCACGTCCCCTCAGTCCACATAGACCTCACGTATCCCTGTAGCCCCAGAAAACCTTACCACCGTGCTGGGGACCTCAAGGAGAGCTCACAGTTCAACTCTGACGGAGGAGAACTCCACGCTGTCCTTGCGGTCCTAAGGAAAGGGTTGTTTTGTCCCTTTACCTGGGAGTAGAGCTCTACTCCTCCCTTTTGATCCCGAGAACAACTCAACACCACCCTGGGAACCACAAGAAGAACTCATTTGTATCCATACGGCCCCTTGAAGAACTCAACGTAGTTCTCACAGTTCCTGGGAAAACTCCGAGGTCTCCCTTCGACCCTAAAGAGAGCTCTACGGAGTCGAATTTTCCCGGAGTAGAGTCCAACTCACCTCTTAGAGGACCAAAAAGACCTCAACGTCGTCGTTTGCACCCCAAGGAGAACTCAATGGTGCCCTTGGAGTCCCTGGACGAGAACCCCGGAGTCCTTTCAGGTAAGAGGTACGCTCAACGTTTCCCGGAGAGCCCTAAGAAGACGTCAGCGACGGACCCGACTCCAAGAGTAGACCTCCACCCGGCCTTGGAGTCTCAAGGAGAGGTCACGGCTGTACCTAGAGTCCCAAGGAGACTTCAAAGGTGTCCCCTCAGTCCGGTGCAGAGCACACCTCTGTGCGTTCAGGTGAGAGGAGAGCTCGACCTTTTCGTCACAGTCCGAAGGACAGCCCAACTGTATCCCCAGCCACCGAAAGAGAGTTTCACGGTGTTCCGACAGTGTGGACGGTTACTATTGGGACATACGCTCTGTCGTTTCCTCTGTGTCTACATATCTTGTCTGAAAACCTGAGACACCCTCTCCCTCTCACATCCTACTAAAACCTCTTACCGTAACTTTGTACATATAATCGTATATTCTTTGCTTAGCGATCAGATCCAAACTATGTCCTATGTCCTACGAACCCCGACAACGTGACCCTACTGGGTATCTCTACTATACCCCTCCCACAACCCTCCCCCGAAGTCCCAACCCTTGAGTACATGTGGACACCGTCTAAGTACAGTTACATCCCGTTTTGGTTATGTCATAACATTTCATTTTTTTAAAAAAAAATTAAAAATTATTTTATTTTGTTTCCGACACTTTTCTCTGTTTATTCCGGTGATGTATTACTAGTTTCCTAGTCAGGTTCTTCTTCTATATTGTTAATATTTATATATGCGTGGGTTCTATCCTAGTGACGTTATACATTCTGTTTACGATTGTTCATACTTTCCCCTTTAATTGTTATTGTGTTATTATCACCCTCTGAAATTATGGGGTGAGTGTGGATACCTGTCTAGTTGATTTGTCTTTTAATTGTTTCTTTGTGTTTGAAATTTACTATGTTATCTGGTTAATCTGGAGTAACTATAGATATCCGGTAAGTGGGGTTTTGTTACTCAAAGTGGAAAAAGAGTTCACGAGTGTCTTGGAAGAGGTCCTATCTAGTGTGGGACCCGGTATTTAGATCGGAACTATTTAAGTTTTTTTAACTTTAGTAAGGTTCGTAGAAAAGAAAAAAAAAAAAAAAAAA
>SJYO01047166.1:0-110000 GCA_006410555.1 Capra ibex
ACTGACACACCTAGTGTCGTTTGATACCTTTTTTGAACCACCTTCCGGATGTGAGTTTAGATAATCCTTTCGACATAAAATGAAGAGAATGATTTATCATAGACGTACAGGACGTCCGAGTCTGAGGGATGGGGATACCCGAAGAAGATAGAACTTCGTATGGTGGAGATGGGAAATAATGGTCCTTCTCCCTTTCGGGTCGTAACCATTTGTGACGGGACGGTTAAACTTCTCAGAAAGGGTACTGTGTGTCACCCGAGACGTCGAGACCCGACGGGTTTCCCAAGGACGTACTGAGGGTCTGTTTAAGAAGAATCTACTACTTTCGGAAACAGTACCGAAGTGAGAGAAGTAGTCGTGACCTTCCACTTCCGACTTTCTTAAGACACTCTTAGTTAACTGATGGACTTTGACATATATATGTATATATGTTAACATATATAAATGTTTATTATTTTTTTATATTTAAACATATACATATATATGGATATATGTTAACATATATGTATATATATGTTAATATATATGTATATATACATGTGTGTATATATGTGTGTATATATATATGTTAACATATATGTATATATTTAAATATAAAAAAATAATAAACATTTTTGTTCAATCTGTTGACAATATAGTCTTTTTAAAATTTATTTGAACACTCACATATACATGGACCCTTATATACACACTCATACACACACACATGGGGGACGGGACTCTCGACCAACAATTTATGAAGGGTCGTGTGGTGACGGGGGTGGATATGATGGGGATAAAGAAGTACCGAGGAGGCATGAGAATCAACTTTTTGTGACTACAAGAGAAATGAATTACCCTAAGAGGTTCGAGGGAGCACGGAGTCTTGTAAAGGAATAGGACTTTACGAGGGAAAAAAGGAAGAGTCATGGAAAGTGGAACTAGTAAGTCTAGATCAGATCCGTACTCTTACACTATCACACTTTACAGTTCTCCTTTTATAACGACTTGAGAACATAGTCATCGGTTAAATACCAACGTCAAGTTCGTACTAAACTGTTTACCTGGACGTAAGGTAAGGTAATTAAGGAAGGGTTATGTGAATAAAAGGACTATAGTGTGTGTACTACATGACAATTTAAGAATCAGAGTGTGTTTAATGTAAGTATTTTCACTTATGAGAAAACCGAGGTTATGATGTATACAACCTTTAAGTGATCAAGTAGTCTCTATACTTGTCGAAAAAACGACTTAGTTTATGATCAAAAGTTTATGACCTTCTCTTAAATAAGTTACAAAGCACACACGAGAAGTGTTACATTTATTAGACGTAATAATTGTTGTGGTGTTGAATCTGGTTTCCAGTCGTTTGAAAAAGAGATTTCCCGGTTTTTCATTTATAAAATCCAAAACGCCGGTGTAGACCAGAGACAGTATAAAAAGTTTGAAATTTTTTAAATTTTAGAGAAGAATCGGGTGTCCGACATGTTTTTGAAGGTATCCGGTTTAAAGTAGGAGGTCGGAATCAGGCGGTTAGGGAACCTGGTCGCCGAAAGTTGTCCCTTCTTCACCCCCTTCAGAACGGGTGGTCCCCGACAAACCGTTATAGACCTCTGTCCTCACCAACAGTGTTGAACCTCCTTCACGATCAACGTAAATCATCCATCTCTTCTGTCTACGACGATTTTTTGGGATGCCGCGTGTCGTGTAGGAAGACCTTGTTCCCTAACAACTCGGGGTTTACAGTTATCACGACTCCAACTCTTTGTGACCCCGAAGGGTCTACCATGATCACCATTCCTTAGACGGACGGTTACATCCTCTACATTTTCTCCACCCACATTAGTCCTTCTAGGGAATCTCTTCCTATGCCGCTGGGTGAGATCATAAAAACGGACCCTTTAGGGTACCTGTCTCCTCGGTCCGCCCGATGTCAGGAACCCCAGTGTTTCTCAGTCTTTGTTGACTTCGTTGAATCGTGCTTTCGTAGTTCTTTGCCACAATCTGTTAATGGTTTCGTCATTTTCTTCATGTCTAAACATCTAAATCAAGTAAGGGTACCACACTTACAGAAGTGTGACCGATTAAAGTTCGATAGTCGTACTACACTGACTTGTGTCACTACCTTTCTCTCCATGTCTCCGTGTGCTAACGAATCTTAAAGGTGGTAAGTCTATGTTATCTAGACTTATCGGTGCTCTCGTATATATTAACACTTTATAAAAATTTATCAATCTTACATTTCTCAAAATTCATGTATAATGGGAACTAAAAATTCACGGAAATTAATATTCAATTACATTAAATTGAAAAAAAAAACTTTAAATACCGTTTATTCAAAAATAATTTTGGGGTTTTTAATCTAAGTTACTGTTCAGGTATATTTCGTTATGGTATATATTAAAAATTATTGGTATTTTCGTGGTAATATGTCTTGTGAATTTTATTACGAAGTGTTTTGTAATCTTTCTTCAACAACCGGTTGTTCTTTATTTCGTATGTAGGATGTACCAGAATAGGCACCAGAGTGTGGTTTAATTAGGCTAAGGTTGGACAATTTTAAACTAAACCTAAGTATTTAAGTTATAATTATATTCTTGACATCATCTTGAAACAGAATTGCGGAGTGTTTTGTGACTCTGACGAGGAGTATTTTCCTCGTACTGAAAAGGACCAAGGTACAGTCCTGTAGGACCCTACGAAGTAAGGAACATACGGGTTTTGAAACCTCGACGGTTGACTATTATGTGTAAATATCCGTATTAAAAAAAATTAACGAATTAATAAGGAGAATTTTTAGCCACAAAATATTTCCGTCCGAACAAAATACATGTCACAATCGAGTCGTCGGTTTGTCCAAATAGGGACAATAGTTTGTCCAAATTGGGACAAACTATTTCACCATCAATTTTGTGTTCTACACTGAACTTTGTTGCTGTGACTAAAAGGAGTCATTGAACATAGCGATAATTCTAAAATTGTATAAAAATTGTTACTGTGTGGCGATTTCACTATTAAAGGGTTTCACAGATGAAACTTCCTGTTATAAAGGAATCCATATCTGAAGGACCACAGAAGTAGAATTTCCTTTTAGTTATAGTAGTAATGTCGGTGTGTAGAGTGTAAAAACCTATGTGTCTACTAGTTTTCATCGTTACCGTAATTTTTTAACAAGGACGGATGATAAAGAGGAGGTGAAAAGGTTGAAAGGACTACCTCTACTTAAAGGACTTTTTTATCTGACGAAGTCTCTTTCCCGATGACTTCGAAATATAATTTTTGTGAAGTCAAGTAATTACTCGGACACACCAACTAATGCAAGAACCCATACAAGAGTCCAAAGTCAAAACTTAATCAAGAAAGGGATCTCTTTTCTAAAACAAATTAGTTTAGCCGTCTTAAGGGTCGTAGTCTGGTACGTGTATCCTAGTGAAATTGTTTACGAATAACTTCTCCGTACATTGCTGAAGACGTGTCTTTGAGAGTCCGAACTGATAAATGTGACCTTAATCTCGAGACTGATGGTGACTTGCCTCTTATTTATGGTTTTTAACTTCATTTTTGACTAAATCCTTTTAAGCCTTACGGATATTCTCTCCGGAGATTATGGGTACCACTGTTGGTGGGGAAGACAATTTCCTCGAGAGTAATCACTTCGACGGTACACGGGAGGCCAAACCCTTGAGACGCATCCACAAGGTCATGGGACGTGGCAACCTTCCTCTACGTAATAAGGACAGGACCAAAGACAAGCGAGACGAACCAAAAAGACGCACGTCGTGTGACATTTTCCATTGTAGTACAAGTATGGCAAGAAAGTAAGCCACATAAAAGAGAGAACCCTGAGGTACTTACAAAGAAGATGTACCTTTTTTTTTTTACGTTTACAAATCAATTCCGTCGTCTAGTTTTACTCAATATAAAATGTTCATAAACATCAAATGTTCAGGACATAATAATGTGTCTATACGTGAGGGATAAGAGTCCTACCTTGAGACTGTTTTCGTTTTGTAGTACAATTCGTCAATAGCAAGTCGCAATTGACAAAAAGTACGCCGGGACGTGTGGGGGTTTGATGGGACTCCGATCGTTTCTCCATTTTGTAGTTTTTTACGAGACAAAGACCTTTAGAGTTCAGACACGAAGTTTTGTATTCTGTCGTGGTACTCGAGAAGAATACACAAACGGTTAAACAATACGTATATAGTTATTAGTGAATACAGTCAGGATCTATTAAGACGACGACGACGACGACGACGACGACGACGATTCAGTGAAGTCAGCACAGGCTGAGACACGCTGGGGTATCTGCCGTCGGGTGGTCCGAGGGGGTAGGGACCCTAAGAGGTCCGATCTAGGAATAATTTTGTTGTAAGAAGTTAAGAGTACCTGTACTCTTAGTTAATCCCTATATCAAAACTTTACATTAATAGTCTCTAAAGTTGATTCTTACCCCAGGTACTTGATCCTGAAGATTTTTAAAAAAAAAAAAAAAAAAAAAAACCGACACCACTCAGAAACAACGGTGTCATGGCCCCGAAAGAGATCAACGCCCTGTGCCCGGAGAGTAACGTCACCGAAGAGACAACGTCTCGTACCCAAGATCCACACACCGCAGTCCTCAACACTGTACATCTGAGTCACCTATGTCGAGGGTCTGAGTCATCAACACTACGTACACGAATGACGAGACGTCGTGTATCCTAGGAGGACCTGGTCCCTAGTTTAGTCGTAAGGAACGTAACGTTCCGTCTAAGAGTTGGTGACCTGGTGGTCCCTACGGGGTACTTGATCCTAAAATTGTTAGTGGAGTCGACTAAGACTGTCTCCAAAGGGAACCCTTTGTGATAGACGAACATTGGTATTCTACTTAATCTGAATAAGGATTTTTCATTTAAGACTGGAGTGACCAATGAAATTTAGTAACTGTAATGGTTTGTCGTGTCTACCACTTAATAGTCTTGGGTACGTAAGTTAGTTGTTCAATCATAATAAACCTGTAAATAACGAAATGTTTGATCTTCGCCGTAGATCTGGTATTTACTTGGTGTCTGACAAGTTATAGACTTCCAGAAACAAATCGGATTCACGTTTTTGTGGTGAGTGTTCACGTTAGGGTACGTCTCCTTTCACGAAAATTTACAGGTAATTACTTCTTCGTAAAATCGTCTTACAATTTATACAGGAAAAACTCCTGGTTCAGGTTCGGTTCTAAATCGTAAATCGTAATATAATCTTTTGACTGGGGTTTCATTTCAGAAAGTGTAATTATTAAGGTTTCAATAGTTAAAGGTTCTTAATGGTAAAGACCGGACTTTTGATGGTACAGGTAAAGGTCGGACTTTTCTAAGAAAACAAGCCAGACTTTATGGACTTTTGTCGTCCTATGTATTACTCCTCGATCTTTTTGTTTCTTCATGGAACGATTGAGAACTTGCAACTTAAAGGTCGCTCACAGTCCAAGAGCCTTATATTGAAGTATCAATAAAAGTTCACGGACTAAAAAGTTTTCATGTATTTTGTAACTTCTGTACCATACATACAAACCCTTACAAATACGACGGTAAATTGTAAATGATGTTGAGAAAAGATTGTAAGGAAAACAAATTGGTCATTAAGTTACGGAATTAAATACAATTGTTTATGTCAACCATGTATAGGTATGAATCGGTGAGAGTCTAATATAATACCAAGGGTTACTATTTAAAAGTCATTAAGATGGATGATACAACCTTTTACTGTTTTCAAGAAACAAAACTTGGAAATTTTTCTATCTAGTAACTTGAACAAAATTTAAGGGACAGGTATCCTTACTCGTTACTTGAGGTTTCCAAAGGGTGTCAGGGCATATACACTAATAGTATTCAGGTGACAGTGGTTCACGGGACCGATCAGGAGTGTCGAACCACATGTTTCACTCTCATGGTTTCCGTGTCTCGAACCCTTTATTTTTACTAAAGGTGTATGAAGTGTATAAGAAGGGAGGTTTTTCATCGAGAGGGTAGGTACGGTGTATCAAACCGAGTTAAGTGACACGGTATGAAGGAACTCAAATCTTTTACTAATGGTAAAGGTACCTTTGTAGTTTACAAGAAACGTAATTAATTAACTGATGATGAATAAAATAGAGTTTGACTTGAAAGACAATACTGATGACAAACAACACAATATTTTATGTCTTATTTTACCCGATTCATTCCCCTAAAGGAGAAGTAAGAAATCTACCTGTGAAGATTAAAGTCTTCCGATAGTTTATAGTATACACCTTTTATAGATCAAAGACACAGAATCATCATCGACACCTACCGACCCTTTCTAACACGTACAGATCTTTAATCTTTTATTTTTCATTTTACTGAAGGGAATTCGGTGAGAGTCAATTCGGGACGGAGAACCAAGACTCAACACGGAATTAATTGGACGGAGAAGTATAGGGACAGGTAAAAAAGGGATTCACCTACAAACTAGGTACTTGACTTCATTGGTGTTTCAACTACGAGTAAGACAGGATGTAAGTCGTTTCAGGGTGTCAGACCCGGATTCATTTTGACTACTTTCATAGATCTGTTTTCGTGTGGAGATACACTCGATGAGACGGGTTTTATAAAATTTTTCCAAATTTTTGTCCGACGGTACTCAGGTCAAAATCTCTAAGCGAAATTTTAATCGGTTCATCCCTCTTATGAGTCGACAAAAGAAGGAGAGGGACATACAAACACCTAAAAAAGAGGAATAATGTGTGTCATTCCTTACTTTTGTATAATCGTGTTTTCTACTTTATACAGACTTTTCATCTAGTCTGTATGAAGTATTTATTTCTTTTTACATGTGTAACGAAGTAAGTAGACTGACAAGACTGTCATCTGCCGACTTAACAATGGAAATATACACGTAAATACAAACATAAGATTATAGAATTATCCCAATGTCACAATGAGGACTTAGACAAAAATTTGATTCTTTAAGTAACGGGACCTTGAGGGTACGTCGTCTTCGTGGTGTATCATGACTTCCGGGGTCGCACCGTTTCTTGACAGGATACTTGTAGTAGATGTCGAGGTGACCTCCGTAGTGGATCAGGTTGTGAAGAGTCGTCCAAAGTCGCCTACGAGGATGCACACGGAAGGGAATCCTTTTGTTGGTTCTGTCTTTACGACAGTTCTTAAGTCTGGTTCCCGATAAAAATTTTACATGGGACTCCATCATAATCGTAGAGTCGTTTAAAGTCGGTGACTTGCCGTCTCTTTGCGATTTTATTTTGGAGAAATGGCCTAAGGACCCTCTTGATGATAATTACTTATACTCTAGTGTCTTCTGGTTTTTTTCTTCTTTCTTGTTTACAAAGTTGAAAGAGTGTTTTACAGGTCTTGACTTTTAAGTCTTACTATGAAGAAGGATGGTACTGACGTATCCCGAAGTAAAGGGTCCGCACCTCCAACCATAATAGTTATTATTACCCCCTATACGGTAAGGAGTAACGAAAAGAACGACGTTGTGTTACAATATATTGTCACTTGTTGTACGTTGTTAGTGTCTTCCCACTCACATGAGGTATAAAACAATAAAAATAATGTCCTACAGGAGTAATGTGTTGAAATTATGATGGATAAAGTCTTGGGTAATAGTTATTAAAAGAAAAAGGACCTTAGATCCCTCTAATGTGTGACCGTAAGACAAACTCTCCCTTTTTACTGTCTTGAAATCTAATTCGAGGAAGGAAAAAAAAAAAGTAAAACGTCCTCGATGTTAGATACACGTGTTCTCCTAAAGGGTCCTCGAACCTTTCCTTAGACAGTGGAGAAAAGACCAAGGTGAGTACTCGAAGGAGGTCCTTCAGTCCTAACTTGAGTATCCGTGGTAGAAGGGACTTCTTTTTTAGTAGGCACGACTTTTAGTCCCGAGACCCTTTCAGCACAACGTTGACAGACCTCTCACCCCCTTTGTTCTCCAATAAAATACTGATACGTAAAAGTGTGATATTTAGTAAAGGAAGATAGCAATTGTAAATCGTCAAATATGAACACTCTGGTGGTCCAAGCTCAACAACTTTAAGTAAAATTTTTCTCTCTAAGAGAGATCTTCAATAGTGAGGAAGTATCGCCATTCCTCTTCCGACTCTCCCCTGACACGCACAACGGGTCGAGAAATTGTTCACGACCAGTGGTGACGCGACTAAAGACGTCGATGGTCTTGACTAAGATCTACTTTGAGACCTCCAAAGCGACGTCTCCACTGTTCTCACCCGTGTCGGGAGTGACTGTAAGGAGGCTCTTCGGGTTCATGGGGACGACGTCGGGGAAGGACGTGGGGGAATGGACAGGACCCAGGGGAGCGGACCTCGAGACAAGAGGTATTCCTGGGTACACTCTGTGACCAAGAACGACTCCATACTTTACATCTATTTTCACTACACACACAATGGGGATTGTCCATTGTAAAATTGTCACTGGATTTGGTTTAAGATTTTGGTCGTCTTCTTTTCTACGTCTAGGTTGTAAGGGATCCGAAAGGATTTGAAGATAGTGAGAGAGACTTATGATTTTATAGTGTGTGTCTTTTTTTCTTTTTCGTAGTACCTCAGGGGAGAAATTTCGTCCTTTCCTTTTTTTTTTTCGTATACTTCAAAACATGTATTATTGAAGTTTCTCTTCTATAAAGGTGTACTTTAAGAATAAGTCTGAAAAAACCCCCTCTTCTACCGATAACACGATCTGTCATCGTTTCATATAGAGACTCGGAGGAAAGGAGTGGACATTTTTGACTCCTATTGTCGTGGGTAGAACGATTCACTCCTACTGATAGGTTATTGGACCCCGTCGTGGAGTGCGTCACGGACTGTGTTACTCGTGTGCCAAGAGAGGGAAGAGGGACCCAACGAGGGGTCGCATTAAGATTGAAGTTTGTTTAGGTGGTCCGTCTATGTTAGGCATTGTTTTACCGGCACGAGTCTTATTTTTCTATAAATTTTCAACCTCCCTCCTGAAGGGACCACTAGGTCACCAATTCTTAGATGGTCACGTTCTCTACACCCAAACTAAGGACCAGGTCCTTTTAAGGTGTACGACGTCTCATTGATTCGGACACGTGGTGTTGACGACTCGGTCGTACGGATCTGGGGTACGAGACGTTGTTCTTCGGTGACGTTACTCTTCGGGCACGTGACGTCGATCTCTCATCGGGGACTAACGGTGTTGATCTGTCTTCGGGTGTGTCGTTGCTTCGGGGTCGTGTCGGTTTATATTCATTGTGAATTTTTTTTTTTTTCCTTTTTTTTACAACCTTGCATTGTTCTCGTCCTTTATATTTTTCTTTTGTCTTGATAAGTCGAGACAAACAAGAGGTAGTTCTTCTTACGAGAAATTCGTCCTTTTTCGTATTCCGTCACTTTGGTGTCTTTTATCTCATTTCGTGGATTCGACGAACTTTGTGAATCCAAGTCAAGGACTAAGAAGGTGATGGCAGTACACCGGAGAGAAAGATTCGAAGACACACGAGGACTGACTTTTGAACATATTATAGTGCTGGATAATTTATCTCGAAGGTCATTCCTACTTTACTCCACTCCATGCGCTTTTGTAAAAAGTTCTCCATTCCATGAAATGTTTGTGTTCCATGACAATAAAATAATTATTATCGTTTACTTCAGTCTAAGAGGTTGGTTTTAACAAATGTACGGTAGCATCATTTCACGTAACCTCACACATGTATGATCCTCCCCACCGTTTCTTTTACACCGGTAAAATTTATGTGGTGTCTATGTCTTTACCTGTTCTTTCCGTTCATATTTCTAGACTATTTTACCTAAACGTCAAAGAAACATTTACAGAAAACTGACATTTCTATGAGTTTGACTTTTCGAGTTTAGTCTATAGGTTTGCAATTGGAGGTCCCGTTTGTCAATAATATTTCTGTGGAATCTTCTTTTAGAATCCCGTTGTGATTGACGTGAAAGTCCCCACGCATAAAATATAAACATTTACACAACGTCAAAAACTTAATAAAAGTAGTAATAGATCAGATTTGTACTTTCGGAGTAAGTCTCAAATTTATTATAACACATTGGACAAAAGGAATAGAAAACACATGATTCAATTCGTTGAGACCTATAATCAAGGTCTTGAAGAATTTATAGGCAAGATTTAGACCGAAGTAAACAAAAGGATAATTCAGACGGTGAATGTCGAAACCAAAACAGTAAAAGTCTTACCTCAAAAAGAAAAGTATCTGTATCGAAATAAAGGAGAAATACCAAATATAATAGATGATCTTCAATTATGAGATTAAAAAGTAATTTTTTTTGAAAAATTCTGCACAAGTTAAGTGTAAAATAAACTTAAGATAAGGGAAGATCTTTCGTTTTTTCTCTTGTGTCTTTTCTTTCATAACGGAGCAAATGTTTTAAAACGGAATCTCAGTTTCAATTTAACAAGTCCTGGTGATACTTCGACTTGGTGGACGAGTAGTAAAGGGTTCTGTGTACACTGGTATCGGGTATGCCAGGAGGATTGTTTGTCCGTCCGTTTTTATCCTGGTAAAAAGTGGAAATGTTGAGATTACCTTGACCCCCTGACCTCATCTACTTTCTCACCTGAAAAACTAGAACGACTTACTAGCAAGGAAGTTTTGAACAAAATGGAAGTGGACTTACAATTTAGTCGTGACCGTCAGTACCATGTAAAACTTATGAGTTCTGAATTTTCGAGAGGATTGATTTACTTCTTGACTAAGTTTTCCGTTAGGACTCTCAGAGTGTGAAGTCACCTTCGTTATTTATGGTAAGGCAGTCGAAGTCTTCACTGTTCGTATTACGGGGTCGAGATCGAAAGAAATACCACCAGTCCTCGGAGTACGTAATCCCTTTGACTCTCTTACTTTTCTCCCCCTTTTTTTTTTTCTGTTAATGTAGGTGTATTAAAAGTGGAGACGTCACGGGGGGTTTGAGTAGACTTTGATGATGATACTCTCATTGAATCCAAGATTAGAACTAAAGTATTGTAGTGAGAAAACACATTAAGAAAACAAATTATTATCTCTTGTAAACTTATATAAATCATAGATAAGCCTCTTTCGTTACCGTTGGGTGACATCATGAGAGCGGACCTTTTAGGGTACCCGTCTCCTCGGACCATCCGACGTCAGGTACCCCAGAGCTCCTCAGTCTGTGTTGACTCGCTGAAGTGAAAGTGAAAAGTGAAAGTACGTAACGTCTTCCTTTACCGTTGGGTGAGCAAGAACGGACCTCTTAGGGTCCCTGCCCCCTCGGACCACCCGACGGTAGATACCCTAGCCTGTCTCAGCCTGTGTTGACTTCGCTGAACCGCCGTCGTCGTCGTCCATAGATAATTAGTGAGTGGGTGAGTAACTGTTTCAGGTTGTAATCATACATTGAAACTCAACATGGGGAATAATAACCTTAAAAGGTTGTACGTTTTATCTGTCTTATTGTATTAGTAAGGGGTACATGGGTGTCAGGTCGAAATTGTTAATAGTAATATATCGGTCAAAACGAAGTAGACGAAGTATGAAGTAAAGTGGTTTATAGAAAAGTCACAAGTGTAAAGGACTAACAGAGTATTTATATAAGGATGTTAACCAAACAAACTTAGATCTCGATTTGGTCTAGGTACGAAACATAAACCAGGGTAAGGAATTCAGAGTAAATCAGGCATCAAAAGGGTGAGGAAAAATAAAGGTGGATTTGAAAGGGGGGTGTTGGAAAATATAAATCTTTTACAAGTTTGGATATCTTTATTCAACTTTCTTATGATACTTGTAAGGAATGGGAGGTAATAATTGTAAAAACAATTGTTACAACAATTGCAGAACGGAGTAAATAAAGTGAAGAGAGTGTACACATAAAAACTACATCGTAAATTTTTATTCAACGTCTGTAGTACTATGAAACAAGGATTTACGAAATAGTTCATAGAAGACATTTATTCTTGTATGATTTATTAGTGTATTGAATTTTTAACTTAATATTTAATATTTATGATATGTATATATGATTAAATATAATGTTAAAATATAATGTCGATAAATATTGCGTACGTACGAGTCCATGCAGGTTGAGAAAGACTGGGGTACCTAACACATCGGGTGGTCCGAGGAGACAAGTACCCTAAAGGGGCCGTTCTTGTGACCTCACCCGTCGGTAGGGCAAGTCCCCTAGAAGGGCTCGGTCACTAGTTTGGACCTAGAGGACGTGACGTTCACCTAAGAAATGGAGACTCGGTGGTCCCTTCGGGAATCGATAAATATTATCGGTTACAATTATCAAAAAAATTAAATTTGACAGGAAGTACCATGGTTATTATAGAGGTGTCCAAGTTCATGTCGTAAATTAATAATTGCAGAGAAATCACAGTGAATTAGATCTTGACAGGAGTACGGAAGAAACCAAAGGGAAAAAATTTTTTTTTTTAATGAAAATCAACTTCCTATTAACGAAATGTTATAACACAACCAAGGACGGTATGCAACTGTACTTAGTCGGTATCCATATATGAACAGGGGATAGAGGACTTGGAGGGAGGGACGAAAGGGAAAAACTTCTCAGATCAGTCAACCGAACTCTTACGGGGTATAAGACATAATCGGGCGAATAAAAGAGTATTAATCTAGGTCTAATTTGTACAAACCTTCCTTTTATGTCTCCACTACAAACTCATGGACTGACGTACACTACTGGCAGACATGGTAGGACGATTCAAATAGTGAACCGATTGTCCACCGTAGTCGATCATAACGAAGGGAGCACTATGATGTAGTACAACCCCACCCCTCCCAACTACATTGCTCTCCGGGGCACATGATAGGATAAGGGGTTGTTGGGAAGGGAGTTACTCGAAATATAAGTAACGACTAGTGACGGTTTACTCAATAATGTGACCCTTCTCGTCTTATGAATAATAAAGTACATTAAAGAAGACATAAATGAGCCACCGTAACAGATCATTTCTTCTCGTGAGAAAGGGAAAGGGGAAAATTATTACGAATGGTAGCAGTAAGAAATGCTACGAGTTTAACAGGGTTTAAACGGGTCGTCCACGGGGGAGTTCGACCGAGGACACAGAACCAGATGTAGTCGGAATTTTTATAATGAAAAGGAAAGATTAATCGTTTCATTGTGTATAAGTTCCGTTTTATAAAACCTTCTCTTTTGACGTTTTGTCCTCTCCAAGGATATAAGGAGTTGGATTTTTATTAATGATCATAAAACTAACAGAAAGGTCCTCTATCTTAAAAAAAAGAGTAGACTATAAAACAAGGTATTTTTGTCTTTGTATGACGTCTCTTATAGTTGAAGAAAAGTGGTTTGAATAAAGGTGTCGTTGATAAAGGGTGGAGTACTTCATACTAAGATACGGTAATAAAAAAATTAAGTAATAAAATTAACCTCCGATTAATGAACTGTTATAACATCACCCAAAACGGTATGTCACTGTACTCAGTCGGTACCCACATGTACATAGAGGACAAGACTTAGGGAGAGGTCGGAGGGAGGGGTAAGGTAGGGAGTCTCAGCATGGTCACGTGACCGGGACTCGTGGGACAGAGTACGTAACTTGGACCTGACCGTTTGATAAAGTGTATATTATATGTACAAAGTTACGATAAGAGAGTTTAGTAGGGTGGGAGCGAAAGAGGGTGTCTCAGGTTTTCAGACAAGAAATATAGACATCCTAGTAGCAATGGTAGAAAGATTTAAGTTATATATACACAATTATATGACATAACCACAAAAAGAAAGACTGAATGAGACATCTTATCCGAAGTCAAAGTAGGGGAGTAATCTTGACTAAGTTTACACAAGAAAAATTATCGACTCATTATAAGGTAACACATATACATGGTGTCGAAAGAATAGGTAAACAGACGGCTTCTTGTAGATCCAACGAAGGTACAGGATCGATAACATTTGTCACGACACTACTTATAAGCCCATGTACACAGAGAAAGTTAAGACCAAAGGAGCCACACATACGGGTACTCACCCTAACGACCCAGTATAATTCGGTAATAAAAACTACTCAATGAGTATACCTACTTGGTATTAAATGAATTGGTTATGAGACACCAGTCCATAAATCAAACAGGGGTTGAAGAAACTAAGAGTCGTTCAAATCCATAAAAAGGAATACACACGACGAGTAAATGTGTATAAGAAAACACTTGACGTAAAAGTACAGGACACCAACAACTATTTTGGAGGAATAACCCTCCAAATACAGATTTACTTAAACATTTTAGAAATAATTCATGGAGTTAAAGAAAAATTAAAACAAATATTACTTGAGATTGTATGTTCAGAGTTAATTATATTGAAAAAAATCAGTGTACTTGAGTAGAAAATACAAGATGAAAGACAGAAACTATTATGTAAATATTCAGAAAGGGTTGGGTTCTAATACATTTATAAGTAGATACAAGATAATATAAAGTGAGGAGTTAGGTAGATTTAAAGTCGAAAATACACCAATTTTGTCTTACTTTTACCTAGGGATAGAGTTCGGTGAGTGTTTTTAGACTTTACCTAATTTCTGAATGTACATTCTGGACTTCGTATTTTGAGGATCTTCTTTCGTATCCCCTTTTAGAGAAACTGTGACCAGAACCGTTAGTCAAAAATCCATAATGTAATTTTTCGTGTTCGATGTTTTCGTTTTTCATCATTTTCTCCGATGTAGTTTGACTTTTCAAAGATGTGTCGTTTTCTTTGTTAGTTGTTTTATTTTTCCGTTAGATGGTTTACTGTAGTGGCTGAGTTTCCTGTGCACAAACTCATTCGAGCCCTCAACCAACCACCTGTCCCTTCGGACTACACGACGTAAGGTATCCCAACGTTTCGTAGCCTGTGTTGAGTCACTGACTTCACTTGAATGGTTTACCTTCTTTTATAAAGGTTTAGTATATAGACTATTCCCTAATTATTGTTTTTATACATTTATTGAGTATGTTGAGTAATCGTTTTTTTTTTTTTTTAGGTTAAATTTTTTCTGGTCTCCTAGACTTATCTGTAAAAAGGGTTCTGTATGTTTACCGTGTGTCCATGTATCTTTCCACGAGTTGTCACGATTAGTACTTCCTTTACGTTTAGTTTTGGGGTTACTTGATAGTGGAGTGTGGACAATCTTACCGATAGTAGTCGTTCTGTTCTTTAATTTTCACAACTACTCCTACACCGCTTTTCCCTTGGGAACACGTGTCGATTTTCCTTTCATTTAATAACGTCGGAGACACCTTTTGTTTTACCTCCAAAGAGTTGTTCAATTTTTATCTTGATGGTATTCTAGGTCACTAGGGTGACAACCAAATGTGGGTTTCTTTTACTTTTGTCCTAGAAGTGTAATAGACATATGAGGGGTACAAATAATTTCGTAATAAGTGTTATCGGTTTTATACTTTTGTTCACAAACAGTCACCCGTTTACCTATTTACACCATTTATATACGTTACCCTATAAAAAGTCGATCCTTTTTCTTCCTTTAGGAAGTAAACACTGTTGTAGTTACTTGAAATTCCAGTAATTCACTTTATTTAGTCTGTTTCTGTTTACGATATACTGGAGTGAATATACACCTTAGATTTTTTCAGTTTGAGTATCTTTGTCTCATATCACTACCAAAGGTCCCCGGCTCCCACACCCTTTACAGCCAGTTTCACATGTCTGAAGGTTCATTTTCTACTGATTCAAGACCCCTAGATTACGTGTCGTGCCACCAATGACGATTAAGACATAATGCGTGGTCTTTCGACGACTCATCTAGAATTATACAAGAGTAGTGTCTTTTCTTTACCACTAATACACTGTGTTACCTCCACAATCGGTTCTGATGTCTCCATTGGTAAAAAGTTGTGTCCTTCCATAGTTTAGTTGTGTGATATGTTCAATTTGAATGTATTACACAGTCAATGTGGAGTTATTTCGACCTTTATTTTTTTTCTGCTCACCGTGTGTGCCTAATTTTGGGTCCGAAGACCGGAGTCTCGAAATGTGATTTGTTGACACTGACTCACGATATTTTATTCGGTCAATAGAAGAAAGAGATCACTGTTACTCCAACAGACGTTAAAGGACATGGTATTTGTTTTAAAAGTCACTTGTAGTGCCACGGTTAGAGGAACACTTATACATCTTGTAGAGGACTCCCATATAGGAGTTCACCTTATCTTTACCTTTGTAAAATCCAAAAAACCTTGTCATCTTGTCCACAATAAATTTTAAAGGAAGAAAGTCTTTTTTCTTTTAAAAAAAAAGACTGTTTTATATACCAGGTACTTCCGTCCCTAAAAACATAAAAAAACAAGTTACGAGATAAGATGCTCTGTACTATCTATAAACAATTCACATACGACAACGACGACGACGATTCAGTGAAATCAGCACAGGCTGAGACACGCTGGGGTATCTGTCGTCGGGTGGTCCGAGGGGGCAGGGACCCTAAGAGGTCCGTTCTTGTGACCTCACCCAACGGTAAAGGAAGAGGTTACTTTCACTTTTCACTTTCACTTCAGCGAGTCAGCACAGACTGAGGATCGTTGGGGTACCTTACGTCAGGTGGTCCGAGGAGACAGGTACCCTAAAAGGTCCGTTCTCATGACCTCACCCCACGGTAACGGAAGAGGTCCATTCACATACTGACCAAGAATTTATAGTCCAAGACAACGGAATTAATACGTTTGAGACATATCCCACTTTTCTTAGACACTCTTAAAGATAAACGAGAAATACACAACTCTTAAAATGGTTTTGGAGTCCAAATAGGGGTTTCCTCTGACCCTTTCTCGTAAGAAGAATCTGAGGTCATAAAGGAGATCTACAATAGCCTTAGAAGGGGGTTGCTGAAATTCGACCCTCTGTCCTTTGTCCAAGTCGTTGAGTCGTTGGACTCCTCTTACCCCGCCCTCGGTATCGACATTTTTAGAACCCGGACCACACCGACTAGAAGAACCACGACGGTTGCGTTGCGGTTCCGACTCGGAACGGGAATCCGTCTACCTCGAGTCGGTAGTGGTCGAAGTACCTACAACGGTTCGGTGTCCCCGATTCCCGTGAGGTCACTTATCAAGGGTCCGGTAGCATGACGAGTGAGAGCGGGAGTGTGAAGGTTTCGTCCCGTACGAATACTCTAGGGTTTGGTCTGAGGGTCAATCGGGAGTACACGGTCTCACCGAAGTGACGTCAAAGGTCGTCTTTAAGGAAAGTCTCAGAACGCACACTTGTCGTTGAAAGGTCGCTTAAGTCGTTACGGTGTCCAAAGAGGACACAAATTACGAAACGACCAGTTGAGTCAGTACGAAGCTGCTCTTCCTTAGTGTATTGTTGTGCATGCAAGGAATGGGACTGTCAACTTTATGTCTATTTGATTCAAGAAAAATATCCCAGAACTGTTCAAAAAAAGTAATGTGTTATCTAACTTTAGTTGGAGTAATGTGAAACTAGTCCAGTGAGAGTCATCGGAGAAGGAAACCACGTCTTCTTTTTCCAGACTAATCTTTATTCCTCTTAAATAGGTGATACTGGAACTAGTTCTATGTATTGAAGAACTTTATTACGGTAATCGTCGTTATATCTGTCTGGATTTCTAATAGGATGATTTGTTTCAGTCTTTCTCTTTCTGTTTATGGTTTACCCATAGTAAATATACATCTTAGATTTTATTGCTATGTTTAGTTGTATTAGATACTTTTTTTTGGTCTAAGTGTCTATATGTGTTCTCTGAACACCAGTAGTTTCCCCTTCCCCCTGCCCTCCCTTCCTTACCCTCAAACCTTGACCGTCTCCGTTAATACACATCCCTCCTATTTGTTGTTCCAGGATGTGTCTCTTGATATAAGTTATAAGACACTGTTCGGTATTACCTTTTATTACACTTTTTCGTATGTATGTATATGTACTCAGTGAAACGACATGTCTTTTTTAATTGTGTTGTAACATTTAGTTGATATGAAGTTATTTTAAAAAATTTTTCTACATATTGAAGAATCACAAATCACAGAAGTCGAACCTGATCTACTTGAGACACTCTTGAAAGACTAGTAAAGGACTCTAAAAAGATATTTTTATAAGAAGGGGAAAAGAAAGAAAGAGATAAAGATGACGAAGAGATTAGCATTGGTGTGGATACTGTAATGTAACGGGGTTAAGTCATGCTAGAAGAAGGGTATGGGGTCATCGAGTTCCTGATACCACCACCACTAAGAGCAACAATGGAAAGATCATGTACTGACACTTGTCTGTGACGTGACACAAGAATGAGAGGCACTAGTGTCCACCGCATATATCAGGAGAAAGAAGGGTTGGAAGTCGCTCTCCGTGACGTTCCTGAGAGTCGTGACCCCTCTTCTCTAAGTCCTTGATGGAATCCTTTTTTTAGTGATTTTTATATTTCAGTCATCGAAGAGGTTCATCTGGACTCACCGACTTTTAGACTCTACAGTGGACGGACTAAGAGATTAAAAGTAATGTTTGAGAGATAAAACTGGAACGAAAATGAATACTCTCGGGATCGGAGTATTGATTTTTGTGGTACCAGGTGTCGTGACACCTCACTTATACGAGACCCCAGATTAATGAGTGATGAATCAATTGGATTGATTAGGGGAGAAGGGTGACGAAGAAAAAAAAATTTGACGTAAACCAAATTTCACATGGAAGCAGGGGTAGAGACAAGATAGTAACGTAGTGTAGTCCTTTCGTAGGAAAGTGGAGGAACCTGTCGAGACCACGGTTCTTTAATTTTTTTTTTTTCTTTGTATAAAGAGAACTACTTAGCAGGTCTGTATACTAATTCCTCTTTTCTGTCGACAGTCACTCGTAGGAAACTCGGATGACTCAGGTATAGTGTTTGGTAAAAACTACCACGGTTTTGTTTGATCGTGTAACGTTTCCTACACACAGTATTTCGTACCAGGGGTCCGAAACGAACCTGAGTATGAAATTCTAAATTTTGCGTGCTTGACTGAATTCCAACTCTTGAAAATTAAAAAGTTTGTTCTGATAATTTTTTTTTTTTTTTTCTGATGGGATTTGATAACGGTAAAATTTTCCTGTAATTTTTTTTTCCTGTAAAATCAGTATATAAGTACATTCCATTATAATAACTCAATGTTTCATTACTCTAAGACTGTGTACGATATTGTATCTACTTGAGACTTTTGTAATTCGATTCACTTTATTCGGTATGTGTTTTCCTTTTTATGGTAAACTAAGGGGAAAGTATTCCATAGATCTCATCAGTTTATGTCTTTGTCTTTTGTCTAGTCTCCATCCAATGATCCTCGACTCCCCTTCCCTCTCCGTGACGAATTACCCATGTCTCAAAGACAAACACCGTTATTTTTAAAAAATATTTTCTGTCACCACTACTGTCGTATAGTACATTAATTATCGTGACTTAGCCTGTGTGAATTTTTGCCAATTTTACAGGAGTTTCCCCCCTGTAATGTGTGTGTATGTGTCTTACGTGGCTTCATTTGTCTTCAGGTATCTACAAAAGTAACTTCAGTCTCCTTTCTTGTCCACGTCTAGGTTTACTCATATATAGTCAAGTCGACACCTTTGTTTTGTCAAGACCTAGTGGACGACTCCCATTTTCCCAGAACCTTAACCTTAAGACAAAGAAGAGAGTTAGGATATGAAAAAACAGGTCGAAAAATTGTAAAAGGCACCAGACCGGGACCCATGGATTGGTTGTGTGAGTTATAGTTGTTAAGTGACGTTAGTTCGAGACGAGGAGCACTCGGATCTTGTGAGACCAGAAAGGGTAAAGGTAGAAGAATACATACTACGATTAGGAAAAGGAACCGAAAGACCAGAAGTCTGTAGGAGGACCAGAAGTTCCGGTCGGACTCTTGGTGGAGGTGTACCTCCTCTGATTGAGAAGGGATTAGTAGGATAGGAGGATTGTCGGTAGGAGTCACTGAGGTGACCGGAACTGGTGGCGGTCGTGTCTTCTCCGATAAAGGGTACTCTGAAATGAATGGGTGTCGTCACACGACCAATGATAGAAGGTAAACAATCAGAACACATCCGAGGAAGAGAGTTAGAATATAATATATATGGAATGACACGAATCAGTGAATCAGCATAGGTCAAGAAACTCTGTGGTACCTGACGTCGGGTGGTCCGAGGAGACAGGTACCCCTAAGTGGTCCGTTCTTATGACCTCACCCTACGGTTCGGAAGGAGGTCCCCTAGAAGGGTTGGGACCTAACTTGGGTCCAGTGTAAAGACCGTCTAAGAAATGGTAGACTCCATTATCAGAATAGTCATGAATCCTTTATGAAGACAACAACTGATCACTTATTAATTGTTATCAACCATAAATACATCGGGTGTGTAAGATGTCACGAAAGTGTAAGTATTAGTGTCCTATTAACCAAAAAAATTATATTTAAATAAAATAACCTCCGATTAATGAAATGTTATAAAATAACCAAAACGGTATGTAACCGTACTTAGATGGTGCCCATATGTACACAAGGGGTAGGACTTGGAGGTAGGGTGGAGGGAGGAGTAGGGTAGGGAGACCCAGTAGGGTCACGTGGTCGGGGTTCGTTGTCCTACTAACAAATAGTGTCATAGAATTTAGGAGTGTTATTTGATTGATTTCCTTGTCATCGAGGTAAAATTACTTTTTCTTGGACTCCACAAGTTAGTTTACTAGATATGATCAAGTATCCGATTATTTTATATTATTTTATCCAGTATTAATTTATTAATTATCGGGACTCATTAATTTTAGTCAGAGGAATGTCTAATTTTTTTGAAGGACCATACAGGTTTGGTTCTTATTGGGATCCCTTCGGGAAATATATTTTTTCATGAATCAATGAACCAATAAATTATTTACGAAGTAGTATTCGGTTCAATAACTTATTTTGATGAAAGTCGATTGAATGTTTCAATAAAAGTGGAAATTTTTCAAATGTTTGAAAAATACCTTTTCAACTCTTCTTTACTCTTTCAGTCCCCGTTTTGAGACATAAGATAGGTGACGGATTTTTAGTTGTCGATATGAATAGAAAAATGTGTAAAGAATTTTGTCTTTTACCTTAAAAACACATATAATCTTGTATCTACAGTTTACATGTAGGTAAAAAGTAATTACTGTGCACTAAATATTCGGTTAGGAGATAAAAACCTGTGAATTCAACCGAGTGTAAAAAAAGATCCTGTAGTTTTGAGACACGACTTGTAGGGGGATTAGAGTACGTGAACAGGTCAATAACGGAATCCTACTTAAGGACCTTCATCTCAAATGTCTGGTTACTGTTATTGGATAAAAACTTTACGAAAAATTTACTTTATCTCCACTATTTTGTGTATATCGTCCCTTCGATTAAAAAATCATGAGACTACATGAATTTTTAAAATTCCGTCTATATTTGAAATTGACAAAAAATTGTACGGGCATCTTAAATTTATCTACAAAAGGTGTAAGGTCAGGGACGTTTCACACTTTTGTATGTCTACTTTTCGTGTCTTTAGATTGTAACTAAACCCTCTGGTCTGTCTCGGATTAAAGTTTTCGTAAAATTAAAAAAATTAGTTTACTCTTTACTTTCAATTCATCTTTTTCTCTACTTGGGCGTAAACATTTTTGTCTAGAGGAAGTTAAAAAAAATTCCAAAATAAAAGGACTAAGTTCTTTATGTACGAATAATATCTTTTAAACCTTTTATGTATCTTATTATTTTTATAATTAAAGGGTCTTAGGTTGTTATGTATTCTGTCGGAATGTCAAAAATGATGAAAGAATGGATGCACATAAAAAAAATTTGTTGAACGTTAGGAGGAAGAGAGGGGCGTTTACCGGACACCGCAAGATGTAGGAGTGACGTCCGGAGAGAGGAACGACTCGACACCGAACATAGGAACGGACGAGAGGACTAAAGGTACATTTATGTGTTGGGTGGGGTTTCGTCCCGGTTTCAAGACACAAGAGTCTTAACGGGTACAGGTCGGATAGTTCTCTTGAGTGTTGCAGTCGAGGGTCGACGGAGGAAGTGAAGTCTCAGTCCGAAGAGGGGTCCTTATGGTACTTCTACTAGAGTCGACCAGTTGTAGAAGTCGTCTTTACTTACGGAGAATTTTACATATGTCGTCAAATTCCAAATTGTTCAAGAGAGTGTGTCTACATTAGGAGTGTCCTCAGGAGACTTCATCTGCCTCGTCTAAAGGGACAAATTGTCCCTTCCTTTGACTCCTCAACTCTCGTATCGATAAGGTACCGTCTCGAACCTAAACTTCGGTATTTAATCCTGAAGGGATCACCAGGTCATGAATTCTAAGACGTGAAGGTTACGTCTCCGTGTCCGGGCTAGGGACAAGGTCCTTGATTCCAGGGTACTTGGTGACCCACACCGGTTTTTTTTTCTTTTCGGTATTTAACTGAGTTTCAAGTCCCGAGAAATGGATCGGTAATCATTGTTTTGTGAAAATTCAGAATGTTAATCTTTAATTCTCGATCTTTCTAGAAATCATTTAGTGTAGATTGGATTAGAGACAGAATGATAAGTGAATATTCCTTTCATTTCTTGTCGATCCACTGACAGGTTTCTGTCAACCACTGACAGAACACTGTTACTCCCAGATTTCCGTGTTACAAGTCTGAAGGTCCGGTCACGAGTACCGTCGGTTGGGATCTCTCTGCAAGAAATTATTCAGCCAGAGAATAGACCACAGAAGGCGAATCGGTTTTCAGTTTCACATCAACACTCTCGGTCTTCCCTGGAATACTAGTTGGTCCGGTTACGTGATCGAAACCTCTACTTCTTTCACTCCGGGTTTTTGGGTGAAGACGACGAGTTAAGACACGTGGGACGTGAGTGGCATAATGAGGGGAGACCCATCGAGCTTTGTTTTAGACCGGTTTCTGCAAATAAGGGAGGAACCTGTGTCACACACTCTCCGGTGTCTAGTCGTTCCGGTTTCATTTTGACTTATCCCAAACTGAAGTTCTTCATAGACCAACCATTGTCTACATGGGTGGTACTGACATAGTATTTTATTGGTTCAAGACGGTCCAAGGTCCTTCCGAAGGGGTAAGAGGTGAGTCTGTCTCTTTTCTGGATAATTTTACACACACCAAGAATCTTTTCCCATGGTTACCGGTAAACCTTCAGTGAACTTAGACACTTTTACATCGTTATTCCAAAGCGATTTCCGTTTAGTCGGTCCTTACGATTAATTTTGACCGTTGTGTAGGGGTCCCGACAGTAGAAAGGGACTGGGATTTCCTGGGTCGGGAAGGAGGGTGCAAGAAACACATGGTAAGTTTAGGCGAAGACTAACATGCAACGGTGTACCTAAGAAAAAGATTCCAAGGTGTCAAGCTGCCGGTCGAGGGTACTAAGATGTCGATCGATCGGAATACAGAGACCACTCTGCCTTTGGAGAAACTCCCGGTCCCTGGTGAAGATGACTTGTGTATGATGACGGTCTGTGACGCGAAAACGTCCTATTCTACACCGGGGATGGAGGTTCTTTGAATGTCCTATTTGTTTTGGTACACGTTTTGACTCGTGTCGACGTCTCCACATTTGTCCTTCGTCTCCTCGGGTCTCATGCTCCTATTGTCTGAACTCAGAATTTCGCGACAACGTTAGTCAATCCCTTTCCCGTCTCCTCCCCGTTCGGTCCGTTTCCGTTTGGTCCGTCCGCCCGGTCGCAGTCGTTTCGGTTCCTCTCTTTGTCAAGTTGCGACGTCTCACCACCCTCAACTCCGACCTCGCCGTCCGGATCGTTCCACCGGTTCCATTGTTCGGGCACAGTAAGTGCGACTGGGCCATGGCCCCGTCGACTGCGTTAAGCGTCCATTTGATTAAACCCGAGGAACCCGTGTCAAATTTCCGACACAGCCACTGCCGGACGCTCCGGTGCGCTGGGGGAGGGTCCCCGTGGACACGCGGAAGCGTGAGCGGTTTCGTGTGCGCCCAGACGGAGGTGGGGGGTCTATAAGATGCGCTAGCGCGCGGTACCGGGCCGGGGCTGGGGGCCGGGGGCTCGCACAGGCGAGGCCAAATTTTGCGGACAACTGCGTGACACCGCCCACGGACGCGCGGTCGCCCGCCGGGTCTCCAGAAGAGACGTCAGTGGTAGGCCGAAAAGGCTTCTTCCGACGGGAACCCGGGGGCTGGGGTCCGACGCTCTCAGCCCCTCTTCCGCAGGTCGGGGCGACACGCCACCCCCGCCCCCTCCCAGGCGCGCCCCCCGGCCACGGTACCCCCGAGCGCGGTCCGCGCCACGGCTGGTGGCAGGAGGGCGCGCCCGCGTCGGACCCTTGGGTGCCGTGCCCGGGGGCGCAGAGTCCGGGCGCCGGGCCGGCCCTTGGCCCACCGGGCCGAAGGGGAACCGTCCGCGCCCGACCTGGCCTCGGGCTGCCCCTGAGCCGCGCGCCGCGTAGTAATGGACCGGTCACATCAAAAGGGGCTCGGGCCCTCCGGAGCGTCCTCCATCTCCACAAAGGCTTTCGACACCGCCGCGCCTCCACAGGGTGCGCCCCCGCCGCCCCGACCGCCGGCTCCTCCGCCGCCGACGACGACGGCCTCCGAGTCGGAGGGTTTCCTAAGTTCTTTTGAGAGGAGGTACCCCACCCCCGACCGCCGCTCTCGGGACGCAAGGGAAAGGACTTCAGTGCCAGAACCGGTTTCGACAACAAAAACACCGAGAGGCCGGTACACTATCTACCTCCCCGCCCGCGAGCGTCCGGTCGGGGAGGAAGGGTGGGCGGGCTTGGCGCGACGCACCCTCCCCAGCAGGGATGGACCTTTCGGCCCCTGCGACCCTCTGACTGTCGGTCCTTTTGGAGCCGCTGGCTGGAGGTGAGGGGAGGTGGCGGGTGGGAGTGGAGGTCGGGTCGGGCACCGAGGGACGCGGACAGCGGGACCCGGGTGGCTTGCCCTGTGACCAGTGAAGGGGCCCGACGGGCGCACCTTCCGTCCGGAAGACGTTTTCGGGATGGGGTAGGGTGGCGGGTGATCCGGAACTTTCACTTTATTAAAATCAACTGCTTCTCTTGCACTTGTCGTAAAACTTGTATTGTCATTTTTGGTATCAAAAGGGGTCAAACACTCGTGGTTATAGACCGACCACAGGGTCACCGATTACGGTGAGAGGGTCCTGGACATATTAAGGGTGGGGTGGGGGGAAAAAAAATTAAGAAGAAATAGTCGGACGGTTTTTATAAAAATCTTTCGAAACAACGAAGATGTATTGAAATCTTTAGAGAAGAAGTTTTGTTCCATGGGGAATTTTGAGTCTATCTAAATACTTGTCATCATATTTGATCCGGGAGACTCTTTCTTCCCAATGACGGGTCCATGTGTTAAACAACGGACTTTTCTGCACCAGAGGGGTCTTTGATAAAGTCGAGGGGTCCCTTTCCTCGTCAGATGACTGTGATCTCTCTTCGTAGGTCTTAAGTCAAGATTCAAGACCCTGACCACTCGCGGTCAACCAACTAGTGGTGTCATGAAAGGTTATAAAGTGTGAGTTCTCGCACTATCTTTCTAGGATGAAAGACTTGATTTTAGGTTCTTCGCACCTGACTTTCTCTGTTATAACTTTTAATTGTAGTAGGACCTTTTTAGGTTCTATATACCACCGAACCCGACATTATTGGTAACATTTCGTATATGTAAAACAAAAACCGTCGATTCCATACTTTTAAAACTTTTCCTTGACACTTCTTTTCGTTAAATGAAGATTTTGTTTTGGGTCCTTAACGTGTTACTCGAGACCTTCCGTGAGAGGTTCATCCCTCCCCGAGATACGAGTCTTAAAGTGGAAGGAGAACCCCAAGATGATCCCTCCCCGTCCCCTCCTGTCCCTCCACTCGATGAGAGAGAACTGTAAAGGGAAGGGTCGTGCTCTCGTTCCTAAAAACCGTGACGACTCTTTGTGACTTTAAAGTTTTCGAAGAGATTTATAATCCCCTTTTGGTATTCCTTGTCTCTGATATTTACTTAGTATTTTTATCACTACGAATAGTACATACATAGGATAGTATGAAGATACATAGGATCATATGAAGATTGTTCTTGAAAAACGGGTCGGAGTTTATGATGGAAAAGGTAAGATCTAAAGACAAGAGATTATGTCCTCAGTGTTCGGTGTACACTTTATACTGACCAGGTTCACTCTAACCCCGTAGGGACCATCGAGTCGACCATTTCTTAGGTGGACGTTACGTCCTCTAGACCTAAGGTAGGGACCCAACTCTTCTCGGGGACCGCTTCCCTTGTCGATGGGTGAGGTCATAAGACCGGACCTCTTCAGGCACCTGACATATCAGGTACCTCAGCGTTTAACCTGTGTTGACTTACTGAAAGTGAAAGTGAAAAGTGAAAGTTCACTCTAATTTTATGGACGACTTAAAGTTTCCAAGGTATACTTTTTTTACTTCATTTTATAGAGTTATTGAAAATATAAGTACACAACTTTACTATCATACCACTCATGTAATCCAATTATATAATAATTTTAATTAAAGTAGACAAAGAAAAACGAAAAATTACACCGATCATCTTTTCAGACTTAATACATACACCGACTGTGTAAAGACACCTTGTCACAACGTACTCTGAGGACAGGTAGAGGTAAAGGAAGACATCTCCCACACGGTCCGTCGTACCTATCCCGTCGTCCCGTGTGTCGAAACCCCTGATCTTCAAACCCGTGTGACTCTGAAGTCACACCCACCGTCGACCTCGTTACTTCAACCACGACCCTTTATACTCACACGACAATCTTTTCTCCAGAACTCGACCTTCGTTCTCGAAACCTTTAAGGACGCGACACTCTTCTACCTCTTATCTCGTCTGTCGACTTCAGCCCCGAGTCCCTAGTGTGAATTCCTGACACGGGGTGGAGGCGGGGGGCGTTTCACCTAGACAACTTTCTTTCTTTCATGTTCCCTGTCTGTCTTAAGATGCTCTCGTACAATTCGGAGTCCCTCCCTCTCGACTTCTTCCTCTTTTACCGACCGTCATAGACTTTCACTGGGATCTGTGAAGAGGAAAGAGAATCGAGAGTCTAAATTGATCAGTTATCCGAGACAAAGGGGGTTAAATAAGGAGTCTTGGTGTTAAACAAATTTCGACAAACACATAGACTAAGAAGGGTGATCTGATTCAAGTTTCCGTTTCTGTCACAGTGGGAACCGTGGGGTTCTCGATTGTGTCGTAGACTGTAAGTCTCCACGAGTTATTAACATATACCTGGACTTGACGGAAGAGTCATTTACTTAGACTCGTACCCGAAATGATTTCTAATTCTGACTTGTTTCTATCCCTGTTGAAGTTGACTCCTCATTACATTTGTGTCAGTCACTGGTGTAGTCGTCAAGACTCCCGGTGTCATGAGAGTCTATTGTAGATGCCAGTCTAGGAGTGACCGGGATTACTCCACCGTCGGAGGCCTCTCCTCCCGATGGGGCCCAGTCTCCTGGGGACACTAATTGTGAGGAAGTACGGGAGTCAAGTAGGTCGGTCCAAAAAGTCGAGGGTTCAAGATAAGATAAAGAGATCTTACACTACTGGTCGTGTTAGAGTGAAACGACAGGATGTTTGGTGACGATACTACTCCATTTCTTTTATTAGAATCTTCATCAAAAACCGTTCGTTTCTTTGTAAGTTTAAAAAGAGATTAATAATGACGAATTGTTCTACACCTTTTTGTTCCCCCATATGTCCTTCTCGAGTGTCTTTGGTCTTTAAATTGGGAACTTGGATGTCAAGGTTTATGAGGTGTTAAACCTTACGAATTTAGTCGGGGTCCAAAGAGGGGACCTCTACGGTATACCGTCTTTCAGACTTTGGTTCTACTTCGAAGGTTTCGTCGTATTTGTTTCTGGGACATTGTCTCATCTTAGTAAATTTTATGTCTCCGTCATCGAAGAGTTAAGAATAAGATACAGGAAAGAAGGAGATGGTTTTCGAAAATAGACTAAAGGGATGGTTTTCAAAACTAGACTAAAAAATGAGTTTTTATACAGAATATATGTAAAAATGGAACAATGTATATATATACATATATGCTGTACTTAACTTTCTTATCCTTTCGTAGGTAGACACGGACGAATCGACAAAGAGACCCCCTGGGGAGTAACGAGATCGTGGAGGTCGAAAATGGAAGGTGGTCAGACGTGACGTGATAAACCGGTAAGTCTCCATCGCGGAGAGATTTTGAGGAGGAAGGACCGAGAAGGGAGCAGGAAGGGGATCTTGGACCTACTTCCTATGTCCTTCGACCTTCTCCAATCCCTTCCCCCTGTTACCCTCCCGTCAGTACGTCTCACAGACGATCGGAGTTAGTTGTCCCCTTTACGAGTCCTGAACCACCGGACCCTATTCAGATGCTTGTGTCTTTACAGGAGATCTATTCTGACTGAAACGAGCAAGATTGGAGTGTAATGGTGAACGTAGGATGTAGGGTAGGGAGAGAGATAAACTCCAGTATGCGGAGAGGGTTCCGCTATTGGTATTAGACAAAGGTTCGTGGTTCATAAACGGTGATACGTCTCTGTGAACTCCTCACATTCGAAACTTCTCCTTCGGACCCTCCACCCCTTTCATCAGGGTCGGGTAAAAAGATTTCGAGGTGAGACCTTTAATCCCGTTCCATTATTTCCGTCACCGACCTCTTTCGATCCCCTTAGGACCCGGGATTCATGTTCGGACCCACCTATCAATCGACTATGCGAAGTTTTGCAGTGTCTTAGAGTCTTAACCAGTAATCGATACGGTATGAGTGACAATTTATAAATATGATAATGGGAATACGTGTCGGTACCACCACATAAGTAATCTTTAGGTATTTACAACGATGACTTCTCGGGATTCTGTCGTTTCTAAAGGGTCTACGGTCTCAGAGGAGACGTCGGTAGACACAAAGTTGGGATTATGACTAGTAGAGAATAGACTTTAGTAGGGTAAGATCCGGTTTCCACTCAGGTCAAAGTGTTGTCGTGATCCTCGGACGTGTCTCTCGTTCTAGAGTCCCTCAAGTTGGTTTGTAACCTATGGAACCAGAGATAGACTTAGTCTGAATACCAGATCGTCTTTCTATTTGACTTTGACATGTTTTACTTGATCCCTTTTACAACTCGATAAAATTTCTTTTGTGAGTTAAGGTTTGGTTCGTCTACCTTGTGTTTATCAATCAAAGGTGAGAGAGTAACTTGGGGTCCTCTTACATCTACGAAAAAAACACACACCCCCCACCCCCACCCCCTCACAATCCTCTTACCCCCTATACTAATAATAAAAATTCATAATTATATTTGACATCCTTTTTCTAGTGTCGTTGTTTTATTAATTTTCGACCTTTCGTTTTCCGATTCACAATTGATTAAACCTTTTTGTTAATTCTTTGTTTTGAACTTAATATCTTTCGGTTCTTCTTTATGACAAATGAGACGTATTGGGGATTTTAAAGTCCTTGACCTTTAAAGTCCCGACCTCCACCCCGAGATTTATCCCTTCAGTCAATTTTCAGACAAATTCTTTGTTTGTAGGTGTCAGTCCGTCGACGGCCGGGAGATCTCTTCGGACCTCCAAATAAGGGACCTCTTCTATTTTGTTCTACTCTTCTCATCTTCCATTCTATTCCGTCCGTTACGAGGGAAAGGCTTTTGTCCCTAATGTATTTACGGATGTACAACTTATTACTCTTTAGTGTGGAACAAAAAGTTTATACTTAAAAGTATAAACTTTAGACAATTCATGTTAATTTGATTTTATTATCGTTATTATTTTTATTATCAATGACATCATATCACGTTCAGGGTGTTAGGGATTGGTTTTAGGAACTCCAGTCTTAACAAAGTCTTAAGTCTTTCAAGATTCCCCCCTAGATCCCGTGGGGACCATTAATTTGTGTAATTATAAAGAGGTCACTTTACAGACTTTTCAGTGTGATTGACCCCATTTATTCCTCATTTTGATTAGACTGACAAATCCAGTTTAAAACGACGGTTGAATCAAAATTACGGTCTGTAAATTCTTTGTTTTGTTTTTTTGAAAACCAAAAGTCTCGAAAGACCTAAACTTTAAGATCTTTACCTTAGTAACTGGGTGCGAACATATTTCCCCGGATAGGAAGATAAGACTACGTTAATATTTGTATCAGATGAGTTCAAAGGACCCAGAATAAAAGAAGTACTTTATTTTATCCCGTTTATAGAAGTTTTAATCCATTATTTAATAAGTTCGATAATGGAGAAAACGACTCAAAAAATAATCATAAGTCCTTTGACTAGTCTTATCAACTTGTCTAATAAGTTTGGTTAAAGTGAGGTTACTTATATAGTGAGATGTAATAGGAAGTCCAACCGTGACTCGAGAGAAAGAACTACTTGTCCTAGAAGTTGTCATGGACCTTCTACCTCTTAAGTTGACGTTTGTTTGTGTTCGGGTCTGTTCAGGTCTGTCTTACCACTGTCCTTACCTCAAACAACAGTCAAAGGGTTCGAGTACTGATAAATACGCGGGGACGTTGGTCGTAGGTCTTAAAGTGTGACAGGGGTGTCGGGGGTGTGGGACGGACCAGAACGAAGTAAGTTCGCGGACAGGAGACCTAAAACGGGTTGAAAGACAAAGATTTAGTTTTGGACCAGATACAGGGTAAGGGACTACTAGGTCAAAAAATGTGACAATTCAATTTTTATTTATGTGAATTAAAGTACGTTTACACAATTGTTCAAATAATTCAGTTATGTAACGAGACGGTCCTCGTAAACTTTAGTTTCGACGTTGGTTGTTTCTATGAGTCCCCTTCCCTTAATTGGGAATGATTCTCGGATAATAAAAAGTTTTTGAAACGTGTTCAATAAAGTAAATTAGGAGTAAATTATAGGGGTACTGTCTAATCATAGTATTTGGCCAAAAAAAAAAAAAAGTCCACTTTTTTAACGTCGAAACTCTTCCGTTAAACAAATTCCAGTCGTCCTCGAAGTTCTACCCTTGGGTAGGAGAAAGGTCGTCCGACGGGATGGAGGAATTTCCTCAATCCGTCATATTTGTGAGACCGGTGGTCGTCCTTCTCCTAAACTCCGAGGTTCTCGGTTGGTGTAAGAGAACGATAAAGGAAGAAAAATTTAAAGACAAATGGTGGACTCCCGGTGACTAGTAATACGGTTTCTGTTTTGGTTTTCCGGGTAAGAGTAATGTTAGTATTTTTAGGACATGTATCGATGTCGTGAGTATTTTAAGGGGTTGTTCTCTTCTACTTATTAATCCCTACGGACGAGATACTCCAAGTGTCTCCCGTCAGTCAAATCGTACTTACATTTTCTACTTGTGTTTTGCAGTTTTCATACCAAGTATTTCACAGGAACTGTGTTTTAGGCTTAATCGGTGACGGTTTATACGGGTACGAATAACACATGTCAAATAGGACCACAGTGTGACTCCCGGAGTTAAGAGTGTATTTGAGGTACTCCGGTCAAAAGTGACGATGTAGGAGCCACGCATATTTTTACAGATTTGACTCCGTTGAGTTATTTGCAAACGACTTGTTTACTTACTTAAACAAGTACAGGAAAGAGACCTTAGAGAAGGGGAGGAGATAGATAGGATGTAAAAGATCACCCAGGAAATTTAGAGATTAGAGAAGAGGGTTTAGAAATCAGAAAGGGGAAGAAAGTCGTCTTGGAACAAATTTTGTTTGTCTTTATAAAAATGACCCATATACACGCAAAGATCAATCGACTCTTTACCTTTGTGTCTTGTGAGAATCTTTATTCTCAATATTACTTTTCTCTTTTGTATACCAATTACGTCTCATGAAAGTTAAGAATAGTTTACGTCTATATATGACTTTATCATCGTCGACACAAATAGAGTATTAAATCCGTAAACTTTTTTTTTCACGTTACACAAATAAAATTACAGTCAAACACAGTTCAAATTTTATATTGTACGTGAACAGATGTATAAAATGGAGAAAAGGATCTCTTAGAAAATTATAAATTTATATTGGATATAGGGATTAAGGGTCAGGAGTAGTATATAGTCAGACACCCCCCACCCCCACCCCTTCTCTTAAGTAGTATTTGATACATAACTGTCTTATGAGATTTTATATAAGATTGTTTATTTCAACCTTTTATTTATACCATCGTTGTTAGATTCGAAACAACATAAAGTGTTTCTCTAGATGCAAATTTCCTTTATTTTTGTAGTGAACACGTTGTCGTGTGTCCCAACGATACCATTGTCTGATGTAAAAAATATAAATGAGAAGTTAACATGTATACTCGATGATGTTGGTTTATTACAGTTGTAGGTAAAGGAAGACTAGTATATGTCCAGAGGTCTTATTCAACATGAATGTCAAGTTCCTTAAGAGAAAAAAAAATTGGTTAGAAGAAGACAGAAAAGATCTTTAATATTAATTTTATGTATATTATTATTACTAATTATATCCCGTGACCCCAATTCAAAATGTGGTAGTAAATTGAGTGATCCTTGTGAGGGGTTTACTCTTTCTTTGGATTATTTGTGTTTACAGTCAAATTTGTAAATTTCATAGGTACACAAACACATACACACATATACATAAATCCATCGTTGTTCCAAAGGTACGTTTACTCCTCTTTATTCTTTAAAAAACTTCACATAAACCAAAATGATGGACTCGTGTGTTTACTTAGATGAAAAGGGTGTCGACACAAATGTACTTTTCTATTCTTTATGGATGATAGGACTTGTATATTAAGATATTATCAAGGGATTTGGAACTAAAATAATAAATAAAGTTTTACATGGAGATCTTATCCGACGTCAGGTGCCCCAGCGATTCTCAGCCTGTGCTGACTCGCTGAAGTGAAAGTGAAAAGTGAAAGTACGGAACCTCTTCCTGTACCGTTGGGTGAGCTCACAAGAACGGACCTCTTAGGGTCCCTACTCCCTCGGACCACCCGACGGCAGATACCCCAGCGTGTCCCAGCCTGTGCTGACTTCGCTGAATCGTCGTCGTCGTCGTCGTACCGGGAACCCGTGTAAATTCATTGATGGTTGATTGTATTTGTCTTAAGGTCGGAGAGGAGTAATGTACTATGTCTCCTGACCGAAAAGGTCTCAGAGACAATGGAAAGATTGGAAGAGTCGGTCAGGAGGAGGTCGACGGACCCTTTAATTATCGGACAGTCTTGGTAGTACTTGGTGGTCTCATGGTTATTACTCCACGAAGGTTCAATTCATTTATACTTAGATTAAACATCGACAATGAGATAATATTGTTCTAACTCCCCACCTGTCTTCTTTTTCTACATTTTTTTCTTTATTTACTGAGAGGATTTTGTCCGTGGAGTCAGTGGGTGTCAACTGGCAATATGGTCGGATGTGATGTTGTTGCAATCCCTCAATTTACGTTGAAAGACCCTGATTAACTTTCTTTGTACGTATCCAATAGGTTGGTAAGTGTATGTAGGAAAGAGATTAAATTATGTTCCCTACATCGAGAAGTACAATGTAAACTACTTGTCCTAAAGAAAAAAAAAAATTTCTTTGGTCAATCTCCCGTAATACGATTCACTTTATTTAGTCTTTCCTTTTCCGTTTATGATATTTGTAGTATACACTTTGGATTTTTATGTTGTTTGATTAATTATTTTGTTTTTTCGTCGTCTAAGTCTATGTCTCTTTTTTGATCACCAATACCCTCCGTCCCCGTTATATTCTCACCTTTTCACCCTCCATGTTTGATGACCCACATTCTATTCGAGTTCTTAAATAGTATGTCTGAGGGGACCACCAGGTCACGAACCTTTAGGTAGACGGTTACGTCCCCTGTACCCGAACCCGGGGACCTGGTCCTTCTAAGGTGTACGACGTGTCGTCGATTCGGACACACGGTGTTGATGACTCGGACACGAGATCTCGGATATCCGAGACTTTGTTCTCTTCGGTACCGTTACTCTTGGGTGTGTTACTTTGGACTTTCATCCGGGACGAGACGCGTTGACTTTTCAGGTGCACGTCGTTGTTTCTGGGTCTCGTCGGTTTTTATTTATGTATTCATTTTAATAAAATTTTTCTTACATCATATGTTGTGTTCCTCATATCGGTCATAAAAGATTATTGATATTTACCTTTCATTGAAAATTTTTAACGTAATTTTTAATTATTATTTTTTTCTCTTTGGTCAATCTCTTCTAGAAACTTTCGTATTTTTATATGGAGATGACTGCAGAAGGTGACATCCATCTAGTAGAAGTCACAGAAGGTCAGCTCCCCTTGGTGTGTCAGAAGACCGTTGTTTCTAAGACCCCCACCCCCCTTTCTCTTGTTTAAAGTAGAGACAGTGTATATAAAAATGGGACTTATACTTCTATACGTTTGTACTATAGATCTGGAGGTATTACTATTTTCGGACTAAAACTTCGATGAGGTCACTGTCGATTTCGTCCTTAATCAAACAGAGTCTAAGGATAATCGTTTGCGATGGGTCTGAGTTATTTTTACGAATACATACATACGTTTCACCACATATAGAATCAAGTATAAGAGCACATTTATGTTTATATATGTGTAGTCGTCGAAGTTCACCATGACAGTGTCCCGTATTTTAAATCCATCCGTAGGAAAGGACTCTGTAACATATCTTATAACGTTCGTGTCGTTCAAATCAGAAGAACGTTTAACGAGGAAGGTGTATTCTCACATACCCCTTTTTTAGGAGTGTTAATTCTACGAGTATTCGTTCAGGTGATTTGGTATATTCTATAAGAAGGATATGAACGTGTAGAGATCGTTGTACTCATCGAACCAAAGAAGTTCAGATATATACCAATGATATATTAGGATGACACAGAGTCAAGTCAAGTCAGTGAATCAGCACAGGCTGAGAAACGCTGGGGTACTTAACGCCGTACGGTCCGGAGGGACAGGTAGTGGTTGAGGGCCTCAAGTGAGTTTGAGTGTAGGTAGCTCAGCCGCTATGGTTGGTCGGTAGAGTAGGAGACAACAGGGGAAAAGGAGGACGGGGGTTAGGGAGGGTCGTAGTCAGAAAAGGTTACGTAGTAAGGAAGGTTTCTTGTGGGTCCTGACTAGAGGACATCTTACCTGATCAACCTAGAGGAACGTCAGGTACCCTGAGAGTTCTCAGAAGAGGTTGTGGTGTCAAAGATATCTGAAGGATTATTATCTTAAGTTCAAGGGCCAGAATAGCTGTTCCGACATCTATGCGGTCTCGAAACGAAGAAGCTGGAAGCCGATATTTGCTTAACCAAATGTCGAAGGTAAATCTCAAAAGAGAAAAGGAAAAAATTCGTAGAACACGAGTACGAGTCTGGAGTAAAGTGTTTCTCCAGGATAAAGACGCTGGAGTAACTGACGTCGGACTGTCCGAGGAGACAGGCACCCTAATCGGTCCGTCCTTAAAAAGTTTGTATGTGATAAAGGTTTACATTTTAAGAAAGGGAGACAAAAATTCAGTGTAAACATACTATATTCGTGTCAAATGTTAAGTGAGGGTAAACCTTGGTAGGGTCTGTTTTGGTGTTGGGGTATAAGAGAAGATGTTAGAGAAACCGTGTCGATTGGAGTGAGTATTTTATAAGTATTCAAATAGTAAATATAAAAGATACGTGTTATTAAAACAAAACACAATCAGAACAGAGGGGTAAATCTTCCATTCGATGAACTACTTACTCCAGATAAAGGAGATTTTTCGAAAGGTTTCGAATTAATTACCTACGACCTAGTAATGACAACTAATACTACCATAAGACGTAAGTCCCTTCCTCCAAATCTTAGAAAAGGGTGATCACGGAAGTACGGAAGACCACGACAAGATTCCGTCACTAATAATTGTAAAACCCCAGTTGGACTATTTTTGATTCCTGAAAGAGGGTCTTTTTACCGTGTTTTGCTGTGTTTCTTAAAACGTATATTAAAGTCTTATACTTGAAACTTTATTCTAAGGACCGAATTTTCGTTTACGCTAAATTGAAAATTTTAACCATACAAAGAAACCACGTAGATCCTTCTATCTTTTACCGTCGTTTGTTATTGCTACACCAATAAGTGTTTCAAATGTTTTTACCCTTCTTACTGTGGTCTTGTCCAACTATTAAAACTGAGGAGTCTGAGACTCTAAATTGGTTAGAACCCAGACTCGAGGTAATTGGTTTATATACCTTTTGTCATCTTCAAGTCCTCGTTTCATTTTTGGTGACTTTCAACTTCACACTCTCTTAGGGTCCGAGTTACCATCCACGTCTTCTTTTTCTGATAGTCTTTCTATGACCTACGTCCCTGACCTCGAAATGAAGAACCGAGAATGTCGAAGACAGGGGTTCCTTCCCCTGTATATTAACGTACTTTAGTAATTGTACACGTTGACTGAATGTCTGTTCCTTTTTAACCCTATACAAGAAGTAAATGAAAAATTCTATAAGTTATAGAGTTCATCCGTATAATAAATCTCCTTTAAATGAATCTTATAAATGGATATTACAATATTATTATAATGAATATTATAATTTTTTTCAGTTGGTCAGTCTGAGGAAGGATTGGAAGAAAAGTCATGGGAAGACTCTGTCAGAAATTTTTAATTTGACTAAAGTCCATAAAAAAGTAGTGAACTAAAAGTAACAGGTAGTGAAATAATAAGAGTATAGATATTCGGGTTGACACTTANACCAGACTAGGAGAGTTGGGGTAGAAAGCAGAGAGAGAATAGAAAGAATCGCCCCTGCGAGGCAAAAGAGGGATACGTCCACACTGAGAACGAACACGACCGGCGCCGTTATACGATTTGTTCCCTTTACATCTTTCGTCTTTCTAAAAAGGTTTTTATTTCGTCAGGTAGAGATAAACAATGGTTAGTGACAATCGGACAGAGTAAGAAGTAAGAAGGATGATAGACAAATTTAACTCTCAGATTCATAAGTTGTACGAGTTTCTGTAAAGTCTGATGACCAGTAGGACCACCACCCTCAACCCCGAACTGAGGTAATTCGTGGTAAACGATATGTAGGAGGTGAAGGTAGAGACTTTGCGTAGCGTTCTAGTCAATTGACGTTCTTTAGTGATTGTGTTCCATCTTTGTGGAGTTTTTAATGAGTATATATAATTTAACCTGAAAATTAAACATGGTTTATTTGAGTTAAATGGGTGACCTTGAGGTCCTCTAGGTTTTTCGAAATGATCAACTTTCCGTTTGAGGACACTATTACCATCGAGTTCTCTTAGTTTCATCAGTCCCGAACAATTTAGAACCAATAGGACTCAAACATCCTTACCATTTCCGGATCCAAGAAGGGTACAGAAATCGAAAAGTTGTTTTGAAAGTAAATTCCTCACTTCTAGTCTCCACTGTGGTTTTCTCATGTTTCATAGTCCGACCGATGAATTTTAAAGACTTCTTCATTTGGAATGTAGTAAATCAAATAGTAGATGAGAGGAGACTCTCAACTTTCAGCTTTTGTCAAAGAACGGACTTTTTCTATAGAAGGTTTTCGATCTGCCTATGACATCGTATTCTCTTCCTTACCCCAAAGACATTTTTATGTGTCTTACGGAATGAGATAATTTATCGTCCATTATTCTTATTTTAACAGGTGGTTGTAAATCTTCTCTTAGAAACTGTTACAGTTTCATTTACAGTTTCATTTTGGTGCTACCTACTATTAGTTTCCAGTATTACACAACGAATAAGAGAAGTAATAAATAAAGACTTTAAAGTAGAAAAAGAAGAAGGTTTTATTAAAAATCAGGTACCGAAAGACAATTGTTCAGTGTAAAGGGGTAAAGAAAATGTAACCATACTGAGAGAAGGTCATTCAATTTCAAACCACGGTTTGACTTTTAGGAAAAGACGGAGGAGAAAAATAAGAGACAACTTACATTCCATGAGAAGTCCTATAGGTCAAATTTCTTCACCCAAACTTTCTATAAACAGAGACAAAGATACTGACTTAGATATAAGAGTCAACCTCTACTGTTCAGAAGTAAAAGATAGCTATCGAAGAGAAGATAGTTACAGAGACCTGACAAAGGACCGGGAAGGCTTCATCTCTAGTTAAACTAGTTGACGGGGGACGACAGTCCTACTCGGTCGAAAACGGCAGAGAAAAAGAAACCAGAGACAAGTGTATATTTGAATACTCCGGGGAGTCCGGTCGATGGTCTTATCCCAACAGATAGTCTCGGGTTGACATTTAGTAGTAGTCTTTTTAGTAAACTCTTTTTTCGGGTTAATAACAAAAATCAACATAAATGACGAACAAGGACAGAATTTTGAAATAGACTACAAGACCTACATATGACTGCCGTGCCTGAACAAAGTAAGTCCTCTGAGAGTAGATGGTAGAGAGGGAAGACGTAGTTACTCGTACCCCGAAGTTGTTTGAACAGGACCCACAAATTACAGTACTATAAGGATAAAAGTTATACGAGGAGATGGAGACACTGTCTTGTCAGTAGCGAACGATGTATCCTTTCTAAAACTTAGTGACAACCTGTTCTTTACTTTGAAAGTAAACCGTAGTTACTGTTTGAATCTTTGTTCAGTAGTAATAGAAATCCCTCCATTAAGAAACCACCTGACAGGTTGAGATGTCTGTATTGTAGACCGTTTCACAAAAGTCTTAAATACAGAAGGACAGAAAATAGGAATACCTGTAAGTGTTTTAGAGGGTGAAGTAAAGAGTCTGGTTGTCAATTCCTTGTGAGACTAAGGGAAAACCAGAGAAGATTCAGAAGGAGAAGTGAGACTCTACCCAGGACTTAAGGACCACATTCTATTAAATTCCAAAGTTTACTCAAAAGGAGGTACTAAAATAATACTGGCAAGACGAAAAATGAAGAAAAAGACAAAGAGAAGGACCGAAACGACTTGGACACCGGTCAAAAGAAGTTTAGAGAAAGAGACTTTATATTTTTTCTTTTAATATTGAATTAATGAACATATTGTTATATTTGATTTTGTAATATGAGTTACACGTCTAAATGTTTAGTAATCATGTTCTCTGAGATTTTACACACACGTGAAACATGATACCACCTCCAAATCAGTGATTCAGTACAGGTTGATAATGCTGGGGTACCTGACATCGGGTAGTCCGAGGAGACAGGTATCCGAAAAGGTCCGTTCTTATGACCTCACCCAACGGTAAAGAAAGAGGTCCCCTAGAAGCGCTGAGTCCCTAGCTTGGACTCAGAGGATGTGACGTTCGTCCAAGAAATGACTGTCGATATTTGAAATTAGGAAATTTCATTTTGACTTATGTGAAACTCTTTCAATGTTGAGTAAAGTATTTGTTTATTGAAATACTTTTCGATTACAAAAGGAATCCTATGAGATATATATATACTTCATATGTATATATATACTTTATATGTATATATATACTTCCTCTATATATATATACCTCATATATATATATATATATATATACTTCATATGTATCGAAGGGGCCATTGAGTCTACCATTTCTTAGTCGGAGGTTACTCCCTCTGGACCCAAGCTAGGGACCCATTCCTTCTAAGACCCTCTTCCCGTACCGTTGGGTGAGGTCATAAGAACGGACCTCTTAGGGGTACCTGTCTCCTCGAACCACCCGATGTCAGGTACCCCAGTGTTTCTTAGTCTGTACTGACTCACTGATTTGTGACGTTTCGTGGTTATTTGTTGAATGAAAAGGGTTGTAGAACTTAAAACTTTTCACTGTCTATATCAGATTTACTGTATCGAAATTACCGAGTTCATCTAAAAGAGATCAGTATTTTTGAAACCGTTGATTCTGCGAGGTAGTTTAGCATTTCTTGCCGTCTACTACTCGTCGGTTTAAGTCATAACCCTACTATATGAAGATCATCCAATCATTCGTCACCAAGATTTAGTCTCCGAGGTGGTGACGAGACACCCCACACACCTTTACACCCTTCCGTAAAAACCCAGTGACCGTGAACCGTAACACCAGTCCCGACAATTGATAGGACGTTACGGTCCCTGTCAAAGTCCACTTTTGAAAAAGATGGGTTTGCTCGTCGCCACGAGAGTAGTTCGTGTGGTTTTCAAGTGTCACGGGGAATTAATTTTCGTTAGAATCTAGGACTCCCTTTTTGTCTCCTGAATCCTTTATAAGATTAAATTTTATATTTCCAAACCAATAGAAGAGAAGGTGTTACATGTCTACCTCTCTCATTTTACATCACCCCCTTCCTGTTGTCTGCATAGACTCCCTTTTTTTACGGTCCTTCTCCTTGTCTTTTATTTGTTAATCTGTTCGTTTGTTTGTGACTTCATCTTTTTCTATTACTCCTTTTCTATGTAGTCAGTTTAACCAACCCGCAACCTGGTTTCTCGAATAATTTTGATGGGGTCGGAGACCGGACTAAATAAGGTAGGGTACAACGACCCGTTAAAAGTTATCCGTTCTGGGGACTTATGGAGTAAGAAACAATTGATTAACGACGACGGAAACAAATGTATAAGGAACTACAACCAAATCTTTCTTGTAATTCTAACATTTAGTTGATAAGAAGTTAAATTTTGTTTTAAAATTATATTTTTTCTTGTAATTCCTGTCGTTTAAGACTCTTCGTCAATTCTACCCCAAAGATATTTTTCCTACACCTCATTTCTTACCGTTGAAACCGTCATTGAGAGGAAATACCAGTCAAGATAGTCTGCGGTTACTTTCCAGATCAACTTCAGATTCCACGTCAGTCAACATTTTATACGTGACGTCTGTCCAGACGACAAGACTTTTGTTTGAGGTGACAGAAGCAGGTTTGTACGTCGTAGAACAACATCCCGTTTCTCCTTTTCTTACTCAACTCAAACAACAACGAAATAAATAACCTGATTTACCATATTTTCTTACTCACAAACGGCAACGAAATAAATAACCTGATTTACCTGAATGCTAAGTGAGGTCCGGAACACTGAGACACCTCAACTTACGTGAAGTACACATCGGTGACAGGGAAATTTGTCAAGAGATGACGTGTTCCTTCTTGAGATTTGATTCCTTTACCCAAGGATGTATATCAAGTAGTGTTTTTACAAATCTCGAGGAATACGGTGGTTCTTAAGATTCCAGGTGTTACGATGGAATTTTTGACCAAAAAGGAAATTTTTTTTTTTTTTCTCGATAAATTACGTGTGAATGAGACACAATTCTAATAAATTAAGAAATTTACACGTTTGAATGGATTAGAAGAAGTATTGTTGGTATACATTATTCCGTTTACAGTCAAAATGAGGGTAGAGTTTTTCCGTTGACTTTGTTTCTCTTCGAAGTCTTAAAAGACATGACGTCGGTGTTATGTTTTGTCGTACCTCCGGGAAGTTTTTCAATTTTTATCTTGATAGTACACTAGGTCGTTAAGGTGAAGACCCTTATATAGGTTTCCTTTATTTTTGTGATTAAGTTTCTCTATAGACATGGGGTACAAGTGTCTTCGTAATGTAGCTTTGTTCACGGGTAGTTATCTACTTACCTATTTCTTCAACACCGTATATGTTACCTGATAATAAGTCAGTATTTTTTACTCCTTGAAGAAGGTAAACACTGTTGTACCTACTTGGAAATTCTGAAATACCATTAACTTTAGTCAGTCTGTTCCTTTCTGTTCATGACATACTAGAGTGAATATACACCTTAGATTGTGTTTTAGTTGTTCTCTTTGAGTATCTTTTTCTCCAAACTAAACACCAATGGTCTCCATCCCTTACCCCAACCCGTCTTAACCTCCTTTCACCAGTTTTCCATGTTTGAATGTCAATAAGTTATTCATTTGTAACCCCTAAATTGTATCATTGTGTCATTGATATCAATTGTAACGATATACTAAGTATCCTTTCAACAATTCTCTCATTTAAGATCCTCAAGAGTGATGTTTCTCTCTTTAAAAAAAGAAGAATAACATAAATGTACTCAACTACCTACAATTGATTTGGATAACACCATTAGTAAAGTGTTACATACATTTACTTTAGTAGAATGACATGTAGAATTTAAATGTCACTATATAACTGATACGGTTTCGGAAACTGACACACCTAGTCTTATTTGACACCTTTTAAGACTTTCTCTACCCTTATGGTCTGGTGGACTGGACGGAGAACTCTTTGGATATACGTCCAGTCCTTCGTTCAATCTTGACCTGTACCTTGTCTGACCAAGCTTTATCCTTTTCCTCATGTAGTTCCGACATATAACAGTGGGACGAATAAATTGAAGATACGTCTCATGTAGTACTCTTTGTGACCTGACCTTCTTCGTGTTCGACCTTAGTTCTAACGGTCCTCTTTATAGCTATTGGAGTCTATACGTCTACTGTGGTGGGAATACCGTCTTTCACTTCTCCTTGATTTTTCGGAGAACTATTTTCACTTTGTCCTCTCACTTTTTCAACCGAATTTCGAGTTGTAAGTCTTTTGTTTCTAGTACCGTAGACCAGGGTAGTAAAGTACCGTTTATCTACCCCTTTGTCACCTTTGTCACAGTCTGAAATAAAAAACCCCGAGGTTTTAGTGACGTCTACCACTGACACCGGTACTTTAATTTTCTGTGAATGAGGAACCTGCTTTTCAATACTGGTTGGATCTATCGAATAATTTTTCGTCTCTGTAATGAAACGGTTGTTTACAGACAGATCAGTTCCGATACCAAAAAGGTCACCAGTACATACCTACACTCTCAACCTGACACTTCTTTCGACTCACGGCTTCTTGACTACGAAAACTTGACACCACAACCTCTTCTGAGAACTCTCAGGGCACCTGACGTTCCTCTAGGTTGGTCAGGTAAGGTTTCCTCTGGTCAGGACCCACAAGAAACCTTCCTTACTATGACTTCGACTTTGAGGTGATAAAACCGGTGGAGCACGTTTCGCAACTGAGTAACCTTTTCTGAGTACGACCCTCCCTAACCCCCGTCCTTCTTTTCCCCTGCTGTCTCCTACTCTACCGACCTACCGTAGTGGCTGAGCTACCTGCAACTCAGACTCACTTGAGACCCTCAACCACTACCTGTCCCTCCGGACCGCACGACGTTAAGTACTCCAGTGTCTCAACCTGGGTTGACTCACTGAGTTGACTTGACTACAGTAATAAAGAGTTGTTTGGGTCCCCTTTTTTTAGGGTCCTAGTGTACCGATGACCATCCTAAGTCTGGTTCCGAGTGACCGAGAGGCAAGATATAAGAAATGGGTAATATGTTTTAACAGGGAGTTGAATTTTTCTCTTAAAATGTTTTTGTGAAACGAAGAGAAAGAGGAGGAGAGTAGAAATTTAAGAGTGTAAAGGTATTTGTGTCTCTATGGGTCGACCAATTCTCAACTCAGGAAAAGAACCTTCGTCAAGAACCCAGAATTGAGTATGATAGTGATTGGATTCTCACAGAACTCTGAAAAAAAAAGGGAGAGACAATAGTTTCGTTTATTTCTTGTTGTCTTTCACTCTGTTCCATCACACTTCGTCTTGGGTATAACGATTAGTCTGAAATACAGTTCTAAAATATACTCTTTACCTTTCTGATCTCATCTACCGAATATAAGTCTATCCGACTACCTGTGTCCCCGAGGAGGACCTCAATTAAGTAAACAGGACCCCAACTCCATCATTTATCATTGGTATAAGACCTATATAAAACTTCCTTTCTGTATATTCTCAACTTTTAGTTAACCAATCTCATACTCTTCTTTCCATTATTGACGTTTCTGAAACCGGTCTTGTTGACTTTCCTACTTCTTCGGTAAACGACTATGTGTCTTCGGACACGTTCCATGCCTAAACCTCCCTCACGACGACTTAGTTAACGGAGTTTAAAGTCGAGTCTCAGAATTAGTCGTTTAATTAGACAGGGATATCTTTCGTCTTTTCTACTCCCAAAGACATTATACGGAGTACTCAAGGATACAAAAAAATTTACTTAATATTAGACTATTATCCTCGCCAGGATTCTACCGTCTCCTTAACCTGCCCCTCTGGTGAAAGAGGGGGTGTTTAAGTAGTTTTCTTGTAAAGTTGCGACTCATTTAAGGTATTTTGTTGAAGACTTACGACCGTCTCCTGTAGTCCGTGGGTCTTTTCGTCGAGTCACAGAAGCTTTTCTCCATTTTTTTTATATTTTCTGGTTTTATTCTCTGTTTTCTCCATCCCTCCCTCGAGGCAGGGCCCTTCCCTCAGAATTTTTCTCTCTTCGAAGGTTTGTGGTCCTTTGTGAGAGTGACGGCTCAAACACCGCTCGGAACCTTCGTGTCTCCTGTTGTATTGTTCCTCCCTTTATTTATTTATTAATTTTGGGTGTCTAATCCTCGGGTCGCCATTGAGGGGGTCGCCTCTTCGTCGCGTCTGCGGACATAGGCGGTGATCGTTCACCCCCGACCCGTCCCTCCACGCCCGACGTAACAAAAAATTCCTCGGCCGGCCTTACGGGTCTCGCATTGGCCTCGCTTGATTGAACCCGATCTTTTGGTCTGACACCCTATCGATGGTGCACTTTTCGAGATTGTATTCTGTGACGGTTCTGGTACGTGTCTTGTTTCCTGTCTTCTCTTAATCGGTCAACGTCTGGTAGGGGAAGGTCACTGTCCGTCGGTCTCGACCTTCCCGGCCTTCCCCCGTTAGCGTCGGGGTCTCCCTGTAATTGATGGTTTGACGTTCCTCCAAAGAAACGATTGATACTGAAGAACCTCAAGACCTGTCAGTAGTAGGCGGACTCTTCCACGCGGTGAACATGTGGGTCTTTTGACTCGTCGTCCCTGCCCTCTCCACTATTCAGCGTCACTGGCGCGAGCGGTTTGTGGACTCGATGAACCTGGACCCTTCCCGTGTTTTTCGTCCGGGTTGGCTCAGACGTGAGACTCCTGATGGACTCACGGACTCAGATTCGTCGAATCTGGATCCACGTACGTCGGGTCCCGGTCGGAGTCTGCCAAGGGCCTTCTCGTTGGATCTCGGACTCGACACACACGGCACTCATCCCCGTCCGGGTCACACCGACTCTGTAAGACTCGTGTACGGTCACAATAAACAAACGTCGTAGGAAGGGAGGGGTGTCGCACTGACTTGTTCACTCGGATTTTTCACAGATGGTGACGGGGGCACAGTCCCGTCTTTAGTCTGTGACTTCTCTGGTCGTTTGTCTTCGTCGATTTTGTGTCCCTTGGCGGAACCTTCACTGTCCACGTTATCTAATTTTGGAACAGTAATCTTGGCTGATGTATCCTTCCCCGGAAATCTAGAACTCTTTATATTCGGCCTGGTTCCTTGATAGGCTTTTACTTGACTGGGGTGTGGCGGGTGTGGTGGTGGTCTCTTTCAGGATCTATATAGAAATGATAAAAATACTAGTGAGAAAAAAGAAAAAGTAAAAAGATTGAAATTTTTTTAAAATTCAGGACAATGAGGAAATTAAAAGTAAAAATATTGGATGATAATGAAAAGTTTTTTTTTCTGGGATAAAAATTTCGTTTGAAGTATAAAAAATTATTAAGAACACTGAAACACAAAAAAGAGGAGAAGAAAAGAAATTATAAATAAAAACTTTTAGGTTGGAGATGAGATCTAAAAATTAGAAACGAAAAACCATAAACAATAGTTAAAACATGGAAGTTTTTGGGTTAGAAGTCATGGGTAAAAATGAACTGTCGCTCTAATGACCGAACTGACGAGAGAGGAGGAAACCTGAGAGGAAAAAGAGGTGGTCCAGTGGAGACAGAGGAGGGAGGAGGAAGAGAAGAGATGGGTTGAGGCACTTATAGACACATAAGGTCTGCCATCTCTTGTGAATCCCTTGACTAATGACCGACCTAGACAGAGAGAGGAAAAGTAAGGGGAGAAAATAGGAGGACCGGTGGAGACAGAGGAAGGAGGGAGAGGTGAAGAGACATATTGAGGCACTTGTAGAGACTCGCCAGGTCTGACACCTCGTGTGTATTTCTTCACTAATGACCGATGGAACGAGAGAGGAGAAAACTAAGGTGGAGTAGAGTCAACCCAGTGGAGATTAAGGGAGGAGGGAGAAGAGAAGAGGTACATTGAGACACTTGGAGAGACCCACAGGGAGTTACACCTCTTTGAAAAGTATAAATTGGATCTACAAAATAGTTACCACGCCATATGTCTTCAGAACTCTGATGACATTTTATTCTGACTTTTGGTCTTCGTCCTCCGAATTCAGGTTTAGGACTCTTGTAGTCTCTTGACGAACTGAGGTCCCTTGTAATTAGCTATCCTCGAGTAGTTTGCGGAGGTATGGATGTGACTTTGGTTCGTAGTGGCTTCCCGGTTGTTCAAGGTCTCGTTCTGTATGGTGTGTTTAAGAGGTCGTTGTGTCCTTGTGTCGGGACTCTAAGTTATATGTCCGACGGGTTTCAATGAGGTTTTGGTATCTGTAGAGTATTGAGTAATGACCTGTGAAGTAACCTGAGGTCTCTCTTCTTTAGGTCGAGGTAGGTGGTCTTGTGGTTGTGTTCTAAGGGATTGGTTTTTTGGAACTGTTCGGTGACTATGTTGGGGTGGGTGTCGCTCCTTTGAGGTGTTATTTCTCTTGAGGTGCTTGACGGTCTTATGTCTTTCCGGTGGGGTTTGAGTCGTTATATTGGTTCTACTTCTCTGTCTCCTTATGGGTTGTCCATTTCCTTGTCCTGTCACTTTTCACTTTCACTTCAGTGAGTCAGCACAGGCTGAGGAATACTGGGGTACCTGACATCGGGTGGTTCGAGGAGGTGGGTACCCTAAGAGGTCCGTTCTTATGACCTAACCCAACGGTAAGGAAGAGGTCTCTCCTTTTCCTATTTACAGGTGGTTTGGTTTGGTTTCTCCTTCTCTATACCTTAGATGGACTCTTTCTTAAGGTTTATTACTATCATTTTTACTAGGTTTTAGAACTTTATTTTTACCTTAGTGTCTATTTATCGGACCTCTGTTCCTAACTCTTCTGCGTTCTTTCCAAATTGTTCCTGGATCTTCTTTATTTTTTCTCAGTTATATATTACTTATTACGTTATTTACTCTAGTCTTTGTGAGACCTCCGTTGTTTATCATCTTATTACCTCCGTCTTCTATCCTAATCACTTCATCTTCTATCTTACTATCTTTATTTACTTAGTCTCTCCTTTTTTCTTTTTGTTTTCTTTACTCCTGTTAGGGTCTCTGAAGGTCCTGTTATACTTTGTGAGGTTGTAAACTTAATATCCTCAGGGTCTTCTTCTTCTGTTTTTCTTTCTGGTACTCTTTTATGAACTCCTCTATTGTCAACTTTGAAGGGATTGTACCCCTTCCTTTATTAGTGGGTTTAGGTTCTTTGGGTCTCTCAGGGTTTGTCCTATTTGGGTTCCGTTTTGTGGGGTTCTGTGTATAATTAGTTTAATTGTTTCTAGTTTGTGTTTCTTGTTTATAGTTTTCGTCGTTCCCTTTTTGTTGTTTATTGTGTGTTCCCCTAAGGGTATTCCTATTGTCGACTAGAAAGTTATCTTTGAGAAGTCCGGTCCTCCCTTACCGGTCTGTATGAATTTCATTACTATCTTTTATTGGATGTCGGGTCTAATGACATGGGTCGTTCCTAGAGTAAGTTTATACTTCCTCTTTAGTTTTCGAAATGTCTGTTCGTTTTTGACTCTCTTAAGTCGTGGTGGTTTGGTCGAGAGGTTGTTTACGATTTCCTATAGGAGATCTGTCCTTTGTGTTTTTCCCACATATTTGAGTTTGGGTTTTGTTATCTCATTTACCGTTGCCCTAGTATGAATAGTTATTAATGGAATTTACATTTACCCAACTTACGGGGTTGGTTTTCCGTTTCTGACCGACTTACCTATGTTTTTGTTCTGGGGATATATACAACAGATGTTCTCTCGGTGGAGTTTTGTTCCCTGTGTATGTCTGACTTTCACTTCCCGACCTTTTTCTATAAGGTGTGTTTATCTTTGGTTTTCTTTCATCGTCATCGTTATGAGTATAGTCTATTTTATCTGAAATTTTGTTTCCGACACTTTTCTCTGTTTCTTCCTGTGATGTATTACTACTTTCCTAGTTAGGTTCTTCTTCTATATTATTAATATTTATATATACGTGGGTTGTATCCTCGTGACGTTATACATTCTGTTTACGATTGTTCATACTTTCCCCTTTAATTGTTATTGTGTTATTATCACCCTTTGAAATTATGGGGTGAGTGTGGATACCTATCTAGTTGATTTGTCTTTTAATTGTTTCTTTGTGTTTGAAATTTACTATGTTATCTGGTCAATCTGGATTAACTATAGATATCCTGTAAAGTGGGGTTTTGTTACTTAAAGTGGAAAAAGAGTTCACGAGTGCCTTGGAAGAGGTCCTATCTAGTGTACAACCCGGTATATAGATCGTAACCATTTAAGTTTTTTTGACTTTAGTAAGGTTCGTAGAAAAGCCTGGTATTACGTCATTCTAATCTAGAGTTAATGTCCTCTTTTTGACAATTTTTAAGGTTGTATACCTCCGACTTGTTGTGCGAAGACTTACTGGTTGTTTAGTGTCTTCTTTAGTTTTATACGTATCTTTGCTTACTTTTACTTTTGTGTTGTTGGGTTTTGGACACCCTGTAATATTTTCGTCACGATTCCCCTTTCAAGTATCGTTATGTCCGTACGGAGTTCTTGTACTTTTTTCAGTTTATTTATTGGATTGAGATGTGGATTTCGTTGATCTTTTCCTTCTTTACCTCTTGAGGTCCCACTCATCTTCCTTTCTTTAGTATTTTTAATCCCGTCTTTATTTACGTTTTCTTTGTTTTCTCTGGTATCGTTTTTAGTTGTTTCGGTTTTCGACCAAAAAACTTTCCTATTTATTTTAACTGTTTGGTAATCGGTCTGAGTAGTTCTTTGTTTCTCTCTTTTTAGTTTAGTTATTTTAATCTTTACTTTTTCCTCTCTAGTATTGTCTGTTGTGTCTTTATGTTTCCTAGTATTCTCTGATAATAGTCGTTAATATACGGTTATTTTACCTGTTGTACCTTCTTTACCTGTTTAATAATCTTTTCATGTTGAAAGATTTTGACTTGGTCCTTCTTTATCTTTTAGAAGTGTCTGGGTATTGTTCGTGCCTTTAACTTTGACATTAGTCTTTAGAAGGTCGTTTGTTTTCGGGTCCAGGTCTGCCGAAGTTAAGATGGTTTTTAAGTCTCTTCTCGATTGTGATAGGATGAGTTTGAGAAGGTCTTTTAACGTCTCCTTCCATTTGAAGGTTTGAGTAAGATACTCCGATGGTAGTGGGATTATGGTTGTGGACTGTTTCTACTGTGTGTTTTTTCTTTTGATGTCCGGTTATAGTGACTACTTGTATCTACGTTTTTAGGAAATTTTTTAAGGTCGTTAGTCATAGGTTGTTGTGTAATTTTTCTAGTATGTGGTACTGGTTCACCCGAAATAGGGTCCCTGCGTTCCTAAGAAGTTATAGACGTTTAGTTAGTTACATTAAGTGGTGTAATTGTTTAACTTTTTATTTTCGGTATACTAATAGAGTTATGTACGTCTCTTTCGGAAACTGTTTTAAGTTGTAGGTAAATACTATTTTTGAGAGGTCTTTCGTTCTTATCTTCCTTGGATGGAGTTGTATTATTTTCGATGTATACTGTTTGGGTGTCGTTTGTAATAGGAGTTACCACTTTTTACCTTTCGTAAAGGGGATTTCAGTCCTTGTTCTGTTCCCACGGGTGAAAGTGGCGATAATAAGTCGTATCAAGACCTTCAAAACCGGTGTCGTTAATCTCGTCTTTTTCTTTATTTTCCTTAGGTTTAACCTTTTCTTCTTCATTTTGAGAGTGACAAACGTCTACTGTATTAGGAGATGTGTCTTTTGGGATTTCTGAAGTGGTCTTTTAATAGTCTCGATTAGTTACTTATATCATTTCAACGTCCTATATTTTAGTTGTGTGTCTTTAGGGAACGTAAGGATATGTGATTATTACTCTTTCATCTTTTTCTTTAATTCCTTCGTTAAGGTAAGTGGTAACGTTACTTTTCTTATTTTCTTTACATAGATGGATTTCTTTGTTTTCTGGATATATATCTTTTGATATTTTGTGACCACTTTCTTTAGTTTCTCCTGTGATTGTCTACCTCTTTATATGGTACAAGTACCTAACCTTCTTAGTCATATCACTTTTACTCATATGATGGGTTTCGTTAGATGTCTAAGTCACGTTAGGGATAGTTCGATGGTCGCCATAAAAAGTGTCTCGATCTTGTTTATTAAAGTGTTAAACATACCTTTCTGTTTTTTGGAGTTTATCGGTTTCGTTAGAACTCTTTCTTCTTACCTTGACCTCCTTAGTTGGAAGGACTGAAGTCCGAGATGATGTTTCGGTGTCAGTAGTTCTGTCATACCATGACCGTGTTTCTGTCTTTATATCTAATTACCTTGTTTTATCTTTCGGGTCTCTATTTAGGTGTGTGGATACCTGTGGATAGAAGCTGTTTCCTCCGTTCTTATATGTTACCTAATTTCTGTTAGAGAAATTGTTCACCACGACCCTTTTGATCAGTTGGTGAACATTTTCTTGCTTTGATCTTGTGAAAGATTGTGATATGTGTTTTTATTTGAGTTTTACCTAATTTCTAGATTTGTATTCTGGTCTTTGATATTTTGAGGATCTCTTCTTGTATCCGTTTTGTGAGAGGTTGTATTTAGTGTCGTCCTAGGAGTTACTGGGTGGAGGGTCTTATAACCTTTATATTCGTTTTTATTTGTTTACCCTGGATTAATTTTAGTTTTCGAAGACGTGTTGTTTCCTTTTATATTCGTTCCACTTCTGTCGGAAGCCTTACCCTCTTTTACTTCGTTTACTTCGTTGACTGTTTGTTGATTAGAGTTTTTATATGTTCGTTGAGGACGTCGAGTTAAGTCTTTTTATATGGTGGGTTAGTTTTTTACCCGGTTTCTTGATTTATCTGTAAAGAGGTTTCTTCTGTATGCCTACCGATTGTTTGTGTACTTTTCTACGAGTTGTAGTGAGTAATAGTCTCTTTACGTTTAGTTCTGGTGTTACTCCATGGTAAAGTGTGGTCAGTCTTACCGACGTTAGGTTTTCAGATGTTCGTTATTTACGACCTCTCCCACACCTCTTTTCCCTTGGGAGAATGTGACAACCACCCTTACGTTTGATCATGTCGGTGATACCTCTTGTCACACCTCTAAGGAATTTTTTGACCTTTATCTTGACGGAATACTGGGTTGTTAGGGTGACGACCCGTATGTGTTCCTTTGGTCTTAACTTTCTCTGTACACATGGGGTTACAAGTAGCGTCGTGACAAATATTATCGGTCCTGTACCTTTGTTGGATCTACAGGTAGTCGTCTACTTACCTATTCTTTCGACACCATGTATATGTGTTACCTCATAATGAGTCGGTAAATTTTCTTATGTAGACTTAGTCAAGATTACTCCACCTACTTTGACCTCGGCTAATATGTCTCACTTCATTCGGTCTTTCTTTTTGTGATTATGTCATATGATTGTGTATATATATACCTTAAATCTTTCTACCATTGCTATTGGGACATACGCTCTGTCGTTTTCTCTGTGTCTACACATCTCGCTTGACAACCTGAGACTCCCTCTCCCTCTCCCACCCTACTAAACCCTCTTACCGTAACTTTATACATATTATAGTATATTCTTTTTTTAGCGGTCAAATCCAAGCTACGTCCTATGGTCTACGAACCCCGACCACGTGACCCTACTGGGTCTCTCTACCATACCCCTCCCTCCACCCTCCCCCCAAGTCCTAGCCCTTGTGCACATGTGGACACCGCCTAAGTACAACTACATATCGTTTTGGTTATGTCATAACATTTCATTTTATGTCATTTTTTATTTATTTAAAATTTTAATTTTTTTAATATTAGACTATTATTTCGATACTGGTTGGATCTGTCACATAATTTTTCGTCTCTATAGTGAAACGGCTGTGTCCAGGTGGATCAGTTTCGATACCAAAAAGGTCATCAGCACATACCTACACTCTAAACCTGATATTTCTTTCGACTCACGGTTTCTTAACTACGAAAACTTGACACCACAACCTCTTCTGAGACCTCTCAGGGAGCCTGACGTTCCTCTAGGTTGGTCAAGTAGAATTTCCTTTAGTCAGGACTTATAAGTGACCTTCCTGACTACAACTTCGACTTTGAGAATTATGAAACCGGTAGACTACGTCTCTTGACTGAGTAACCTTTTCTGGGACTACGACCCTTTCTTAGTCCGTCCTTAGTTGTCTCCTGCTCTATCAACCTGTGGTAGTGGGTGAGTTACCTGTACTCAAACTCATTAGAGGTTCTCAACCACTACTTGTCCCTTCGGATCGCAAGATATCAGGTACCCCAGTGTTTCTCAGCCTGTACTAACTCGTTGACTTTACTTGTTAGACTATAGATTAATTCTCTTTCCTATCATCTTTGGATTGTTACTACTTTTGAGTACTACGGACGTCTCTTAAATTGTATCTAGTACTGTCTTTCTCCACCGAATTTTTTGATAATTTTAGACTCTCTTGTCCGTTAAATAATTTCGTCAAACGATTTGAATTAGGTTCCTCAGACTTCCTGACCTTAAAAGTAATTTTTATATTTCGGGTTTTCATACTTTTAGTCTAGTTGAGATGTTCCTTCACACAGTCTGTGGACAAGACCAAGGTGTGGTACCTTTGAGATTTATCACTGGTGTGAACGGGGTCATGAACCTTGTCCGAAAGACCTTTCTTTGTGTTTGGTCATTGTCCCTGAACACTTCGTACACCCTCTATTCTCTTCACCATGACCACCACTATTGAAGAAGCTCTTACATATACGTGATCTACACGGATCAGTCATATGTGTAAATAAATATTTCACATTTTCCGAGTAGTTTGGATACAACGTGACTATGACTAAATAAATCCCTACTTACCGTGGTAATTTTCTTTTCTTCGTAGTACTTTATACAATCAGTACCTCTTCTTTAGTCCTCTCAACCTCCTTACCCGACATCGAAAGTTTTTCTTTCCTTCTTTATTCTGTTCTTGTTTACCACTGTATAGAGACTTTTATTCTAAATCGAAAATCTATTACCGAATCTTAAGTTCGAGGACCCATCCCTACCTCACATGGAAAATTCTTAGTCTTTCTATTACAAACGAGTCCCCGTTCAATTGGACTGGTTCACTTAACACTGGATTTCTGTTTCCACTCTCTTGTAGGTCTATATCGGTTTCGACCCTCTCTTTTTTCAATGACGAAGTACAAGAAGTACTCCTTTTATTAATTCCCTCCGTCTTTCTATTAAAGAATAACATCTTCAGATATATGATTAAATACTTCGTACCCGTTGGGTACTTCATTTTGAGTCAATTTTTTTTATCTCCAAAGTGTCGAAATACCTTACTGACATCAACTTTATTAGGTCCAGGTCCAAGATCAGAACTAAATAATTATTCGATCTTCCCCCTATAACCCGTTTGGTCCAGAGGGAAGACTTTGTCTCTATTGTAATGGAAGAACGTCTCAACATTTCTAATGATACCCACGGGAATTTACTGGAGATGGATTGACTGTCTAAGGAAGGTAACGGAGACGTCTTTTCTTATTGATTATGGTTACTGTGTTTTACACACGTCGATCTACCGACAAAAGATCATGTTGGTGTAGAAAGATGAGGATAATAAATCTCGACGTATAAATGTTCCTTAGTCTCTTTAAATGAGGGTTCAGACAAATATGATTATTAGTATTAACATGATGTCAATACATCAAACTAATTTGTAATACAGTTAGTCATCTTACTCATGTTCTTGTCTTCAAAGATATTTTTTAATTTAACTTTATTTACTGGGTTATTTCTACTTCATGATTTGTTAACAATAGTTTAGGTCAAAATTCAAAACGAATTTTCGGTGTTTTTGGATATTAAACGTGAGGATAACGAAACTTCTAAAGAAACCCAAGAAGGAGATTAAATGTAGTAGTCTTTGACCTTTAGGGAATTTGGGTGTGTAAATACCAGTTAATTAGAACCGTTTTCTCCGTTCCTATATGTTACCTCTTTTTCGGTTAGAGAAGTAATTCACCACGACTCTTTTGACCTCCCGATGTAAGTTTTTTTACTTTGATCTTGTAAAAAATTGTGGTATATGTTTGTATTTAAGTTTTACCTAATTTCTAGATTTATATTCTGACCTTTTTGGTATTTTTTGTGTTTTTTTAAGGATTTCCTTTTGTTTCGGTTTATGAGAAACTGTATACCATCGTTATATAAAAATATAGACAGAGGACTTCTTTTCCTTTATTTTCGTTTTTATTTGTTCATCCTGGGTCAATTTGATCTTTCGAAAACGAGTCGTTTCCTTTGGTAGTTATTTTGACTTACTATTGGATGACTTACCCTCTTTTATAAACGTTTACTATACTGACTATTCCATACAATTATAAGTTGTATATATTTGTCAAATGTATTACGTTATATTTTTTATTTATTAGATTATTATTACTCGACTTGACTTATTTGTAAAAGGGTTTCTCTTGTACGTTTCCGGTTATCCGTGGACTTTTCTACGAGGTATAATGATTAGTAGTCCCTTTACGTTTAGTTTTGGTGTTACTCTATAGTGGAATGTGGACAGTCTTACCGATGGTAGTTTTTCCTGTCTTCATTGTTCGTGACCGTTACGACACCTTTTTTTCCTCGAAACCATGTGACCAACTGTGCTTACATTTGACCACATCGGTGGTACCTTTTGTCATACCAAAGAGTTTTGGATTTTGATGGCGTACTGAGTCGTTAAGGTGAGGACCAGTACGTGGTTGTTTTTCTTTTTGGTCTTTGTGATTAAGTTATGTACATGAGGTTGTAAGTACCGTCCTAATAAATGTCAACGGTTCTATACCTTCGTTAGATTCACAATAATTACCTACTTACCTATTTCTGTTACACGATATATGTCACTCAGGGGATGTGTACTTGGAGGTTCAACGTTTGAAATTTTCTACGTATACACGCAAGGTAGTTACAGTCCGTACTCACTTTGAGGTCGAACGGGCGGTAGAGGATAGTGACTACGACGAGGAAGTCGAGTTTGTAGAAGGTAGATGGGAGAAAGAAGGTCATTGTGAAGAACGGACAAATGAATTACCGTCGGGGATATACGGTCGATAACATGACATGATGATTTGAAAAGTTCAATGACATTCTAATTCTAAAAAAAAATTACATAATGACACACTCTTTATAATATTTGGATAATGTCATATCATGATATATCAGTTAACAAAATCACCCCATGAACCCGATTGAAACAACCTGAATGTTTGATTTACCTGAATACTTACGTGAGAGTCTTGTCTCGAGTAAGTTTTCAGTCCCTGTATGACGTATGTGTGTGTATGTGTGTGTCTGTGTGTGTGTTTGTGTTACCTTATGATGAGCCGGTATTTTTTCTTATTTTAGAACGGTAAACATCGTTTTACTTACCTAAACCTCTCTTAATATGATTGACTTTATTCAGTCTGTTTTTTCTATTTGTGACATACCGTAGTCAATGTAGCCCTTAGATTTTTTACTCACTTATATTGGTTTTCTTCGTCTTAGTTCTATGTCTCTTGTTTGATTTCCAATGGTCATCCCTCTCCCTTCCCCCTCTCCGTTATATCCTCATCTCCTAATTCTCCATGTTTGATAATACATATTTTTTTATTTAATACGATATGTCGATAGTTTTAATGTTTGGAGTGTTACTATTTCCAGACTACATAAACGTATAAATGTATAAAATTTTATACGTGTATATGACGTCTACCACTAACGTCGGTACTTTAATTTTCTGCGAATGAGGAACCTTCTTTTCAATCCTGGTTGGATCTATCGTATAACTTTTCGTCTCTATAATGAAACGGTTGTTCCAGGTAGATCAGTTCCGATACCAAAAGGGTACAGTACATACCTACACTCTCAACCTGACACTTCTTTCGACTCACGGCTTCTTAACTACGAAAACTTGACACCACAACCTCTTCTGAGAACTCTCAGGGAACCTGACGTTCGTCTAGGTTAGTCAGGTAAGATTTACTCTAGTCGGGACCCTAAAGAAACCTCCCTTACTACGACTTCGACTTTGAGGTTATAAAACCGGTGGAGTACGTTTCTCAACTGAGTAACCTTTTCTGAGACTACGACCCTCCCTAACCCCCGTCCTCCTCTTCCCCTGCTGTCTCCTACTCTACCGACCTACCGTAGTGACTGAGCTACCTGGACTCAGACTCACTTGAGACCCTCAACCACTACCTGTCCCTCCGGACCACACGACGCTAAGTACCCCAACGTTACTCAACCTGTGCTGACTCGCTGACTTGACTTGACTACAAATTTTTGTGTCCTTATTTCTGAGTCGTTAATGACAATTATTGACAGAAGAAAATTTTTTTCGATAAAATGATAAACCACTAAAGAGATGTAAAAGTTATCAGTACTTGTTCTTATTAAGGTTAAGTTTAATATCATATCATATAATTTAATTAAAAGGATAAAGGTAAAAGATAGAGTTTCTAAAGTGAAACTCTATTAAGGACTGTACGGAAATAATAACGGTTATTATTGACGTTCAAGAGTTTTAATTTTAGATTAAAAAAAAATTCATGTAACTAAAGCAATACAGGTGGGAATCAGTCACCTCTTCCTTTACCGTTGAGTGAGATCATAAGAACGGACCTCTTAGGGTCCCTGTCCCTTCGGTGCGCCCGTCGGTAGATACCCCAGTGTGTCTCAGTCTGTGCTGACTTCGTTGAATTGTTGTTGGTGGGAACCAGTTTAAGAAATTTTTATATATCTATATTTCGTCGTATATAAAATTCTATATAGTCTGATTTTATTGTAAAAGGACTTTCAATTTAAGAGGTTCCTTTCATAAAGGTTTAGAAGATTGTGGAAAAGTTCATTTAAGAGTAATACCGTTTCCCTAACGAAGTTTATGTCTTTTCAGAAAAATAAAAGGGAACTGTTCTAGTGTGACGACGTACGTATTTTAAGTACTAATTATTCCGTTTACTCAAGTTGTAAGATTCTATGATTGAGGTTAAGATAGTTAATGTAAAGAGGAGAGACAATGTTTAGATTAAATTAACGGTTCTAAACCCGTTAAGATTAAGAAAAAATTTTTATGAACGTCAAGTAAAAGTGACGATTACTTGTTGTTAAATATGATTACCGTAATGAAGTGTTTGTGGGTGATAAGTGTTTCTTTTTATATTAAATAAAACAATATAATAGTATTGCTTTATGATTTTTTGTATCCGAACCTGAAATACAACAAATTTTTAAGGGAATTATCGACAAATTTGGTTTTAATCCTTTTGATGCCACGAATTTATAGTGAAGAGTCCATTCCGGATAGGACTGGGACATAAATTTTAACGTCGGTGGGGAGGGAGGGTTGGGAGTTGGGTTTGTGGGGATGGGGTCCGGTCCGAGAGGAATCAGAGAAGGAAAAGGGGAATCGTGAATAAAAGTAGATTGTATGTCATATTAGCTGAACAGAAGAAACTGAAGAACACTTCAAAACAAGAAAAACGAGGGTCGACGAGGGAGTCAGGGATCATGTCACGAACACTAAATCTCGACGACAACTTACTTTTTAAAATGCTCTATTTACCACCTCCTACAACGAAAAGAGACTCAGTGTACGACCACTACATGTGTTTATGTACCCTTCACTTTATAAATTAAAACATTAGTCTCATTTAGGAGTAAAAAGTGGGACGAATTCCGATACCAAAAAGGTCATCAGTACATATCTACACTTCTCAACCTGACACTTCTTCCGACTCGCGACTTCTTAACTACGAAAACTTGACACCACAACCTCTTCTGAGAACTCTCAGGGAACCTGACGTTCCTCTAGGTTGGTCAGGTAAGACTTCCTCTAGTCAGGACCCTAAAGCAACCTTCCTTACTGCGATTTCGACTTTGAGGTCATAAAACCGGTGGAGTACGCTTCTCAACTGAGTAACCTTTTCTGAGACTACGACCCTCCCAAACCCCCGTCCTCCTCTTCCCCTGCTGTCTCCTACTCTACCGACCTACCGTAGTGACTGAGCTACCTGCACCCAAACTCACTTGAGACCCTCAACCACTACCTGTCCCTCCGGACCGCACGACACTAAGTACCCCAGCGTCTCAGTCTGTGTTGACTCGCTGACTTGACTTGACTCCGACCTTTTGTGAGAGTATCGGAGTTGACTCTACATAATTACGAAGGTACCAACTTCTATTCGTATACAGGGATACTATCACCGAGTCTTGGATTTTTATATGTTATCTGGGTCCGTTTCTCTTAAGTCTCCAGACCTTAGAAGGTCCTTTTTCCCAGTCCCACGAAAAAGGAAACGATAAGAAACCCAGAGTTTACTGAGAAGAATGACAATAATTGACATTTAGTAGTTATCAGAAGGAGTGACACAAATAACATGTACGAAAGGTACATAATGGAATAAATTATTGACAGTATTACTGAGAACTTCTTTAAATGATAATTGGTGTGGTTAGATATCTGTCTCTGTAACTCTAAATTTATAAAAGGGGTTTGTAGACCACCCACCATCTCCAGAGACCGTAAATTTCAAACGTAGAAGTTTTGTGATACGTTTATAACGAGGGGCCGAGTAGTACTGGTACATTAAACAGTACTCAATGTTCTTAATCACCTAAGGCCCTCCCTCCCCCCTCCCCCCGAGTCCTACCCCTTGCGCACATGTAAACACCGTCTAAGTACAACTACATACCGTTTTGGTTATGTTATAACATTTTATTAATCGGAGGTTAATTTATTTAAAATTTTTTATTTTATTTTTTCTTAAGTACCTAAGGTTGTAGTGATAATAATGGACTGATAGGATTCATGTCTGGTATATGTTTTCCCTCTTGAAGACACCTATATCTTATTCGAGATCATTATACATTAATACTTGTTACAGAGAACTACCCTGATAAGTATAGTTTCTTTAAAGTCCGATGTTTTCGTCGATTCGGTTGTCAGTCATCCCTGTTTCATTTTGATTGTTTTTAGGGTCTTCAAACGTTATTATTGGTGTTTTTGTGTCGTTTTTCACAATAATAGTCTTTTAAAAGGATGAATTTTACAAGTAAATAATACCTTGTACTTATATACCTTTTCTCTTTATAACGAAACGTTTTCTTCAGAAAAAGTGTATGGGGATCTTTTCCGGACTGTCTAAATTTTATGTTACAAAATTTATGATTTACTGAAAGACTTTTGATGTCCCTTTCTTTTTACATAATCCATTCGGACAAATTAAAATGAAGAACAGGATTCTGACTTTGCTCTAAACACTATAGGTACGTGCTAGAGTATGAATTTTGTAAGGTTTTGTGGTTCTATTTGAAACTTTTGAATAAAAGGATGTATAAAAGATAGAAATAAAAGAATAATCTTTAATTGTACTAATTTCATTCTTAAGTAGAGATATGATCCGTGTTTTTCCTATGATTATCGGAAAAAAAAAAAAAAGATTATCGGAAAGTTTAGTGTTTGAATGTGGATGAATCATTTGGAGTAATCATCGACCGTGACAATTCTATCGGGACTAAACGATGAAGAGTTCAAGAATTGTACAAACTGTATAAATTCAGTGTCGACAACAAAATTTTACTTATGTCATTGATGTAAATTTTAAGAAAAGTTTGTACTCTAATTCTTTTTTCTGAGTACGGGAGATTCTTATTTTTGAAAGTTTTGACCAGAGTATTCGTATTTAAAATTTAAAATGTAAATTTTGATACCTAAATAAAATTCGGGTAGTAAATACATTCATCTTTCGTGACTGTCGTTGTTTTACACACGTAGAAACAACGGGATTAAAAGATCGTGTTTGGTATGTGTTGAATCGATAAACTGTTAAAGTGAGTCACTTTTACTCACTTTTAAAAGGTTAAAGTGACCTTTTGCCAACTACGAGAATCTACAAAAATTGTTTGAATTCCGAAAGGTACACAATAGTGACATTTATTCAATAGTAATGATATGGCCAGATATTAATGTAGAATTTACTGAATTTTACTACCCTCGATAAGTGACCGAGAAAAAAAAAGGGGGGTGACCGAGAAAATTTGGTGGGGTGTATCAATTCGAAGAACTCAAGAAGATGGACGTAAAATATCACTAAAACATAGGAGTCTACAGAAGTTCAATAGTCGGGATGTAATAAGAGAGATCCTGATGGGGTTGAAATGATGGAGGGTGCTGACGATTTTATGAACACCATCCCTTTGGTAATTTTATCGGAGTAAGTCCAGAACATTTTTTTTTTTTTTAACGGAGTCTTTTCAGAAACTTTCCATGACGGATACCTGAACCACCCACATGTGTCGTACACTGTAAATAAATCGTTTAGTCATTTGAGAATTTAGAAAACTTTCAAATCGGTGCACGGTTTCAAGTGTTCCGTTACTGAGGGCTCACTCACTTGGTAAGACAACAAACTCACCTTTTCGTAGACCGTGTCTAGGACCTTGTGTCATCCAAGAGTTAGTTACATGTATGTGTAGTACACATACATGTACAACACACAGACAAAGTCTGTGTTTTTCTCGGACCTCCTCCGTATGTTTCGACAGATTGATCTAATACTTCCCGTAGTACTTATTTTTCCTGGCTAAAAACGAAGTAGAGGAAAACATACTTTTAAAAATCCAGTCCGAATTTAGTAAATATGTACATTAAATATAGGTCCAAAGACACAGGTTTTTTCGTTACGTTCGTGTTTTCTAGTAAAGATGTGACACATAAACCCTGCTGACAGGAGTGACGTGTGGACAGTCAGTGTTAACTCGCTCGAGACAGAATGACTTTACGAGTCTTGGACACTTACGACGTATCGTATCATTGGTAGTGAAAAAGGAGGAAGTACAGTATCGAGTCATCGTACTAAAATTCAGTACGAAGTCTCATGTGGTTGTCCAGAAAGTGAAAGGTCGAACGTCAACGAGGAAAACAAAGTACTGTATAGATAATTCTCCTGGGATCGTGTATGTCACAGTCACCCCAACGTCTGATGTATATTGGAAACGCTACCCGACCGACGTAAGAACATGGTATTAGAATTTCCCTCTTTTTGCCAAAGTAAAGGGAGGGGGGGAAATTCTAATACAAGGTTTCTTCTTTGACAGATATTTCAACTTAGACATCACCTAAGTCCAAATACCAGTATCTTAAGTCTGTTACTGTGAGAAGGCATCAAAATTTCTCTACCAAGTGTTGTGTAGAAGACCGACTGAAGGTCCGTCGTATGTCGTATGTCGAACTGAAGAAACTGCGTCAAAGATGAAGAGATGCATAGGACACGTAGTGACACAACGTGTACATCTTGACACAATGGAAATGTAAGACATTTTCACTACTCTTGGAATGGATATATGTCACGTAAGTCCAAAATATAACTATGTACTGAAACCAGAAGCCGAAAATAGTAGTCGGTTATAAGGGTGTTAATAAGTTATTTAATCAAGTGTTTCTTAAGACTACAGTTCATAACGACTCAACCCATTCATGGGGTAAGGATAGAGGTTTAATGTCGTTATAGAGAACAGTTCCAAAGAACAATTTTACAATTTACTTGAGTTCGTTCATGATTTTGACTCGGATAGAAGTTACTACGAAATACAACAAAAACTATATTTTTAATTCATCCTTTAGTTGAAAGTATTTTAACGGAATCTTAAAGGTACTTAAAAAGACCCATCAGTTAAACGTTGACAGTTCCTAGGTGAATGATTACTTGATAAGTTTATGATGTCCGATTATAATGAGTGATATATATGAATGACCTTTCTTAAAACCATTTCCTTTTTTTACTGACTTTGATCCTCACGACCTACGATCAGGATCAAGAAGGTGACTTAAATCCACCAATTCAATAAAATGGAGGAACCTAGAATTAAAGGAGTAAATGTTTTACACTCTAAACTCAATCAACTGGACATGTAGGGAAAATCGGGGTTATTAGGTGAAAAATTTGGACCCAAATTTTTTTTTTGATACAGTTTTATGAGACGGTTATTATACATATTACAAATCATAAAAAACTTCTTAGGTCTTACAATATTTATCGTAGAGTAATTATAAGTGTCATAAGTACTCTTTTGTTTTCCTGTAAATAAATATACATTGTAAACTCAGTACTTGACCCTGTCGTTGAACATGTCCCAGTGTTTTGACGTCATACTGTCGTTACTAAGATCAAAGAACTAACACTGACATCATAAAATAAGTGATATGATAGAAACAACGACAAGGTGAATCTTCGTTATAAAATTGGGAAAAGTGGGAGTAAGTCGGTAGAGGTTGTATGAGTTTGGATAGGACGAGTTAAAGAATGACGGACTTTGGAGGTAAGAGGAAAGAGGAAGTTAGGATAGTCGTATTAATAGTTACTATGAAAAAGTAGACGAAGGATATATATACAGGATCCAAAGGTCCATGTCATAAACAGTGTAGAAACCAGATTAAAGATAATTAAAAAATATATTTACAGTTCATTTATATCTTTCCAATACAGTATTGGTAGAAATGTTGGTAGTTATATCTCGAACATGGAAATGTGTATGGGTTATGTAACTTTTTAGTTCACTGACTTTTCCTACCGTCTTTAAGATACACGACAAACAATGCTACTAAAATCTTGAAGGAGAGAGAGACCGAAAGAGTGAAAGGGAAGATCCTGGAGGTTCGAGAAGTAGGAACTTCAGTTACTTTATTTAACCAAAAGGTCCCAGAGATTTCTGTAACCGAACTTTTGGACGTAAAAAGGTAAGGACCAAAGGAACTCGTCTTATAGGATGGAATTGACACCAGAGGTTGTGGATTCCGGATAGTGATTGGACAGTTTGGTCTTGGATTTGGTTCAGGCAACCGATGAGAGAGGGACTTTTTTTAAAAGTCTGAACAAGGATTTTGGTCGTCGGTGTCTCTGTGTAGAGGACAATTAAGTTGTACATGTTCACTCTCCGGTGTAAGATGAGGAACATAGGTACTTTCATCTTCAGTCCGACGTTTATAGAGGTTGGTTACTGTCGTTTATCGTCTCCACTCTTTCCGTGATGACTGGATCTTGGTCCTTGAGTAGAGCATTATCAGTGAGTCTGAGATGGATGGGATCTTTTCTTGATCCCCCTTTGACCTCTTTGGTGTGTTAAAAGAATCCGAACATTTTCAACGGTACCTATATCCTCTGGTACTCAGAGTCTAGAGTTTCCCGATTTAATTAATCATACAAAGACACCGGTGTGTCAAACAATTTCACGAACTTAAGACGTATATCATGGAACGTGAAGAAGAATTAAGTGACGGGTTGGGGAAGAGGTCTGGGAGGGGGGTGGGGTAGAAGGTGAATGGTAGTTGATTGTCCTGACTAGGGTTTCCTGGGTATCCAAAAGAGAGATCGTGTCATTGGTCAGACAATACTGACTGACCATGGGTACTTTAATTGGTGAGTTTTTTAGTACGGAAAACCTGTGACGGTGACCGAGGGAAGTCCCTGAGGTTTCCGATCGGACACGAAAAGGACGGAAAGGATGAGGACCTCTATAAGTTTACCCAGAACAGTTCTTGTCTGGAGTGTGGTCAGTGGAGTCGTCCGTCAGTCAGTCGAGAACAAGGAAATACAGGGGACCTTGTTTCCCCGGTCTCTACCGGACCTTGTGTCACCCTCTACTCCATAGTCACCAGCTCCGTCACCGTGAGGTCGTTCGTTTGTAGACCACGGGAAAACTCGGGAACTGGTCTTCGGACACTAGAGAATGGTGACAAAGGGCTCAACGGGAGTACACCAATGAACGCCGTTGACGTCGAAGAGAACCCTAAACCTGACTTCTGTCGATTCAGTTTCAGTTTCAGCGGGTCAGGAGAGGCTGAGAAATGTTCACGTACCTGATATGTCAGATACCTTAAGAGATCCGGTCTTGTGCACTCACCCATCGGAAAGGAAAGAGGTCCCCTAGAAGGGTTAGTTCCAGAGGGCGTGACGTCCGCCTAAGAAATGGTCGACTCGGTGTTTCCTTCGGGACTCTTCCGATACTTCTGCGATTACACGGTCGACCAACTGACCGGGGTGGCGTGGTTGGTGTATTAAACTAATGGAGACGTTTTTCCCACACGTTGGTCCGATGAAGACGAAAAACTGGTGGGAAGACTGTATAGACTCTGAGTCGGGACCACTCCTTCCCCACCCAGTCAGTTGACTACACGGTGATGTAAGGTTTAAGTCTGAAGTATCAGTTCTCGGTAAAACGTTACTGAAGAACTGAGTCTCACATTACGGTTCGTGTTGAACACTTAAATAGTCGATGGAATTTATATACCCAAGATTGGACTATCACGGAAGAGAAATAAGAACGGGTTCTGAATTCTATCCGATCGCAATTCAATTCCATCCGTCCCAATCCATCCCCCACCAAACGTGTTTGACTCCATCTGACCACGAATAATATCTGTTTATTCGAGAAAAAAAATTAGTTCTTTTTTTCTTTGAACTTTGAAAGAACCCACCAGGTCACCGATCCTGAGAGGTTACCTCCCCGGGTCCAAACTAGAGACCAGTCCCTTGGTCTAGGGTGTACGATGTCGATTCTCAAACGTACGGTGTTGATTCTAGACCGTACGACGTTGTTTCTGGGTCACGTCGGTTGATTTATTTATAAATTATTTTTATTTTATTTTATAAATAATATTTATTTTATATAAATAAAATAAATAATTTATTTATTATAAATTTCTTTCTTTTTTCCTTCAAACTTATTTATTGTAGGGACAACCCTATCCATATAAGTGAAGGTCTCACATCAAGTGTAGGAAGTTTTATGTTTTCTCTTTTTGTGTTGTCGTCAAGTCCTCTTGAAGATAAAAAGGGACTATTTACGACCAACAAAATCATCCCCTTGTTTTTGTCTCTTCGTTCTTTTGATCGAGATGGTCCTATTCTCATCGAAGTACGTGATTGACACTTCTTTCCGATTGGTAAGGTGAGAAGAAAGTACCATCAGTGAAGTGTTCTCCGACCTTGTTTATTACTTTGAAGATAGTTAGTTCTATACCAATCTGTATTCGAGGTGAACTGGTTCCAGTCCGGTGAGGTCTCACTGAGGGTTTCTCATCTTACGACCTCCTCTTTACCTCCTCTGATGTGATCCCACCGGTCCCGTGAATGGTCATCTCATTCAGGGGTGGTCATTCGAAGTACGAAGACGGCTTTGTAGTAGGTCAATCCGATAGAATCCTCTAAGTTGTTTGTGGTGTTTTGCGGACCACCAAAAGGTTGATTGACATTGTACAGGTATCTCCAAAAGAAGAAAGATAATGATGAGACATTTCATACGAGACAGGGTTTGTTACGATGAGTTTCACAATAGACGTGACTACGGTCAGGTACTCTTTGGTCATTGAAAACGTTCTTAAACTCTTATTAAAAACAATAGAACAACTTAATATTTCATAAACTGTATAATTTTAAAAAGATGATTTAAGTGAAAAATTAATATGAAATGATTTAATAGTCTGTTGTTACGTAACCTTTTAATTTTTTTTGTTGTGAAAAGTGGTACTTCTGAAACTTTTTGTGGTTAATTTTGATTATAATTGACAGTATAAAGACCATTTTTAGAGAACACTAAGGATGACAGTCGTTCTATTCAGAATCGAGCAATTGTAACACAAAAGTCAGAGGAAATAGTCCGGGGAAGAGAGTTCATCTCAAAGGATTGATAACACGAACCGTGGCGGAGACTACCCATGTCTATTCTGACGATTTACTTCGGGTACCGTCCACCTTAAAGACTCGAGGTCCTGGTTTTCGGAACCCTTCTCATCGGACCAGGTAAATGAGGTCGTTTAGGGTGTTTAAAACAGAAGACACACACAATATTGCATCTGTTCTAACTCTTGACTACAAACCTCAATGGAGCAATGTGAAATCTGATTTGAAATACGAGGTGGTTGTTATTTTTCGGACGAGAGGGTGGGTATGGGTTTAAACATAAAGGTTGGGTCTGGAGAGGGTACTTGAGATTTGTGTGATAGATAAGATGTAGAGGTAAGCTACAGGTCTTTCGTGGATTTTGAATTCTACGGGTTTTGATTTGTCCTTTTGTGGACAAAAGGAAAGATTTACACGAGGAGGATATAGCATTGAATCATTTGACATTGAAGTAGGAAGAGTATGGGTAATAAACTACTTAAATCGTTTAGAACAATCAAGATCGAAGTTGGTCAAGAGTGATGGAGATGGAAACAAGGGACCGGCTCCAGAGTTAGTGGAGAGTAAACCTAATAAGGTTCTCGGCAGATCAATCAGGGACGAAGGTAAGAATATAGAGATTTCACTCAGAGTTCTGTCGTCGGTCTTGACTGAAACTTGAATTTTGTGTTCAGTCTAGTGTAGTAGGGGACGAGTTTTGGGAGGTTGTCGAAGGGTAAAGTTCGTCTCATTTCCAGACATAAAGAAGTTATTAAATGTTCCGGGTAATAGTAGAACAAGGAAAAAGGAGAGAGAAGATGGTGGAACGGGAAACGAGTGAATCGAGGTTTGACAGGGTGGAGTAGTGTCGAGAGTGAACGTCCTGGGAGTCAGGACGAGGTAGGAACGAAGAAAGAAACGATTAAGTGAGAGTAAAAGAAGTTCGGAGACAAGTTTACAATGGAATAGTTAAGTCGGAAATAGCTAGTGAAGTTCACTTCACCATGTGTAAGGTGATTCGGAGTAGGAGGAATATGGTGAATACGACGAAGTTAAAACAGGTGTCGTGAAATGGTAGACTGGAGGGTCTATGGACAAATAACTAAATCAGACAAAGGGATGGGACTGAGTCCATCCCTCCCGTCTCCAAAACAGACGAAACGAGTAACTAGATAGTAATTTGCCTCTTCCGTTACAATGGGGTGAAGTCATGAGAACGGACCTTTTAGGGTACCTACCTCCTCGGACCATCCGACATCAGGTACCCCAGCGATCCTCAGTCTGTGTTGACTCGCTGAAGTGAAAGTGAAAAGTGAAAGTACGTGACCTCTTCCTTTACCGTTGGGTAAGGTCATAAGAACGGACCTCTTAGGATCCCTGCCCCCTCGGACCACCCGACGTCAGATACCCCAGTATGTCTCAACCTGTGCTGACTTCACTACATCTTCGTCGTCGTCGATAGTAATTTTGTTACGGACCGTGTATCATTCGTGAGTACTTTGTGACAACTTACTTATTTATATTCGTACTTATTTAAGTTATGAATGACAATGGGTAGAGACTCGGAAACTGATAAGTCAATGATGACAGGTGTCGGAAAGGGGGAATGGATAAAAGGGAATGATTTGAGGTGAAAAAGGATACAGGTCAGGAGGTGTAAAGTGACTGATGGTTACATGATTTACTTGTCACCTTTTCATTAATTGAGGTGACGTTGTGTGAGTAGGTTTTTTGTAAAATGACTGGGAAGAATGATGACCAAGTATAAAGAGTTGGTGTAAGGAAGTTAGTCTTTTGTGGTAAGGTAGGGGTCTTTGACATCGGATGTGGACGACAAAAGAGTGACGTGACTCATGAAGATGACACATAGACGTGTCTAACACGGTCTTCAGTTCTATGTGGACTACAAGAATCTTTGTTGTATTTAGTAAGACTATGCGTGGTTCGTTCTGTTAAGTCTCCTTCGGGATAAAGTTTGGGGAGGGGACATGGGGGGGGCGGGGGCACGTATAGTACAAGTAGTCAGGTAGTAGGTGGTTCTTTACTATGTGACTTTTGTTAGTCATTTTGTTCAAAGGTCAGAATGTTATGGTGAGGACGGTTACCGGATCACAATAGGGACATACGTGAGTTGGAATGAGTAAATGAGTCGACGTAAAGTCAAAGACCAGGGAGAAACAGAGGGTCTAATAATACGAAACCAAAAAATAAGTAACTGACCTAAATAACAAAGGAGTCTTATTACGAACCAAAAAAGACTTTGATACAATTGTGGATGAAGGCGAGAAAATTTGGTGGGAACCATTCTACGAGTGGACTTAAAGTCAGGCTTTCTGGATGATGTGAGGCACTGAAGTCGTCCAGATTAGGTCAAGGATATTCGCCTCTTAAGCATACTGGTTTGTTTGTAAAGAACATGAAAGGTGTAATAAAGGTGTTGTGTTGATTGGTTGTGGAATGAATAATCTTTCGGAGTTGTCGTTTAATGAATTAATTTTGGACTAATCGACGAAAAAGAAGACTAAAGGAAAGAGGTAACTCGTGATAGATATGAGGGGGATCTATTACAGTAAGAAGATATCCATTTGACAAAGATTTATATATTATTAAAGAAGATGACGTGACAATCTCATCTTTTATTAGATTCTTCACTAAGTTTTTCTTACCATACAATAGTTTTTAAATCTTATGATCGTAAATTTTATTATTTGTGTTCTATGATCATTAATTCTATTATATTTGAAATTTTATAATGTTTAAAATTTTCTTTGAATTTTATAATGAGGAGAGACTGAGAGGTTGTTTACGGAAGAAGGGGAAACAGATGAGACAGTGGAGGACCTGACGTGATGTTTTTATCTTTCGACTGTAGGTGAGTTTAACTACAAGGGTAGACTTACTGAGTAAAGTGTTTTCGGATCCCACGTTACTTCAAAGTGTATTGATGTCCATTCGACTATAGAGTGACAGTGTGCTTGTACTGTGTATTCCAATACTACTTTTTGTTTTGTTTTTTTACATAAGTACTTTCGATTCCCACCACCCCTTTTCGAGGAATGAAAATAATACGAACTGTAATTTTCTTAAAAAAAAGAAGACAATTTTCTTTACCTAAGCACACTTGACCGGTTATGTGACACTTTGATTAGTATGGTATAAACAGTTACTTCTACTCTTATAGTTTGACTGAGCTAGTATGGTTCTCATTTATGTTGTGTTTACTTTTTAGTCACGGTGAGAACTGTTTTTCCGTATGTAGGGTTTGACAAAACTTCATAATGTGTCGAATTAAAGACTGACGGATACGATTACTCATAGAAACAATTTATTGTTTTTTCGGTCTGAAATCTGGAAAGATTGATCATATTTTGAGTTGGTTAACGAAACAAAGGAAAAGACGGTAGAGATCACATATTCCTTCACTTTAGTAGTTTTCCGTTTGTTTTAGTCAAAGTTCCAATTGTGTGTTCGATGAAGTCGATTTTAAGATTGTATGAGTTTATTAGGTAGGTTATTAGGATAAATTCTTCCATAAGAGTAAATTCTCCTTTTCAAAGTATTTTGATTCACTGAACGGGTTCAACGTTAAACTTTAAGACACGAGATGATTTTCACCTCCAAAGACGAAAAGTTTTGTTAGAGACTTCATGTCGTTTCTATCACAGACTTTGTGTCTTGATCCCACGTGTTACTTATCGAGTGTCCCGTCCGTCGGGTGATATGTAAAGAATTACTTTGCGTAAGGTAAAAGTCTTTCAAAACTTGATTTAATTTTTAATTCTTGGTGACTGGTTCAGGTTACAGGAGTAAAATATGTATTTCCTTGATGTCTTCTTTACGGAGTGTTCACGGAGAGTTGATAGTCCATGTTATGACACATGATCAAACAATCCTGACACTGTTTTACGTCTGACCCACCGAAGTTCCCGTCAAATAAAAGAGTGTTAAGATCTTCGAAGTTCAGACTCTAGTTCCACAGGTGTTCCAACCAAAGAAGATTCCGGAGAGAGAAAGTGACCATCTACCGGAAGAAGACGGTTACAGAAGTTTCCAGAAGGAAGACAAATACCGACACAGGATTAAAGGACAAGAATTTTCCTGTGGTCAATATAACTTAATATCGGGTAGGTATAGAATTAATAGAGTAATTTCCATGATAGAGGTTTATATTAATGAACGACTCCATGACTCCCAATCCTGGAGTTGTATACTTAAAACTCCCCAGTATTAAGTCGGGTAAATTGTGAGGTGAGAGAGCGGAGGGTAGTTGATTACAGGAAGAGTATACGTTTTGTGTAAGTAGGGTAAGGTTCTCGGGTGTCTCACAATCGGGGAAGATCGTAGTTGAGATCTTCCTCTACCGTTGGGTGAGGTCATAAGAACGGATCTCTTAGGTTCCCTACCTCCTCGGACGACCCGACTGTAGATACCTCAGTGTGTCTCAACCTGTGTTGACTTCACTGAATCGTCGTCATCGTCGTAGTTGAGAATTTAGGTTTTTAGAATAGATTTATGGTAAATTTGGTCGATACCCAGTTGAACTCTATACTAAATAGGACTCCGTTTTAAAGAGAAGTCGACAATAAATTGGTACACTGACGTCTGTTGAACATACGAAAGTTTTACAAAGGTAGGGTTTTTCCTTTTTAGTCTTTCTCCTCTACTACCTAGGGCTCGTTCTGACATCATTCCGTTCAAAGTATTCTAAAATTACAACTTATTATAAATTATTAGTTGTTAATTTTTGTTAGATACCGAGGTACAAGACCCGGGTGAGCCGACCTCGGGGTAGGATAGTCCGAACCACGAGACTGGGGTACCACCGTCACCGTCGGGACAACTGGAGACTTAACGGAAGCCTCAGTACGATGAGAAAAGAACCTCCTTTTGTGAACGAAAGTCGGTCCACTGTGTCTACCGAGATGACTGAACAGAATATCTTAGCCTTCAGACTGTCGGAGGGAGTAAAGTAGGACAGAGACAGGGAAAGTCAGGTTCGACCATCACAAAGACGACGGTATTGGGTTAGAGTCCAGGACGACTCTACCGAAATACTTAGAGATTCAGTGTACAGGTATGAGGGAAATAGTTTACCAACAGATCGTTGTCGGAACTACAACAGAGGTCTTGTGTGAAAGCTTAAAAAACGTTGTACGTATCCGACTCTTAAAGGTTTAGAAGTTTCAAAACCAAGGTAAAACGAATTATTTAGAAAGAGGTTATAGAAACAGGAGAACACAAAGTCATATTCGTCGTTCCTCTTTGGTCCGGTGTGAAAATTGTGAAACGAATATTTAAAGTCAATTTATAGGTTCAAATAGTGACTTGTCAAGTTAAAGGGTCTTTGGGTATCTTGTGTTAAATCGGTTCGAAGGACGGTGGAATATTGTACTGACGGAAAGGAATGCAAGGTCATTGTACAAGGAGTGAAAGTAGACCCTGGAATAGTCTTCGTGGGAAAAGAATAAAGATAATTATACTAGTATGTACGATTCACTATCTTTGGAAGGACTATCGGGAGAAAGTCTCGGGAGTCGTCTTAGTGGAAATTACAAGGATAAAGATTGATATTAGTGTCTTCCGTTGGAACCGAAAAAGATTGTACTTCGAGTTTTAATAAGGTCGAAGACGTTGTCGGTCAAGATTTCGGTAAAGATGTAAGAATCTATAAAGAATCTCGTCGTAGGGTGAAGGGTCATGGTTTTATACACAGGCAAAAGGTTTCGGTGTTTCGTAGTCAGTCCCAATGAATTTGTTGTCGTTAATTGGAAGAGTGTTAAGGCCTCCAATCTTCAAGTTCTAGTTCCACAGTCGTCCCATCCAAAGAAGTTTTCGGACAGAGGAACCGAACGTCTACCGACAGAAGGAGGTCACAACAATTCCAGAAGGGAAAAACACACAGACATAGGATTAGTGGAGAATTCCTGTGGTTAGTATAACCTAGTCCCAGGTTAGTATGCTGAAGTAAAATGGAATTAATGGAGATTTCCCAGACATAGGATTTTTATCAGTGTAATATTTTATGACCTAGTCCTGAAGGTTGTGTACTTTAAAATTCTCCTGTGTTAATTCGGGTATTGTTCGACTCTGAAGAGTATAAGTGAATAACGTACTTGTGACTTATGGTGAGAAAGAGTAACAAGACTACTGGTACATTGACCATGTTGGAGGTTGTGTGCCACGAATTCTTATTTTCCCTCTCCTTTATTAGTATATGTTTAATTACCTTTTTTCATGTACTCTCGCATATTATACGTAAAACCTGAAGTGGTTCGGACGGACGATGTAGGTTCTTCCAAAGGAACTTCTCGAGGTTAGACTTCCCACTCATACCTTTCCGACACACGTGTGTCTTGAAAGGTCCTTTTTCCTTGTCTTATCATGTAAGTTCTTTAACTCTTCACCGGTCATCCCGACCTTGTGTCTTTCATACTCCTCATTGTTTTGTACTCCAACCTTTCCTTCCATCCCCGGTGTAGTTGGTGTAATACCAAAAACCAGAAATAGGATTGTCGTTACCCTTCGTGGACTTTCCAAAATAAGTACTAGTATAAAAGTAAAATGTTTCTAGTGAGAGCTTTTTTCCCCCGTGATTCCCAAAGATTAAACGACCATTACAAGATGAAGAACTCATCCTAAGACCAATGTACCCATACAAGTGACACTTTTAGATGACTCGATATATGAATTTGAAATTCGTGAAAAGATATAGATGTAATATAAAGTCAGAAGATTCTGACACCTTTTTTCCCGATCTTATCTCTTTCATGTCGACACCCCTGAGGTCGTAGTCCTTCTCTACTATTAAGTTTGATAAGAATACCTTTTTGGGTTTGTTTGAAAAACCGGTTGGGTTATGTTTCTACCGTCAGTTTTTACTTCTCTGAGCTCTATTAATTCACCGTTTTAAGTTTATGGGGTCAACTACTTAACTTATACTTCCTCCCTTCTTCCGTAGTTTCTTCTGAGAGTTCATAGACAAATGTTTTTATCTACCTACCATCTAGGTAAGAGGTGCTTACTTTTAGGACCTCAAGGTGTCTACACTGTCTAGTGTCTAAGTCAAGAAGTCCGAAATCTCATCTTTAGAGTTGATCCGTCAATTCATATATCCGACCACGTGTCTCCTGTCCAAATTTTTCTTTTGTGGTAACCCCTCTTTATGATAATTTTCTTCCCGAAGGGGGTACCGAGTCGCCATTTCTTAGTCGGACGTTACGTCGTCTGGACCCAAGTTAGGGACCCAGTCTTCTAGGGGACCTTTTCCCGTGCTGTCGGGTGACGTCATAAGAACGGACCTTTTAGGGTACCTGTCTCTTCGGACTGTCCGTTGTCAGGTATCCCAGCGTTTTACAGACCACTGACTCGTGTGCGTGTGTCCTCCAGGACGTGATGATATCCGTTACCTAATCCAAGACGCCTGTCAATACTTGTCTTGTTTGTCCAATAGTATCTTGAATATAAGATTAAGTTTTCTGGGGGTTGTTTAACATAAGTTGATGATAGTCCATGACACTACTTTTGTTGTCCTGCCAAATTGTCTCACTGTCTCCACCCCGATGAAATGAAATCTAACCTTATCAATCCCGAGAGACACCTCCACTGTGACTCCACTCTGAACTTACGAATCTTAATACGTTCCGTGTCCTTGTTGTCTTTGTTAAATCTCGTAAGGTCTTTCTTTTTTTCTCGAATCACAAATTTCGTTCTAGTTCGAAACGTATAGACTTTTTGTCTCGTTTTCCGGTCATATCTGTGTTACATCATTTACTTCTCGTCTCCCATGTCTTGTGTCAGTCCCTTCTTCGGTTCCCGGTCTAGTGTATCTGAAATTCGTCCTCCCTACATTAAATATGAAATTTTTTTAAATTCAATATCTAAAGAGATCAGGGAGACACCGTTTCTATTTACACCTCTCTGATGATCCAGGATCACTCTGTACTACTTCAGAGTACCCCTTTCAATTCTCCTTCTTATCTTCACAATTTCTTTTATATTTTTTTATTAGAGATTTACTGGGATTTTCTTTGTTTCAGAGTTCCGACGGGATGAATGGACATAAGATCATAAATTAAAAAACTAGTATCTAGTGTTTAGATTTCTGATGATTGTTCTAAGTTTTAAAGTTTGTTTTCCGAGACTATGACAATCTATTTTGTTCAATCTACCTACTCGGAAGGAGAGACGAACCTGCGAGAAAGAATCGTTCATAGTTTGTGTTGATTAAGTGTGAAACATAGAGGTACAAAGGATTTAATACTTGACGGGATATGTCAACAACATAAATCTACTTACCCAGGAATCATAGTTCTCCAACTAATAAAAGACCTCTTCTGCAAATTATAAGTTGTTTATAAATAACTGAGAAATTTCCTGTTTCGAAGTTTCAGTTCTGTTCCTTCTAGTACGAGAGTGCGGGAATTCTTTCACTTTTAATTTCAGTGAGTCAGCACAGACTGAGAAAGGGTGGGATACCTGACGTGTCCGGTACCTTAAGAGGTCTGGTCTTTTGACCTCACCCATCGGAAATGGAAGAGGTCCCCTACAAGGGTTGGGTCCCTAGCTTGGGTCCAGAGGGTGTGACGTCCGTCTATGAAATGGTCGACTCGGTAGTTTCTATTAGAAAGAATGATATTACGGACCCGAGATAACCAGAAATGTGTCGTTTCCCTTCTACATCTTCCTCTTAAATGGTGAAAACTGGTGATCGAGAGGTCGAAATTGTTAAAGAAAGGATAGTAAGGGGTCTTGATTTAAAAAAAGGAGTGATGAAAGGTTAATTAAGTTTTACAGATTGGGTCCAGAGGATAGTGTAAAGAATATTTATGAAGTTAAATGAATATAAGTTTTACTTTACAAAATTGGTATAGAAACAGTCACAATGTAATGTATTATAAAGTTATTAGAGTTAGAGGATTACGTCAAAGTACTTGGTTTTTGATAGAATTAGATAAGTACTTTGGTTACGATAAAGAAGGGGTGAGATTGTTTTGAGATGGAGACTAAAGGTTGAATCTTTGTTGTTGTTTTTATTTTAGGTCTTTGATGAGAGTTCCTTAAATTTTTTTAGTTCATTCTAGGTCGGGAAGATAAAAAATTCAATTGATTTTGTTTTATTCCGTGTAAAAGTTGTCATTCTTGAGAAGTAAAACATGAGTTTCCGAAAGGAATGTCTTAGATTAATTAAGTTATAAAATAAAGACATCTTTTGAATTGTCCGAGGAAATAACAAGAAAATCTTTTAATTACATTTGTTGTATTTTCTTTTTCCTACGATTAATAATGTTTTCCATTTTTTTGGATTTAAGAAGTCTTTAAGTCTTTTGATTACACTAAAGGTACTGTCGATGACGATCGTGTGAATTATTTATTCACCTGTAGTTTTCTTCTTAGGTGATTGTAGTGAATTTTGTCACAACCAGATAAATCCTTTATTGAGGGAGTTTCCGAGGAGATTGTCCCTTCGGGGTATGAGAGAGTTTTAATTAGTCGTTTTGTGTGTCGAATGTGTTAAATTGTTAGGTAAATAACTTATGATGTATAAAGTTCACGATCGATTTTAGTCCTCTATAATTTTATTTTATATTTTCGTGTTGTCGTATATATTTTTACATTAAGTTTTCTACAACGACTTTATAGTAATAGTTGGTAGTCACATGTGAAACGTCTTTTATTAATATATGATTTACCGTAGGTTCGAAAGTTAAAACTGAATTTTATTCGTAAGATCACCAGTACATACCTACACTCTCAACCTGACACTTCTTTCGACTCGCGGCTTCTTGACTACGAAAACTTGACACCACAACCTCTTCTGAGAACTCTCAGGGAACCTGACGTTCCTCTAGGTTGGTCAGGTAAGATTTCCTCTAGTCAGGACCCACAAGAAACCTTCCTGACTACGACTTCGACTTTGAGGTCATGAAACCGGTGGAGTCCGCTTCTCAACTGAGTGACCTTTTCTGAGACTACGACCCTCCCTAACCCCCGTCCTCCTCTTCCCCTGCTGTCTCCTACTCTACCGACCTACCGTAGTACCTGAGCTACCTGGACTCGGACTCAGTTGAGACCTTCGACCACTACCTGTCCCTCCGGACCGCACGACGCTAAGTACCCTAGCGTTTCTCAACCTGTGTTGACTCGCTGACTTGACTTGACTTAACCTCGTAAGATTTATTTACCAGTGAAAGTCTAAAGAAGTGAGTCGAAGTGACCACTCAGTTGTATGGAGATTGGGATATATGAGTTTTTCCATGGTATTTTTACGTGAGTCAAAAGGTAACCTTAAAGAAACGACGGATCTTTTTCTGGGATTTAATTATTGTTCTTAAATTGGTTTCTATTGATGCACCAAATTTTACTCGACGTTACTCCTTATGCAGACTTGATCTACACTGAGGATCAATAGTAGTGAAGGGTCTCTTTGATACAAGTGTCCTATTTGACGAATTAAAGAGAATTCAAAGACAAAAGAGAAATATTTTTTAATTTCTCTGACATACTATATTTTTAATGTAGGTGTTAATGTGAATCTTTTCCCTATCCGTGACTGTCCGTAATTGATTTACCATCGATGAATTTATTCATAATAATTTAATTCCGAACAAACATAATTTTAGGATAACGAGCAACATCATCATAACCTCTTATACTTCTTAATGGATATTTTCAACTTGAGTTTTTATCGAAAGTCGAAAGAAAGTCTTGGTAAGTGAATTCCAGTCTATTTTCTTAGTACTGTTGTCACTTAAGGTATTCTCACTCAAAGGTTGATGAAAATAGTTGACCAGATAGTCCTTCTCCGAACTCATGACATTTTATTCAAAAAGAGTTTATGTATGTAGGTCCATGATGTAATACGAATACCCTAAGGATTGGTCACTTGTCCCGAAAGGTCCACCGAGTCACCATTGTTTCTTAAACGGACAGTTCGTCCTCTGTGTCCAAACTAGGGACCCAGACCTTCTCGGGGACCTCCTCCTTTACCGTTAGGTGAGGTCATAAAGACGGACCCTTTAAGGATCCTGTCTCTTTGGACCTCCCGATTTGTCCAATCCCCAGCGTACCCCACCCTTTTGTCATCCTATGTTGAATCACTGATTTGTTGTTGTTGTCATTGTGGCTAACTAAGAATATTTGGAAAGGTTGATAAAAGTATAGTTTCAAGATGGATTTGGTATGTCAGTCCTTTGACGTTTTGACATCAAACATTCAAATTGTACTACTTTATTCCAAGTATTCCTTGTTACTCAAGTCACATTGTGTCTTCCCTTTTTTCAATGGAGATAAAAACTGTCTTTGAATGGTAGGGTGGTAGAAGTAATTTTTACAATACTTCAATTGTACTCCTATCGACTCGTCTTTTACCTCACTCTTTTTCTTTTGTACATATCCTTTTCTGATACTTTCTTTGTACTAAAGATTATGGTAATTCTTCTTTTTTCTTTTACTTTTTTTACAAATAAAAAAAATTTATTTTTTATTTATTTTTCTTTCTTGAGTACTAGGAAAAGGTTTAGTTTAAAAGAAAGTAAGACTATATGATTTTTCTGACTTCTCAGGTCTTGATGTTAACTTCTCTGTCATTGTTTCAACATATTAATGACAACATCCCTTTTTCAAATAGAAAGGTACAGGATAGACTCCTATGTCTACTTTGACGTTTTGTTTTTTTATTAGGTTTATTTCATATAAAATTATCTAACATGACTTGAACTTGTGTCAAAATTGGTACTTACTTGTCTAATAAGAATAAAAAAAAGGGAATGGATGGATATTATTTCAACTTTCCGTTTTTCGGATCATCCGGTAGAGTTTTTAGAGAGGTAGAAGGGTAATTAAATGTTTGTCAAGTTAACTTTTTTTTTTGTTTGTGCCTTTTTAATTGTTGACGTGTTGTGGTTACTTCAGAAGTCAGTAAGGGTTTCATCTATGTTACGAGACCATTACACTGATATAGATTCTAATCTCCAATCTCATACCGACACAGGCACAATCTATTTTTAAATAAAAAATGTGTGAATTCTGTCGAATGATTTCAATTACCTGAAGTACGACCCTTCAGGTAACATTACTGACGTTAAAAATATGGACCTTACTCTGTCCCAATAGTAAGTCTCTTATTTTAAACAATCCTCCTTTCCCTTCTTTTCCTAATAAAGATTAGATTGATTGGTTTTATTTGTTTTAAATAGAAGATAATTTCTATTGTTTTTCAGTTTTGCAAGGTTTGACTGTGTCAAGATCGAAGTTTTTATTGAGTAAAAAAGAGACTCCTAGAGAAAAGTCTCTAAAAATACGATGAGAAAGGGGAACAAAGACACATATTTAACTGTCGTTTTGACATAACTCTTAAAGGTATCCACTATAAGTTTTAACATATAAGGTAATGTTTTTAATCCGGTAAGTCATGTTAGATATATTTCTATGACTTAGATTCAAAAGATTAAAATCAACGTTTTTAGTATTAATATTTGAAAAGTTCTAAACGAGACTTTAAATGTCGGTCCGTGTTGACTTTTAACAAATCTGAATTCTGAATCCGTTAAACTTAGTTGACTTGACTTAATTAAATTTACGACGAGTCGTTTCTTTTTTTTTCCTTATTTTTAGTGTGTGTTCTGTTAGTGATTAATGAGGAAAGTCTTAGATGAAGTTACTTAAGTAAATTATGATGAAGAGCGGTAGAAATCCTATAAAATTCCTTTTTTTAGACCGTATGTATATCCCTTTGGTTAACGAAATTATTATGGAATTAAATTTTTTATTTTATTTTATACGTTTAGAATAAATTGACGTTTCTCTTTCTTTTGGTAGTGGTTTCTCCTATTGGTAATTAGGGAATTGTATTAGAAAGGAAAGTGTTTTTAATGTCGATTGTTAAAATTATTCTTTTTTTAAAAATAAATATTTAACATTACATGTTTTAAATTGAGATTTTGGGTGATTACTAGACGACAAGACCACGGTAGTTTACAAATGAAACTTACCAGTAACATTGTTTTGATTCATTATAACAGAAAACAATACTAAGATCTGATTCTCCGTAATGAGATAAATATTTCCCAACGTCTGTTTGTGTCTGTATGTGAGGTCGGGATGGTTGACTTAAGAGTCAATAATCCTAAGTCAATTAGGAGTCAATGACGTAAATACAATGTGATGATGTACTATGAAGTTATTTGGGATCCTGTGGATAGAGTAGTTCCATGATTATGTACTTGTTGGTGTAAAGAAGTTGTAAAAAGGTTTGTCTTGTAAATGGTTAAAAGAGACTTTTATGAATCTTTTGGTCTGAGTCTTTCAGTCTGTAAAGGTGGTGTTGTTTTTGAGTTAATACCCGTTTTGTTTATAAAATATAGGAAACTATAATATTTAAGAAAGTTTTGAATGGATAAATATTTTGACCTTTTAAAGTATTGGACATAATAAATCCATTCTCTATTCGTTTGAAGTTCATCAATTTAGGTGGGATAGTATGGTAGTTGTTTTATGTTCGACTAAAAGATATTTGTTAGAATGAAATTTTGTGTATTATATAATTTTTCGATTATAAAAGAAAATCCTTTCACTTATTACTTTCTAGTTAAATTTTTCGTAGTTTTCAAGTTGAATTAATGGTGTGTTTATAAAAATAACCGTCATGACTGTATATCTTTTTATATTTAAATGAAAAGTTTTTCTTAGAAAGGCTTGGTCTGATCTTAGATATAAGACAAATTAATTTGACAAGTGGAATCAATTCATACTACTCATTACGGGTAAAAAAAGAAACACTACCTCTTGTTGAGTCTTACCGTCCTTCGTCGTCTCCCTCGATCAGGTAATCCTTATATAGATTTAAAATTTTTTCTTACAGACTTATCTTCCTTTTTGAACCTACTTTTTTGAAAATTAACCACTTAAAGTAGAAAATAATGTATAAGTAAAGAGACAAGACAATGACAAGGTTTCATTTTTTATTGTAATCAGTCTTACGAACCCCCTTGAAAATTAAATGACAAAAAATTTTTATTTTTTTAACCTCTGAAGGGACCACCAGGTCACCAATTTGAGGTACAAAGGTTAGTCCCCCACGTGCAAGCTAGGGATCAGTTCCTTGACTCTAGGATGTATGGTTCATCACACCGGTTTTGTGTTTGTTTTTTTTATGTTTTTCGGGGTTGTTTTTGTAGAAGATCTTACAATGGAGTAGTGGAGTCATTTGTAAATATTGAAAATTTTTATAAACCATTACTAATTGCTAGAGAAATGATGAGTTTTTAATAATCCTCTACTGTAAATTAGACATTATTTTAGACCTTTAAATAAAATATCTGAATGATAATACTTGTTCAACGAAGTAGTAAACATAGAAGGTTTCCGTTAAGAGATCTAGGAGCTTTATTTAGACCGACGACAAGTTTTGGATTACCATGATAATGAAGATTTATTTCAAAATATTCCTGTTTCTCTTTCCTCGTGTTTTATATATGGATTGTCAACAAAGTGGACAGGGTTTTAATTTAGGAAGAAGATAAAGTTTTACAGTTAAATGTATTATTTTACGACCCTTTTCGTTCGGGTTTATGGTCCTTCATGATGAGACTTTGTTTTCTTAATACTTTTATCACTTATTTCCTTTGTACTTGTGTATTAATATATATGTAAATATGTATTTTGTACTCAATCATATAAAGATGATAATAGTATCAATCCTACTTGTTTATATATGTTTGTATGTACACAATTTTGTTTTATTTTATGTCATTATGAGTAAATTTACATTTGTCATGACCTCTGATGTTTATTTTTAATATAATTGAGTAATTTCCGTTATATTATTTCTGGAACAATTTCATGATACAAATCAAAACTCGGAACGTTAATCATAGTGAATTATTAAATTATAATCGATTTTTCATTATATTTCTACACTCTCTTGTAAATTTCGACTTTTTTTTAAGATTTTTCAAAATTGTTGTAGCCTTCTAATACTCTAAGTGGTGAAACGAGATGTGGATATTGATGGTGTTGTGACAATTAGTTGATATGAAGTATGTTTTATTTTAATTTCTTTTTTTATATGACATCCTAAATCCTATCCAACCAAATCCTCTTTCTTCTGAATTTCCTGTACTTGATAATGGTACATTTTGTGTATTTTTTAAAAGTTGTCAACATTAATCGAACAAAAAAAAAAAGGATTTTTACCTATTTAGTCTCGTTTTAATCCTACTTAACGGGTTCTCGAGACTTTACTTAAGGTAGAGCTTAAATTTTAAAATTCACTACCTTGTGTTAGAATGTTTTTGCTATTTCACTCTATGTGTCAACAGGAATTTCTTTTCGATTTTGGACCTCTTCATTTTGTTAGGTCTCCTGTTTAGAAGGATATTAATTACGATTCCTCGACAGATTTTATAAAAAGTGTGATCTTAATAGGACACAATTAAATTTATCTCTTTTCACTATATGATAGTCTTATTGCACTTCTCGAAAATATTTGATATATCAGTAACGGGACAAAAAGTAAGGTCTTAACCCCTCATACCTCTCTGTCCCTTACCGAATTCTTCTTCCCACTACTTTTGTATTTAATGTCTCCTTTTTTGGGGACCACTGACTATATGGATGACATAACCGTAAACTGTTTCTTAAAACAAAATCATTCACTATACGATTAATGTCGAATCTTTATGAAATTTTCTACTTAAACGTCTTTTCGTATTAAAATGGTCATAATACTTATCTTCTTAGTTGATTTCAAGGATATTGTTCAATTATAATTTATAAATTCTATCAGTTTCTTTTTATGATTTCAAAATACTTTTCAACTTAAATCCATACTTGATATTTTGACAGACTGTAGATGTTTTCTATTTTAGTCAAATTTTAAGTTAATATCTTTTTGTAAGACCAAGGATGGGTGAGATGAGTCCCCAGAAGTATTATTGGTTTTCATAATGTTGTTTTCTAATATTTTTGTAAATTTTATGTTAAAATATATTAAAAATAAATGTGAAGTTTTAAATTTGTTGAACGACCCTTGTAGAAAACACTCCGTTGCACCAGAAAACAATTTTAGACTTTGATGAATTCAAAGTTCTGTCCGAGTGATTAAAAAAAATTCCCGTTCGTTGTTTACTCAATCGACTTTATCGGTTGAATTACTAATAAACATTGTGTCTGAAGTAATACACTCGGATCTCTCGGAGGGGTGGAGACAGAGAGGACACTTCCTCCTCCAGAAACACACGAAAACACACCGCCAAGGTGACTTAAGTAATGTTATCTCTACCTGTAAACTATAAGTATTGCTAGGTTGTAGACTCGTTAGAAGAAAGCTCTGTGTGGTACAAATAAGGAGGATTGTTTTTTCTTTTCCTAAAATTAAGATAAAAAAGTCTTACATATCCTAATTGGATAAAATCTCATTGTCTCGTTTTCTCTCAGATTTAGTGTAAAACGTTTATTTATGATCTTCTATATGGAGATATTTTTCCCGAGAGAGTCAAAATTTGTTATATCATTTTTCCGAATTTTATGGTATTTAGTGTCGTTTTACAATTGACTAATATGAAAGAAGTGTATCTTGATTGATGACCAAGTGACTTGGTGACTCAATTACTGGGGGTTGAAAATTTGTTGTTTTATTTTTCTAATACGTTGTGGCAAAACTCTTAATGTCTTCTTAACTCACCCAAAGATCGTGAATGTTTTTAGTTATATTTTATACATATTGAACATTTTCAATAAAAATTGTGTAGACGTAAATTTTTTAAATAATAGTTGTGGTTTGATAATAATCGTTATGTTAAAAATGCATAGAGTGTTTGTATCATAACTTACTTTCTTTGATCTCTGTTACTGATATATAACACATTAAGATAAATAATTATATATTTGAAACTTTCTTTGATTTGATACCACGATTTCACTTCCTAAAAAAAAAAATTCGTTTTTTTTTCCGAAATTCCTTGTCGTTCGTTCATTAACATCCCTTGACAACGGTCCTTTTCCTTAAGTTTTTTGAAGATTTCACAATCATTTCGAGAGTACTGTACTCATTGTCAATTTACTTATAGACTGAATACTCTTTGAACAATTTGATGTATAAAAGTTACATGAAAAGACACTCAAATTAAAACTGTCGTTTTTCACCAAATGTTTAATAAGAACAGAGAGTTTTTTAAAAAAATTCCTAAATTGGGAACATCAAAAGACATTGAACTCAGCCTGTACCGTTTTGTATGTCTTGTATAAAATGTAAATGATTCAAGATCTGAATGATTTCGATTGAGTAGAAGGGTCTTTTTACTGTATTTTTAGACAGTTTGATATGATCTATCGTCAATTTAACTGAAATCAAACATTTCAATAAAATATAATTCTTAATATCATTCAAAGTTGTCAGAGTTTACGTTTATTTCGGATTGACATGTTATGAAGGTAATTGAATGAATAAGTTGTGTTCGGTTCATAGAAATCAACAAAAAAACCAAAAAAAAAATGAAAAAAAAAGTAATTCGCATAGAAATCAAAAATTTGAGAGAGAAGAAAGATGGACTCCTCGTTATTAGTGTGTCTCCCGTCCGTTTCTTATGGTCTATAATTATTATAGATGGTCAAAGAAGTATTTAAACTACACCGTACGTTTAATCTTTCCCTTTCTTTCTATTGGTTTCGTTATTTTTAAGTTTCTATGTTTTCCTTACTTTCCGTTCCTCCTTTCTTTCGTCAACTTGTGGTATGTGTCTTATTGTCAAAGTTCGTCTTCTCCCTTTGCACCCTCTTTTTTTAGCAGAATTTTTCTCTCCACTACCAACGTGTTGAGACACTTATATGACTTTTGGTGACTTAACATGTGAAAATTACCCATTTAACATTCCATACACTCAATTTTCAACAGTTGTTTCCACTCCATCCTCCTCACTTTTACTTCTTTCCTTTTTACTAAATGTCAGTCCTTTTGGTCCCCTTTACTTATTTCCATTTGTGTTTACCTTCTAGTCCCAACTTTTATATGTTCTGGTGTTAGGGAGTGTTTAGGACTTTAGATTTTATGAGACTTTTAAGTCAAAAGACAACTGAGTATGTCTTCGTTTCAGATTGGTACGGACATGAGTATACCGTCGTACTAGATGAGTCTTGTAATTTGGTATATTTAAAAAGAGTAGACTTATCTGACTAGTAAGTGTTAGACGACGTCTTTGTGACTCTACAAACTAATACGGTACGACGGGGTTTGAGAACGATCCTCACGATTGTTAATCCATGTCCAAAACACACATAATGGAAAGATTTTAATTTTTTTGTTGTTAGACTTAAGAATTTGTGTAACTAAGGGATTTAGAACCGATATCCTATTACCTATACAACGTCATTTCTACCTTTTCCCCCTCTCTCTTTTCGTAGTCCATTTTTCCACTACCCTAGATTTTACCCTTCCTCTACTTCAACCTTTCCGTTACGTCTCTTCACCGGATCGATTTTTCGTCTTCAGGATCAAAAAGAGAGTCAAAAGACCTAGAGGTGATCGTAAGTTAGTTGACCCTTGGTTGCGTCCTTCAGTGATTCTTTTTCATTGCTTGTGTGAATTGTTTCTTGTAAATTCTTTTACATTAAGACGTTTCTCGGAGTTTGTTCAACTTAAATTCAGTTACGAGGAGAATTATCTTTCACTTGGGTGAGGTCACAGGAACGGACCTCTTAGGGTCCCTGTCGCCTCGGACCATCCGACGGCAGATACCCCAGCGGGTCTCAACCTGTGCTGACTTCGCTGAATCGTCGTCGTCGTCGTCGTCGTCGTCATCATTATCAGGGATAAGTGTCCATAGTTTCTAAATTGTTTGTTTTCGATCATTTCTTTAACTAGTACTTTTCCTCTTTTCTTTCTTTTTTTTTCCATTCTCTAATTTTTAAAAAAAACTCACGGAATGAAAAGATTAAGAAGTCCTAGTTTAAAGGTGGTTCAAAGTCCAAGTACTTTGAGATGAGACATAGGAAAAGGATACCGGATGTGTTTTCTTTCCTTCTTTTGTTTTTGGGTCTCTTATGAAGAATTTCATTTTTCTACCTTCTGTATATTTAAAGTGAATCTGTTATGAAGAGTTAAACGAGTTGGTTCTTTTTAAATGGAAATTTTATTATACCAAATATTTTTAAAATTCCGATGAATTGTCAGTTCAAGGTTAGTGATAAGAGTTCAGGTCCGTTTTGATTGTTCTACTTATATAACGAATTATTCGTGGTAAGAGTTAAAAATTTTTTAACTCGTTTACCTGTGTGGAGAAATCTCTTGTTCTTGTTTACAAAATTATCATTTGTAGTTTCATTGACTTTAAAGTCTTATACTTTTTTGACTTTTCTTATCTTTTTGAGAGAGTATAGAGTATAAATGGTAAAGGTGTATACCAAAGTAAAGGGTTCGAACACATAATCACAACAGATAATACTGGCCGCTAGAGGGGACTAATTATCGAACGAAACGACTTTATTTTTTATTTAATTTTTTTTTCTTGATAATCTATTTTTATATATTTTATTTTAAATTTGTAAGTAATTCGTTAAAAGATGTAGGGACATGAATTTTTGTTTGACACGTTAGAGATCTCAGTCACGTACCTTTATTTTCCTGAGATGATCTAATTCACCTTAATTCTCTGTACATTTATGTACATTACCCAAAAGAAGTCTGGCTTACAACGAAAATTTTTTGGTCGACATTTCCTGTAAAATCCCCTTTATAAGACAACTTGAATGTCAATTACTTCTGAAGTCAGATCTCGAAAGTAAATGTCTTTTACATCCCCGTTCAATGTAGACTTATACCAGACTCATACTTTTCTCTGTTTGTAAATTACTATGTCTTTCTACCTCTGAAAATTGTCTTTTACCGTTAAATGTTCTGTTATACATTGACTAAAGTAAAACCCGTTTTATATTTCTACACCGTACAATGATTCTGTAGTTTTCAACAAAAGACATCCATTTTAATGGTTGTTAAGAAAACTTTATTCTCTGAATCCATTTTTTTTTTTTTTTCCCGATACCTAAATAGTGATGAATGTAGGATTCGTTGATTTAAAGTACCAAGTTGACTGACACCTATAAAGAATCCTGTTACTAAAGACTTTAACCCTCGACTCGATGTTGTCTTGAAAAGTTTGATAAAGAGGGACAGGGATACGACAACTAAGGGCATACTCTACTCTTAATAAAGTGTCACTAAGGACAATTACTGTCCGTTCTGTTAATTTTCGGGTAATATTTTAAATAAAATAAAATAAAATGTCTCAAGGTAGTAAATACTCTCTCTGAGGTAAATTCTGACGAGAGTGTCTTTCGTCGTCTTCTCGTCAGTGAACCTACCCCTCCTCCGATCACCTGGACACTGAGAGTCTTTGGAAGGACTTCACCGGTGTCGACCTCCTCCCTACCACAGGTGGGAAACCGAGACAGAGGTAGGACCCGCAGACGAGTTCCTAGTGGGAGAGTACCAAGACTGGAGAGACTGGAACCGGGAGCCCCCTGGAGGACTGAACCGACAACAGTAAGGTCTAAGTACATAGTACGGAGAAGGATCTCTTTGGACTCTAAAGGAGTCTGACCTTCGACGTCTACGAGTTCCTCGTTTAGTCAATCAATCACGAAACTTAAATGAATTGTCCAATAAATCGTAGTGAGGTTTTCTCATTGTGTCTAATGGAGATTGTCCACCCCGGTACCTACCAACAACAACACATCATCGATTCAGCACAGGTTGAGAAAACTCTGGGGTACCTGATATCGGACGGTGCGAGGAGACAGGTACTCTAAAGGGTCTGTTCTTATTATCTCACCCAACGGTAAAGGAAGAGGGGTGATATTTTAAAATTTCTGACTCCGTTTTACGTTACTATACCTTCAAAACATCCCTAAATCTTAAGTTTGGTGATTCAAAGTGTATTACTTTTGTAAATATGTCTACAGATTTCCTTCTATCTTAAAATTTCCGATTCATTATTACTGATTACACCTTACATTTATGTATAAACCCTCTTCTGCAGAGATTTATAATTTTCTTTCAATGTTAAACCCAGTGTCTGTCCTATAGTTCTACGATAGTTAAGGGTGACGAAGTGGGGTTTGTCACTAGTATGAAAGTAATTTTTTTTTTTTAAGTTCATTAAGAGGATTACAGAGTATCTGGCCGAATGTGGAGATTCCTCAGTTCAAGATGTTTTCCTCGAATAATTGGTTTATTTAGAGACTAAACGTCCTTACCTCTATAATAAGAGAAAGGTACTAATTAATAGTAGGTTATGGTGTAAGGTCACGTGAGGTCCTTTTATTTCCAGGATTCTTTTGTTGCAGACTTATGAGTTTATTTCTCTCAGTAAAAGAGTTTGTTTAATTGGTGGTATGAGATTCTTTCTCTTATTGCTGTAGAACCTCTATAAAATTTAAATATTCGTCAATTTCTACTTAAATCTAAGAAAACTATTTGTACCCTGTCTGACTATAAGGGTCTTATTACTGACCGTGAATTTTCATAAGTTATTTACAAACATTTAATTTACATTACGAGTGTTGAAAGTTTTACAGATCACTAACGGTCAATAGTAATGGAACTTTCCCCAGTTTTTAATGGAACCTTTTCAGGTGTGAATGATCTGATTATTTTGGTCACCAAATAGATCTGTGGTTATACAAGTCGCTCATATTAAGTGTGCTGTTTTTGTAAAATTATTTTCAGATTATAACGTCTTTCTTTTTTGTACAGGGTGTGTTTGTTTGAAAGGTCAAGTGGTTTCTATATGACGGAGTAAGGGGAATAGTAGATGAAGACAAGGAGAATTGAGACCCGGTTATTGAGATTCGTAAAACCCCTTGACGGTCATACTAGGAATAAACTGAACCCGTCATTGTGACGTCGTAAAATTTTTCATTTTTTTTCTTAATTAAAAATTTTATAAAAAAAGATTTTATTTATAAACCTCTTTAGGATCTTAGTTATGATCTTTTATCAGACTTTTAGTTTGAATAGACTGTAAATTTGAAAAATAAGTTTTTATAGGAGTGACTTTAAGGAATGAAACTTTTAACTCTTAATCTTTCTTTTCGTAAATACGACGAAAAGGACGTATATAACATGAAGTCCCATTGTGATCGACGATCAAGATCCATTCCCCTGCAAGGAGTAATGTCTTCTTAAGATCGGTGACTTGTGTCTTCCTTACTGTCTAGATCTTTTTAGTAAAACGTTGAAATTACTTTATTGACTAATTCCTTTGGTAAGTAAGAACTTATTTTGTCCCTCGTTTGACAGGGAGACTTTGATGACTAGAATCGTAGTGATTTTTACCCTGTTGGCAAATGAATCTTTTTTTCCGACTTGGTTTATTTAGGATGTTCAATTTACTGATGGTGTTCCTTCGCTTATCCGACAAGTAACATTAGCGAGATGAGGTCCAAATTTATTACAAAGTAGTAGTGACGTAAGAATTAGAAAATTTTTTCTTCAGTCTAATATCATATTATATTCGTACATAGATGTGTCAAGATCTAATCATCAAAAGTTAAGACTGACATTGTAATCTTATAGACCCTTTGAAAGTTTTTTTTAGTGGTTACAAATCTAGGTGAGGTCTGGTTGGTCCCCGAAGGGGTTACCGAGTCACGGACCCTTCTGCGTCCAAGCTAGGGACTCAGTCCTTCTAGACTTCTTCCTGTGCCGTTGGGTGAGGTCGTAAGGACGGACCTCTTAGGGTACCCGTCTCCTCGGACTGTCAGGTTTCCCAGCATTTCTTAACCTGTACTGACTTCACTTACTCGTGCGTTCGTGTAGTCTGATTGATTTGGTCTTAGAGACTCCGATTGTGAACCCGTACTCGAATTTTTTTTTTAGGGGTTCACTAAGTTTACACGTCGGTTCCAATTATTGATAATAAGGTTTTAATTTCGTTTAACTGGGTACACGGAGATTTTTCACATAATTCATTAAAAAAACATAGTCACTTTTTTTACAAATTATAAGTATCTGTAATTCTGAATCTTTTATAATCGTAATGAACTCCTTTATTGAAAACCATTGTGTATTGTTTTTATAGATTCAAAAGACTTAGACAAGTACTCCATATTTCGTCATATAGTTTTGTAGGATATGAAGATAACATGACCGAATACATGTGATAGATGTCAAATTTTTTATAAGATTGATGTAAGAGACTAAAAGTGGAGTTAGTCTGTCTCATTCATATTAATAGTGACGAAGATTCTCTACTTTTTGACCCAGAGTTTCGAGAAAACTACCGAACAGTTTCAGTAGGTCAACCATTTTTCTTTTTTTCAGTTCTTATTTTTAAGTCCATAACACTGAGGATCAGTTTATAAGATAGGGTCCTCTGAACCGGGTTTTGTTTGGAGACAAGACCAAGGTCAGTACCCGTAGTGGTTCAACTAATTGTAATATGGACATGGGTAGAACTACCACTTTTATCAGTAGTCACGACTTGTGTTACGGTAGTGCTGAGACTGGTTCGTCTTAAGACAATTATTTTCTTTAGTATTTCCACGGTAAATATTTTAGATATTGGTAGTCTTTATTCGGTGTATCCTTTCTAATAATTTACTTATCGACCATGTATAAACATTTATATAACGTCCGTCTTGTCGTGTCCACAACTTGGAATTTTTCGAAAGTCTAAGGTTTATAGTGAAGTATGAATTTAGATGTATTATCGGTCATTATTTTTGAAAAATTTCACTAAAGATATAACGTTGAAAATTTTTGTGAGAAGTTAAAGTTTTACTACAGTTGAAAGGTACAAAATTGAAATCACTTAAACATAAACCACAGATTTTAACGGATTTAAATTGCGTTATCCATTGGATTTTGTTCGTTCGCATTGCTTCGTTAAGTAGACCCCTTTTGATGTAAACCGAGTTTAATTCAAAACTATCGAAACTATATGATAAAGATACTTCGTGTTTGTACGTACTGGACTTTCACCCTGAACTCCAAATTCCGACACTTTGTCAGTTACTAGGAGGTCTCATATTAGTACAAAAATTGAAAATTCTCTAATTTAATGATTTACTTTAATTGATGATTTATGACTTGTTTCTTGTGTGAAAGTTTTGTTCAGCCACCATTAGTTCCAGACAAGAGTGTTAAATGGTGGAAATTGAAGATTCGTGTCTCTCTGACTGTTCACAAGTCACATTCTCTTAAGGGTATTGGTCACTGAGTACTTTCTCTAACCTCTACACGACTATTTTCCCTTTTCTGTCATCCTTGTTAAACCTAGGTTGTTATTGTTTTTTAGGCGGACGTTACGTCCTCTGGGACCAACTAAGGACCCAGCAGTTCTAGTGGACCTCTTCCCTATCCGATGGGTGAGGTCATAAGACCAGACCTAAGGTACCCGACATATCTGATACCGCAGCGTCTCTCAGTCTGTGTTGACTCCGCTGAAAGTGACATAGAGGGGAGGAAGTTTGTAATCCGTCAACCTAATAGTAGCATAACCCGAAGACTCCCCCGAGATCCCCATTCCTCCGACGGACGGTTACGTCCTTTGAATTATCTACACCCAAGGTAGGGACCCAGTCCTTCTAGGAGACCTCCTCCCGTACCGTTGGGTGAGGTCATAAGTACGGACCTCTTAGGGCACCTGTCTCCTCGGACCGTCCAGTGACAAGTACCTCACCTGACTTCGTTGACTCGTATATATTAAGATATTAGAGAAAAACTCTTCCCCTTCCCTCATCTTCCACCACCTTCCCTACTATAACAGGACCATACTAAGTTCTTATTAAGGATTATTTTCATTGTCTTAAAGTTGATAATTTTATTGTTTGTAGACAGGAAAGGAGTCTATTTTGACGTATATAAAATATACTTTTATTTTAGTATATATTTATATTTTTTACATGACATGTGAAGGTGAATATCTTAAGACTAAGTTTAATTCGTTTGGCTTCATTTACCAAATAGTACAACTTCAACCGTCTTTGGTTGTGTTGAGACATTTCGTTAATAGGAAGTTAATTTTTACTTAGAATTTTTTTCCTTTACCAAATTTAATTGACAAACTCCTATTTCGACCTAAAGAGAAAATTGACCGGTACTAAAAGGGTTTTATATGGTAGATTGTGTAAACCGTAGGATAAACAAACATTCACTATTTTTTACGGTGTTATAATCGTAAGGTTTGGTTTCGAGTTAACAGATTTTTTTAAAACTAGTATTAGTTGATCTACTATAGATCAATACAAATTTTCATGGTCTTAGGACAATGATAGAAAGGATCTATTGTATACAAAGAAAAAAAAAAGGGGGAGACAAGATGATGAAATGATCGTCCACTAGAAGATCTAAATTATGGTATGATGTTCTCATATCCTAGAAGACATGAGTTCTTTACGAATTGGAGAAGGTTTTTTTTTTTTTTTTTTCACCCCTCCTTTCCTTATCATTTAGTTGAACATAGTAATTTGGTGCAGTTGTAGTTTGTGCTCGTTTAGAGTTACTTCTTATAGAATCCACATATTTAGTATTGATGTCGTTTATTAAAGTCGAACCCCTCTGTAAAAGGAGGGTCTGACGAGTACGTAGCAAAGTTTTAAGGGACTTAATAGAGTTTTTATGCAAATAGTTAGATCTATATAGATACAGTATAGTTGGTAGACTTGGTTTTGATTTAATAAATTAATAGAGTTTTTATGTAAATAGTTAGATCTATATAGATTACAGTATAGTTGGTAGACTTGGTTTTCATTTAATAAATTCTGATAGTCATAAAAGTTTCAAGACTCAGTCTAAGATAATCTTGGGAAGGTTCAATGCTGTCCATGATTTTACCTAAGAGTCTTACGGTTTTAAATCTGAAAACTCTTTAGTTCAAATGTTATTTTTAAAGTCTACACCAGGGTGACCGGTGAACTGAACATAAAAAAGTTTTATCGATAGGAAGACTCCTGGATGATACACGGTTCGTAAAATATGTATATGGAGATACTAAGGTAAATTAGGAGTGTTGTTGGAACGGTTACACCATAATTTGTTTAAGTCTTTACTTTTATTAAAGTCTTTGGTCCGGTGGTTTTAGTGTATTCGTTGCCACCTTCTCGGTTTTGGTTATCGAGTGTTGTAGGGACGGAGGATCACAGGTGTGGGAACCTATTAGGGGAGTTGACTCCTCTGGAATGTCGGATGTCTATCGTTCTTTGACTCCGGAAGTTAGGTTGTCGAGTGTTCCTTTACTCAGAACAGAAGTTAAGACTCTCTATAAGGGACGTCCAGAAGGGGTTCTGTTCGGAAGTCTGGTTTTGTGTCGGGTTTCGTTGTACCACTAGTATCGTAGTAATCTCTGGAACTTGGTCTCCGGAGGTCTAAGGACAGGAAGTCTTTGACACTCTGTTATTTACAAATAACGAAATTGTTCAGTCGAAGTCCCTTGAAACATTGTGTTGGTATCTATTTTTTAAATGAGACATGAATTTTAGAAAGTGAACTCATTGTTCACTCGACATAAGAAATTTACATTAAAACTCTCAGGATGATGGGATTTACCAGATAATATATATCTTAGTGACATTAAAAGGACGAAATAAAAAAAGTTTTAAAGATTCTTGGTATACAAAAGATATTGTGTAGTATATATAAATTTTTATCTTCACTAAATTTTTTTTTGAGACTCATTTTGACTATGACGTACTTAAGAAATGGAGGAATACATGACTCACCGGAACGTATGGGAGACCGGGTCCTGATGACCCTGTGAAGTAAGCGGTTTATGAGGAACTTTCTTCTTTTTTAATGGGATGTATTCTTTTTCAGTTAGAAAGGAGACCTCAAATTTGACTCTCGAGAAGGTTGTCTTCCCTTTTCTTTTTAGAGAAGGAGAGAAGTTTGGCAACACAAGATACCGACGATATTGTTTAATAGTGTTTGAACCACCGATTTTTGTGTCCAAATAAATAGGATGACAAGACTTCCAGTCTTCAGACTTTAGTCAAAGTAATCCAATTTTAGTTCAACACCAGTCTGATCGTAAAGAGATTTTCGTTGGATGTATAGGTAGAACTGAGTACCAGGGAAGTAGTAGTTTCGGTCGTCTCATCCTGAAAGAGACTGTTCACGAAGTTGATAGAAAATAAGGACTAGTTGAGGTCTGTAAAACGATTATACTACTTTAATGACGAAGACTATTATGAGAGTGACCACTTTAGACATCGTATTTCCTTACACCTAAACGACTTCATAAAAGTTAAATACGGAAGAGGAACGTTCTTGTGTCATATTCTTAGATCCTTTTAGAAATCGGGTGTGGGGATTCTTACTATGGGGTTTGAACTAGGGATTTACCAGAACTCTGGTTGGTACCTTAGTTTCCTAAGTCAAACCGACTCGGTTGACGTTGTCGTTGTTTTAAGATGGAGAACTTATAACAACTTAAGACGGAGTTTACTTGGAAAGTAATTTTTCGACGGTCAAATGGATTCTCCTGTTTCTCGACCGTGGAACAGTATGGATGTCTTCAACACACTTGACCAAACGTGTCCAAATAAACATTTATAAATTTCAGACATGAACATAAGTTTAAATTACATTTTGACCAAAGTAGTTTTAGACAAGTACTTCAACACCATTTGTGATTCGAAGACGGTGAACATTGGTTCAACCGAATCCAGTTAATAGTCATTTATTTTTCTATTACGACAGCACTCCCAACTCTACTCTTTGGTTTTGTAGTTTTCACCTCCGTTAATTCTTTTGGAGATTTATTCATTTTAGGACTCTTTTTACTTTCCTGTGTATAATACAGAGGACGTCACCTCTCGTCCCATGATCAAGTTCACGTGTTCCTATACTTCTATTTCTTCATCCATTTCTGATTTCCTTCTTTCCCTGAACTTATGATAGGGTTTTCTTAGACTTTAAATAAATTGAGTGATATTGAGTATTGGTGTATAATTATGATTTGTTATAACATTAAGTCACGGGGTTTAGTCAAGTTGAGACTAGGAGGTTTAGAAATGAGGAAAAAAGTTTCGAGTGAACTTTTCGATTTGGGATGTGCTTTGGTAAGGAGTGATCTCTAATACACCGAAGTATAAGTTAGGGTTTATTGGTAAGGATGAAGTAAGTTTTTTCACGACTGGATTTCTCTATGAAGACGACGAAATTGGTTCGATAAGTTTCGGTGCTCAGTCCATATCTCGTTGGGTACACTATCTATAATTTCACTTCCTAATCCATTCTTTATGTGAGAGTAAATGTACGGGTGAAACTAAAGAATGGTCAAAATATTGAAGAGGGTTCAGGAAATTGGACTTGAGTAAAAAATAATCGGAGGCGACGAAGATTTTTCACTTTTCCGATTAAGTAGAAGGTTCTACCAATATATGCCTTCATAAGATATTGGATTTTTGTCATTGTATTTACCATTAACACTGACATTGAAGGTAAGAATAATGTGGATTAAAGAGTTTATTTCTTTATATGTGCCCCAGCGTTTCTCAGTCTGTACTGAATCACTGACTTGTTGTTGTATAATTTATATTAGTGGAGAGTAGAGGGTGATGTTAATACAGAGGAACTTGAAGATGACTTAACGGTGATGTGAACTGAGTGAAAGTCAAAGTTGTGTGAGGTTATACAACAAGGTTTGGATTGGGAAGAAAAAATGTAAGATATGGTCTCCGGGAGTGGTCTTCTACGGAAGTAGGTTAAAGGTTGGTAGAGAAAAGACTATAAGGTTTATATCTTCTTGTGGGTACAAAAATTCTGAAGTAAGAATTAAAGATAGGAAAGATTTCTTCCCAACTTTATAGTAAAAGAGATGTTTTAAAAGTGATTTTTCCTTAGTTTTACGTCTGAATTTTAAGTAAGTGTTTTAGTGTCAAATGTTAGATCGAACTTTACAGATGTATTGAATTTAGAAAGAGATTAAAGAACGAAGACTTCTTTATGACAAATGCAAAAAATCTGACAGAACGTTTATTTATATTTGATAAATGTTTTATCAAGGAACCTGAAAAAATAGTAGTGGGTTTCTGTAGTTTATCTGAGAAAAGGGAGAATAGATCGTATTTGGAGCTTATTAGGATATATTTGATGTTTCTTAGACAATAACAAAAAGTGTCGACGTGTTTACACAAACTGACGTAGTTATGAAATTTTTACATTTGTTTCTGTCCCTAAACTTTGTAAAGTGGTGTGTTATTTTGTAGTAGTCAAGATTGAGGTGATTAAGGTTTATAACGAGTGTAGTTTGAGAATTTCTTTGACGTTTTTCCAAGGGAGATAGTTGTTACCATGCTTGTACTGTGTCAAGAATTTTGTTCGAGTTTTAAGGAGAGGAACCCAATAGAGTGAACGAAGAGTATTATTAAGGTCTTTTTATTTATAATAAGTAATTGCCGCTTTGGACAGGTTCCAGTGTTTGACTTTATTGACTCAGCTTCGAGTTCAAAAGATGGGTACTTAGGTTGAGAAGAACTTATCGACTGAACTTCCCGTCGTGTCAAGAGTTTATCGTAAACGAAAGTAGTGTCGGTAATAAAGTGTACCACTTAGATAAAAATTTCAGGAATTGTCCTAGAATTATATATACAGTTAAGAGGAAAGGAGATAGTCTTTTGTAGAAAATTTTATAAATGGTAGTATACGGTAAGAGTTCATATTGTTTAATTTCTAAAAAATGTTCTGTATATTTTCGTAAACGGTAACTAATGTTGAATAGCACTAGAATTTCGTTATTTAATGGTTCATAAGTGAACCATAGGAAATGAATGGCTCTGTTACAACAAAAGGGTCTTGGTCCGTTTGGAGAATTTTCTTATTCATTGAAGACGTTAAATACATTGAAAAGGAGAAGTTTGACGACCAAATATTTGGACAGACAAGGTAATGTGAGCAGGTCTCTTCCTAGAAAGGTCATAGGAAGTGACCAAAGTGTCTTTGGTAATGAGCGTATGGGTAGAACGTGTGACATCAGTAAAGATCTCCCTACTAGTGATGACCATTATAGTGACGTCAGTTATATAAGTAACAAGAGTAGTTTTCAGTTTGTTAGGGTCAATCGTACTGTTGATAAATGTTTTATAGGTAAGACGTAGAGTTTGAGTAGGACACGTACCTTTTATAAACTACCACCTAAACCACCTTGTGACTTAGAAAGTTATAAATTCACTATCAATTTTAACCCTTCTACTCCCAGAACACCATGATGTTTTCTTACGTAACGAACGGTGAGTCCGGACTTCCTTCATTTACTTAACAGTGTTTTACATCCATAGTGAACAGGTAATGTTCCTATAAGTGGACCGAGTAAGGGGTCCGTGACAACTATTAGTGTTACATCAACTTCCGGTAATGATTCTACAAAAACGAAAAGAAGAAGTCTAAAATTGTCTAGTAATAATACCGAGACTATTGTACGTTACTCAACAAAGAGTCTCCCAAGCCCAAGGAATGTTGATGAAAGACTTAGTAGAAAAAGTAAGAGTTCGAGAAGTTAAAGAAACATTTTGACCTTGTTAAGTAACAGTTAGAGTCTACAAAACCTCAATTTAAAGACAAAGAAAACAAGAGAAAACGGTAGAGATGGTAACTATCACAGACGAACTAAGGAGGACAGTAATGCGGAAAAAAAGAGTCCCCCAAACATTTACCCAGGATATTTACGAAATGAACACGATATATAGAGTAGTAGACACCTATGGTTACCTCCTACGTATAGGACATGTTGAACACTTAGTTGTCTGAGTCATTGTAGGTCAGACAGTGATCCGTAGGGTAGTACACGTCCAAAGTCGTTTAGACATCAAACCCAAAACAGGAGGACTCCTATTGATACAGGAGATTGTAATCACTACCAATGTCCCCAGGTTAGTGAAGGTCAAAAGAGAACGAAAGACATTTTTAATGGTGATGGTACTATCCCCTTTTGTATACGGAGAAGTCATCTGAAATTAAAGAACCTCGTACCAAGTCAATCATCAAGAAGGAGTATAGGGTACCTAAATCGAAGTTAAAGTGGTATTCCGTAGACTCCTCGTTTAGTGTGTTGTTTATGAAATTTTTAGATTTGTTTTTAAAGGAGTCTTTGTTATCTTTTTTTGTTAAACTATATTCGTAAATTTTTCGTAAAAGTGTTTTGTGCTTTTAAAATTTCAACATTAAAATATTGGGGTATGATGACAATACTGTAACACTAAATTTCGTCCTCAAAGTGACTTCTATTTATTTGTAGGAAAAAATTTCTTTCGACATAGAGGATGAATTAGATTGACTACATAAAGACTTAAGCTCTTGGATTCGTTTTTGAATTCGTTCGAACCTTTCGAGTTAGTCATTATGTGTAAAGCTACTGTGTCTATATGTTAGCACATGATTTTCCCTCTCATTCACACGGTTGGTTTTACTGTGTATATGTTTGACCAACATTATTTGTCATAGTATTTACAGAAGGACAAATTTTGGTGATCCAGGAATCGTTTGGAGTATGTTGGTGTTCACAATCGTTAGTTTGTAGTCTAATTGACTTTACAGTCAGAATATCCGGGATAAGAACGCTCCTCTCATTTTCACAGTGTTTGACACACGTGATGTAATTAAAATTTCTTTTTTTTTTTGTCATTGAATTCAACAGGACTCTTACTGTCTTTGTACACTACAAATCTTTAGACCGTTGAGGGGTTTAGTTTCGGGAATAGAAAAGGTCTACCAAGCAGGTAGAGCATCTATTTATTTGAGACGAAGGGAACTTTTAAAAACCCCTGGGAGTTGTTATGTTAAGTTTTCGGACAAAACCAGTTATCAAGTAAGGCGGGCGAGAGACCAGAAGGAAAGACATTATGCTCTCGTTTTCCTTTCCCGTTTTTGTGCTCACTCTGTCCTGCCGGGGTTCCCCTGACCTTCTTTTATGAGGACTTCTCTTGCGGTTGGAGGGTCTTTGTCCGGGGAGGATCCGGCGAAGAGTCGGAGAGTGAAGGAGTAATATTTCTCGTCTTTTCAGGGTCCCTTCTCTTTCCTCTCTCCGGATATATGCCGGACTTGGGATTCCGGAGGACTGGAGGTTTGTCCCATCGGGCCCGTTTTCGCGAAGGGGGTTAAAGAGACAGGGTTTCCTCTGTGCAAGTCCAAGACAGATCCTTAAAGTTTTTCGAGGTTCTGGGTTTCCAAGTGAGGGCCGAAGACCAATGCCGGTTGGATTTCCCAAGTCAGTTCGCGGCGGCTCTTCGGTTCGGTGACTCCCTTCTTCTTTCTTTGACTTTGGGCGGGGGGGGTGGTGTTGGAGTGGAGCGAATTTTACTAGACAAATGAGTGGGAAATGGTGTCAAGACGTAACTGGAGTTTTGTCATCCACTTTCTTCGCGCCTCTGCAAGGGGTTTGTCTATGGCCCACCCTGACTTTCGGGCCGGGAGTCTTCGGCTCTTTGTTCGGCGGTGAGGCATGCGTTCTACCGCTGGTGGAGTGTCAATGGGGCCGTCCTTAATGCTTAAGCGCGGTTCCGTAACACCCTTTGCTTCAGGCCTTAAGTGTGGGTCGGACCTTTAGAGTTGCAGAGGGTCTTACGTAACGAAGTGTATGCGCGACTCCTTTTGTTCGCTTCCGGCCTTCATCAAGAATCTAACCTCCGCCCTGCAACAAATCTTTACGTTTGAAGCCGATTTTGTCCGTAGCTGGACCAGACCACAAGTGGGGATTTACTTTTCCGTGACACTCACGGACTGTGGGTTTTGTCTATGTATTCGACAAGACTCATGTACGAAATTCCGAAAATCCCTATGAGTTTCTGAAAAGTCTCCCCAGAATTGTAAAGTGGAGCGGTTGATCCGAATGATTGCAAAGATGTACTGACCCAAGTACAAAAAGACAGGTTCTTCTCTTAGTGACGTCGTCTCCGAACTATTGTCTATTTTCATGAACGCTATTTTATTGAATTTTACAGTATCGACATAAAACAAAACGCTTGATTTCTGGTAAAAGACTCGGAAGAACAATTTTGACAGTTGAACACCTTTCGCGAATCTTGTCCCGAACCATTTTCATTCACAATATATTCACAAACAATTTAATCTTTATTGGTGTTTGGCTTGTTGACCGTCAGGAGACGAGTCCCGGGGAAAAGAGAAGGGTGGCAGAGGAGTGAGAGAGATCTGGGTGAGAAAGTGGACGTCCCTTCGACGATTAGAGAAGTGTGCATAAATTTATACATTCATTTGGGCAACGGTATCGCAAAATTAAATATTTATTTCATCAATTTTAGTGTCAGAGACTACAAACGTAACCTAACAAATTGTCGGAATACTGGTTCTCCCGAGTGGTTCTCGTTAGGTAGGGGAATCTCGCTGTCTGAGTAGGAGTTTATCTTTAAGAGAGCAGCTGGAAATACTACAAAGGAGGACTAATCTAAGTTTAATACGTAGGAACCACCTTTGTTGGTGTGCCCACGTCAACACGAGAAGGAGTCCTACCATGTAGTCCTCCGTGTCTTACAGACAGATAGGTAATATTCCACCATAATTAAAAATAGTTGCCTAGTTCCACCACATCAAAGAAGTGAAACAAAAGGAGACGAAAGTAGGGAATTCGTTAGACACTTTTTCATGAAACTCTGGTTCTTTTACAGAGTGAGGATTAGTTTGAGACGAAATTTTTAAAACGGAAGTAAATACTAAGATGACGTTGACGAGAAATGTTACAATCAACAACACAAATAAAGGGGGAATGGAGGAAGTTCAGGTGGTGTAAATAATCAAAACTACGAACAACGACAAGTCAGCGGGTCAGTACAGGTTGAGAAGCGCTAGGGTTCCTGACGGCGTAAGGTCCGTAGGGACAGGGAGTGATAAAGGACTTCAAACAGGTTCAAGTACAGGTAACGTTCCCACAACTGTAGGTCGGTAGAGTAGGAGACTTCCGAGAGAAGAGGAAGACGGACGCTAGAAACGGTCGAAGTCCCTGAAAAGGTTACTTAGTCGACAAATGCAGTCTACTGGTTTTATGGCCTCAAAGTCGAAGTCGTAGTCAGGAAGGTTGTTCATCAGTTCCAACTAAAAGGTATTCTAACTGACCAAACTAGATGATTTTTCTTTCAAAACTACGATGATTTTCCTTTTCGGGGGAATGAAAGATAGTCATACTTAAATGCACAAGGAAAAACAAGTTCTTCAATCTCAGATAACGACACGAATAAACAAATAATCAAATATCATCAGGTAAAAATCCTATCAAAATCCGAGTCTCTTTTTACCTCATCTATCGTGTCTCAAAGGTACGCAGGGTAAGTGGACTGTATATCAAAGGGGACAATGATTAGAGAATGTCCTAATATCATAAAATATATATATATATATATATATATCACACACATATATATATATGTATATATATCATAATGTCATAATATCATGTAGTAATTTTAATTACTTGGTTAAAACTATGTGATTACAATTCCTGTCTGGTAGTAAAAAGGAATCAAAAAGTGATTACAGGAAACACAGGGTCCCAAGGTAGGTCCTACGTTGTAACGTACCTCAACAGTAAAGAGGAATCAGAGGAGGACTGACACTACCAATGAGTCTGAGGTGGACCAAAACTACTGAAACCGTTAAAATTCTTAAAAATATTCTTGGAACATCCTACGAGAAGATAACCTTAAATATACTACGAAAAGAGTACTAATCTGGCCCTAATACCCAAAAACTCTCCCTCTGGTGTCACAGTAAAAGTATTGTAATATTGTCCACATGTATGATGGTTGTATCAAACACTAACATATAAACTAGCGGTCTCATCACAACCAGTCCAAAGAAGTGACATTTCAATGAGAAACCATTGGGTGAGGTCACAAGAACGGCCCTCTTAGGGTCCCTGTCCCCTCGGACCACCCGAAGGCAGACACCCCAGTGTGTCTCAGCCTGTGCTGACTTCGCTGAATCGTCGTCATCGTCGTCGTCAGTCCTTGGAACATCCTACGAGAAGATAACCTTAAATATACTACGAAAAGAGTACTAATCTGGTCTAAATACCCAAAAACTCTCCCTCTGGTGTCTCCATTTCACAGTAAAAGTATTGTAATATTGTCCACATGTATGATGGTTGTATCAAACACTAACATATACAACTAGTGGTCTCGACACAACCAGTCCAAAGAAGTGACATCAATGAGACAAAGGGGACGAACGGGACGGTTGAGGAACCTTCCTTCAGTAACACGTGTCGTGTGTAAAGACCTCAGGAGAGGGAAGTAATCTCATAATTCATTAAATGACACTTAAGAAGACGTATCCTCTAAACAGAGAAGACAGGAAAGGAATAAATTAATTAATAAAATAAATAAATAAAACAGTGTTACCTAGCAGTGACAACGATCCTGAGTCAAGACCCTACACCTAGAATCAAAGGACTGGTCCCTAACTTGGTAGCAGGGGACGGAACTTTTCACCTAAGAATTGGTGACCTGGTGGTCCCTTCAGGGGTAGGAATAAATAAAACTACGAGTTTAATAGACTCCAAACGGGTCGAAACCCAACCGAGGAAAACTGGACGTGTAACTCATGAAGGAATAGAACACCGTGTCCTAAAAGGTCCGAAATAAGTAATGAGTACTAGACCTTAGTTTTTAAAGAGGTTCAGAACCAAAGAAGGGACGGGGCGGCGAAACCTCTTACCATAAATCTTCTATTCTGGAACCGGGATTCTCACGAATAACTATGATCTCATAATGACGAAAGTCCATTAGAGTCATCTGTCTTCCACCCCTCTCCCGTTGTCTAAAAGAAAAAAAAAATTAAATTCTTTTGTATTTATAATTATGAATTTTAAGGTTATATTAAGGTGTTACAAGAGAATTTTTAAAAAATAATTCCATATTGACTAAATGTCACAACACAATTAAAGACGATATACCGTTTCTCTAAGTCAAAATATATATTATGTAAAAAATATAAGGAAAGGTAATACCAAATAGTGTCCTATAACTTATATTAAAGGACACGATATGTCATCCTGGAACAACAATAGGTAAGATACATATCATCGAAATGTCACAAGAAACAACGGTAAGGGCAAAGTATGTACACAGACGGAAGAAGTTGGTACTCTTGGAACAAAGGAGTATCGTGTAAATAAAGGATTAGGACGTAATGTGTATTTTAGGACGTAATGTGTAGTCTTAACGATGTAAGTGTATAAATGGATTCGTTTGGATGATTTTTCCCAAATTCGGAACCAACATCAAAAAGAAGATATCTAACTCCCAACTTTGAGTTTTATGATCCATGTTTTTATTGAACTTAGTGAAGAGAACGTGATGGGATAATGTAAAGGTACCCAAATACAATCAATAAACTCTATATAGACTCAAAAAAAAAAAGATAAAGGTCAAACCCAAACAAAAAAGAAGGTAATGACTACTTAAGTAAAACGAAAACTTTATACATCTTATTATACAAAGGGTTTCACATTTGGTAGGTTCTCACATATAAGTCTCTTTATAGTGAGAGAAGGAGAGAGAATTTGGGCAAAAGGATGTTGGAAAATATATATATGTTAAAAGAACAATAGACTACATAGGAAGAATACAGAGAAAAACGTTTTTTATTCGTCTGTATACATACAAAAGAATAAAGAGAAAAGAATTAGGTTTCACTTGTATGGTATATACGTCAAAAGTTAAAAAAAAAAGTCAATTGTTATAGAAGACCGCTAGTAAAAATGTAGTTGAATCTCTCTAGAAAACCCGAGGTTTTAGTGACGTCTACCACTAACGTCGGTACTTTAATTTTCTGTGAATGAGGAACCTTCTTTTCAAACTGGTTGGATCTATCGTATAAGTTTTCGTCTCTGTAATGAAACGGCTGATTCCAGGCAGATCAGTTCCGATACCAAAAAGGACACTAGTGCATACCTACACTCTCAACCTGACACTTCTTCCGACTCGTGGCTTCTTAACTACGAAAACTTGACACCACAACCTCTTCTGAGAACTCTCAGGGAACCTGACGTTCCTCTAGGTCGGTCAGGTAAGACTTCCTCTAGTCGGGACCCTGAAGAAACCTTCCTTACTACGATTTCGACTTTGAGGTTATGAAACCGGTGGAGTACACTTCTCAACTGAGTGACCTTTTCTGAGATTACGCCCCTCCCTAACCCCCGTCCTCCTCTTCCCCTGTTGTCTCCTACTCTACCGACCTACCGTAATGGTTGAGCTACGTGTACTCAACCTCACTTGAGATTCTCGACCACTACCTGTCCCTCCGGACCGCACGACACTAAGTACCCCAGCGTTTCTCAGTCTGTACTAACTCACTGACTTGACTTGACTCTCTCTAGAAGAAGTAACATAAAATGTCTACGTATCATGAGGTAACACATCTACATGGTATCAAATACGTGAATTATTTACAAAGTCATCCTTGGTCATAAAACCTACAACCTATCGTGGGTTATAAAACGTTAGTATTTATTACGATGTCATTCATTGAAACACAAAAATATATGATCCTCCGTATGGACATTTAAGAAGTTTCCCCCTAAAGATCCAGTTTCCCATTTAGGTATTCATGAGTCAAGTCAAGTCAGAGAGTCAGCACAGGTTGAGAAACGTTGGGGTACTTAGTATTCGGAGGGACAGGTAGTACGGTTCGGAGAGACAGGTAGTGGTAGAGGACCTCAAGTGACTTTGAGTGTAGGTAGCTCAGCCACTACGGTAGGTCAGTAGAGTAGGGGACAGCAGGGGAAGAGGAGGACGGGGGTTAGGGAGGGTCGTAGTCCCAGAAAAGGTTACTCAGTTGAGAATCTCATGACCTCAAAGTCGAAATCGTAGTAAGGAAGGTTTCTTGTGGGTCCTGACTAGAGGAAATCCTACCTGACCAACCTAGAGGAACATCAGGTNCTCTGTCGAGGTTGTGGTGTCAAGTTTTCGTAGTTAAGAAACCGCGAGTCGAAAGAAGTGTCAGGTCGAGAGTGTAGGTATGTACTGATGACCTTTTGGTATCGGAACTGATCTACCTGGAAACAACCGTTTCATTACAGAGACGAAAAGTTATACGATAGATCCAACCAGTACTGAAAAGCAGGTTCCTCATTCACAGAAAATTAAAGTACCGATATTAGTGGTAGACGTCACTAAAACCTCGGGGGGGTTTTATTTTAGACTGTGACAAAGGTGACAAAGGGGTAGATAAAGGGTACTTCACTACCCTGGCCTACGGTACTAGAAGCAAAAGACTTACGACTCGAAATTCGGTTGAAAAAGTGAGAGGAGAAAGTGAAAGTAGTTCTCCGAAGAATCAAGGAGAAGTGAAAGACGGTATTCCCACCATAGTAGACGTATAAACTCCAATAACTATAAAGAGGGTCGTATACATGATGTATAAAGGTTTAAGAGAAGGTGTCTCCAACATAGTAAAACGTAAGGGTGATCGTTTTATACTTTCACGGTCAAATGGAGTTGACAAAGGGAATACATTAATTTCTCTTTACCATACAGTCACATCAAAATTATATATGAAGAGAAGATTACTCACCCCTGTCAGAAACATAAACACATACACACACACACACAAAACAAAAAAAAAAAACCGAGTACAAGATAACCTTAAAAATTTAGAAAATGAGTTAATTGTTTACAAAAATATATTTTTCCTGTCGTATAATTTTTCGTTTCTGTAATGAAACAGTTGTTTCCAGGTAGATCAGTTCCGATACCAAAAAGGTCACCAGTACCTACCTACACTCTTAACCTGACACTTCTTTCGACTCACGGCTTCTTAACTACGAAAACTTGACACCACAACCTCTTCTGAGAACTCTCAAGGAACCTGACGTTCCTCTAGGTTGGTCAGGTAGGATTTCTTCTAGTCAGGACCCACAAGTAACCTTCCTGACTACAACTTCGACTTTAAGGTCAGGAAACCGGTGGAGTACACTTCTCAACTGAGTAAACTTTTCTGGGACTACGACCCTTTCTAACTCCCGTCCTCCTCTTCCCCTACTGTCTCCTACTCTGCCAACCTACCGTAGTGGTTGAGTTACCTGTACGCAAACCTACTTGAGGTCTTCAACCACTACCTGTCCCTCCGGAGCACACGACGTCAAGTACCCCAGTGTTTCTCAGTCTGTGCTGACTCGTTGACTCGACTTGACTTGACTCTTTTCCTATAATCGGAATATAGACCGTACACACACACACGATTCAACGAAGTCAACACAGACTGAGAAACACTAGGGTACCTTATATCGGGTGGTCCGAGGAGACAGGTACCCTAAGAGGTCCGTTCTCATGACCTCAGATAACGGTACGGGAAGAGGTCTCCTAGAAGGGTTAGGTCCCTAGTTTGGTCACATAAGAATGCAGAGGAGGTAGCCGTCCGCCCAGGAAATGTGATCGTGGTGGACCCTTCGGGGATATAGATCGAATAAAGAACATTATAAAAGAGGATTACACAGAAAAAAAGGACACGGAACCCCAAAAAAAGGTACATTTTCAAAAATTAAAAATAAATATGATGAAAATAATCATGAAAAAGCATAAAAATAAGGTGACTCACAACTTAAAACAATTTCGTAGAAGAGTAGTTGATCTGTATAATTATAGTCAAGTCAAGTCAGTGAGTCAGTACAGGTTGAGAAACGTTGGGGTGCCTCATGTCGTACGGTCCGAAGGGACAGGTAGTGGTTGACGGGCTCGAACGAGTTTGACTACAGGTAACTCAGTGACTACGGTAGTTGGTAGAGTAGGACACAGCAGGGGAAGAGGAGGATGGAACACAAAAAGGGTCGTAGTCCCAGAAAAGGTTACTCAGTCAAGAAGAGTAGCCCACCGGTTTCATAACCTCAAAGTCGTAGTCAGGAAAGTTACTTATAAGTCCTGACTAAAGGAAATCCTACGTGACCAAACTAGAGGAACGTCAGGTTCCTTGGGAGTTCTAAGAAAAGATTATGGTGTCAAGTTTTCGTAGTTAAGAAACCGTCAGTCGAAAGAAATATCAGGTTGAGAGTATAGGTATGTACTGATAATCTTTTTCGTATCGAAACTGGTCTGCCTGGAAACAACCAGGTACATTTTCTGTATAATTATGTCCCTTTATATAATTATAAAGGATTAAACTTGATATGGAAGTTTATACTGGGTGAACAAGTATCATGTAAGAAAAGAATTACATCATGATCTCTAACAAGTGATATAAAATGAATCCTAAAAAGGTCATTTCATAAACATTTACTACAACTAAACATTAAGAAAATAGTATAGACTTAGTCCAAATATATCATTGACTACCTCTTTAATCTTTGTTTTATCTATTCCTCAGGGTGAAAGGGTCAGAGAGGGTCAGAAAGAGATTTGTGGGAATTAAACGGTATAAAACGAGAGGAGTGTAAAAAACAAGTACAAGGATAGAAATCGGAAAGGTAGGGACCGACAATGTTTGAGTTTTAGCTGTGCTAGCAAAAGAGGACCAAAGACTTGTGAGAGACCACTATAAATGGGACCAAGTAGACCAACATGGAAACATCAATCCGGGTCTGGAATTCAGGTATGGGAAAGAAGGCCGGTGAGAAGGTAATGGGGGTGAGAAAAGAAACTAACGTGGTTTTCCGAACACGTTAAAATCAAGGGGCTAACCCATAACTTGAACGTAGTGTCGTCACTTTCGTAGTGAAGAATTGGTGGCCTGGTGGTCTCTTCCTTTACCGTTGGGTGAGGTCATAAGAGCGGACCTCTTAGGGTCCCTGCCCCCTCGGACCACCCGACGACTGATACCCCAGCGTGTCTTAACCTGTGCTGACTTCGCTGAATCGTCGTCGTCGTCGTCCTGGTGGTCTCTTAAGGACGGGGAGGAGGTAGGACTATCTATTTAGAATCCTTACCTGGGTGCGGTCCCAACGGATAACGTTAATACTTCAAGAAAAGACGGTTTTCATCGGTGGTTATAGATCTCTACCTCCTCCAAACATATACAGAGGAACTGTGTCGAAATGATGGTCAATATTTCTTTCACTTAGGGTCTGATTTAAGACTGTGCGTTTATCTGTAAATAATCGTTTGGCAGTGTCTTGTTTTATTGTTGTTAATATTTGGATAAAACAGGGTCGAAACAGGAATTTACACGGTTGTGCCTTAAAGAACTACAAGGTCACTATACCTGAGACGTGAGAGTGTTGACTCCCAGACCAAGTAAGGGACCAGTCCCTTGAGTCTAGGGTATCCACATGGTGCGTGTGTGTGTGTGTGTGTGTGTGCATGGTTGTGTTGAACGTACTTCTCAAGTAATTCTGGTTATTATTATCTCCACTTAATAATGAAATACCTACTGTTTATTATCCTTAAGAGGTTTAATTACCGATTTGTGTTTGAAAAAGTGTTATTTCGAAGTGTGGTCAAGTTTCCTATGGAACAATTACGTTCCCACTCCTGACGAGGATATAAAGTTGTATGAATTGGCAGACAGTTCAATGTGTATATAGAAGTCAAGTCAGGTCAAGTCAGCGAGTTCAGTACAGTCTAAGGATCGTTGGGGTACTTAGTGTCGTGCGGTCCGGAGGGACAGGTAGTGGTTGAAGACCGCAAGTGGGTTTGAGTACACGTAACTCAGCCACTACGGTAGGTCGGTAGAGTAGGAGACAACAGGGAAAGAGGAGGACGGGGGTTAGGGAGGGTCGTAGTCTCAGAAAAGGTTACTCAGTTGAGAAGTGTACTCCACCGGTTTCCTAACTCAAAGTCGGAGTCGTACTTAGGAAGGTTACTTGTGGGTCCTGACTAGAGGAAATCCTACCTGACCAACCTGGAGGAACGTCAGGTTCCTTGAGAGTTCTCAGAAGAGGTTGTGGTGTCAAGTTTTCGTAGTTAAGAAGCCGTGAGTCGAAAGAAGTGTCAGGTTGAGAGTGTAGGTAGGTACTGGTGACCTTTTTGGTATCGGAACTGATCTGCCTGGAAACAACCGTTTCGCTATAGAGACGAAAAATTATAGAATTTGTGGTCATTAAAGTAGTTGTTTTTAAGTAAAGATTGTAGTTTATACGATTAATTGTTACGAGTTCATGTATGAGACCGTACATTGGAAAAAAATTTTACAATCGATTGGTAGAGTTTTTATATATAAGGAGTCATTCTATGTCTCGTCGGAATACTATGTCTAAACTTGATTGTATATGTGTCACTATAGTATAATAAATACGATTTCATAAACTTTTATTTAATATCTGTTAAATGGGTTCTAGTATTCGGTTCGGGGTCAAATAAACAGGACGTACAGACTGAACCTGACGGGACGAGGGTTTTACTGTGCTCTACAAAATATATACTTTTGTTATATATACAAAGGAATACCGCGAATGTTTATCGACACTTTTCTTCTCTTCACTTTTCGTTTCCTCTTTTCCTTTCTATATACGTAAACTTACACCTAAGGTCTCTTACCGTTCCTCTTTATTCTTTCGGAAGGAGTCGCTAGTTACGTTTCTTTATCTCCTTTTGTTATCTTACTCTTTCTGATCTCTAGAGAAGTTCTTTTATTCTCTATGGTTCCCTTGTAAAGTACATTTCTACCCGAGTTATTTCCTGTCTTTACCATACCTGGATTTTCTTCGTCTTTTATAATTCTTCTCCACCGTTCTTATACGTCTTCTTGACATGTTTTTTCTAACAGTACTGGGTTTATTAGTGTTACCACACTAGTAAGTCGATGTCGGTCTCTCGGACCTTACACTTCAGTTCACCCGGAATCCTTCGTAGTGAAATTTGGTTCGATTACCTCCACTACCTTAAGGTCAACTCGATAAAGTTTAGGACTTTCTACTACGACACTTTCACGACGTGAGTCATACAGTGGTTTAAACCTTTTGAGTCGTCACCGGTGACCTGACCATTTCCAGTCAAAAGTAAGGTTAGGGTTTCTTTCCGTTACGGTTTCTTACGAGTTTGATGGCGATTAACGTGAGTAGAGTGTGCGATCATTTCATTACGAATTTTCAGAGGTTCGGTCTGAAGTCGTTATGTACTTGGCCCTTGAAGGTCTACAAGTTCGAACAAAATCTTTTCCGTCTGCTTGGTCTCTAATTTAACGGTTGTAGACGACCTCGTAACTTTTTCGTTCTCTCAAGGTCTTTTTGTAGATAAAGACGAAATAACTGATACGGTTTCGAAAACTGATACACCTAGTGTTATTTGACACCTCTTAAGACTTTCTCTACTCTTATGGTCTGGTGGACTGGACGGAGAACTCTTTGGACATACGTCCAGTCCTTCGTTGTCAATCTTGACCTGTACCTTGTTGTCTGACCAAGGTTTATCCTTTCCCTCATACAGTTCCGACATATAACAGTGGGACGAATAAATTAAATATTCGTTTCATGGAGTACTCTTTACGACCCGACCTTCTTCGTGTTCGACCTTAGTTCTAACCCTCTCTTTATAGTTATTGGTGTCTATACGTCTCCTGTGGTGGGAATACCGTCTTTCACTTCTTCTTGATTTTTCGGAGAACTACTTTCACTTTCTCCTCTCGCTTTTTCAACCGAATTTCGAGTTATAAGTCTTTTGTTTCTAGTACCGTAGACCAGGGTAGTGAAGTACCCTTTATCTACCCCTTTGTCACCTTTGTCACAGTCTGAAATAAAACCCCCCGAGGTTTTAGTGACATCTACCACTGACGTTGGTACTTTAATTTTCTGCGAATGAGGAACGTTCCTTTCAATACCGGTTGGATCTATCGTATAACTTTTCGTCTCTGTAATGAAACAGTTGTTTCCAGACAGGTTAGTTCCAATACGAAAAAGGTCATCAGTACATACCTACACTCTCAACCTGAAATTTCTTTCGACTTGTGGTTTATTAACTACGAAAACTCGACACCACAACCTTTTCTGACAACTCTCAGGGAACCTGACGTTCCTCGAGGTTGGTCAGGTAAGACTTCCTCTAGTCGGGACCCTAAAGAAAACTTCCTCACTACGATTTCGACTTTAAGGTTAGGAAACCGGTGGACTACGTTTCTCGACTGAGTAAACTTTTCTAGGACTATGACCCTTTCTAACTCCCGTCCCCGTATTCCCCTGCTGTCTTCTACTCTACCAACCTACCGTAGTGGTTGAGTTACCTATACTCAAACCCATTTGAGACCCTCAACTACTACCCGTCCCTCCGGACCGTACGACGTTAAGTACCCCAACGTTTCTCAGCCTGTGCTGACTCACTGACTTCACTTGACTTGACTACCACGAATCATCAGGGAATTCCATTGTGACAATGGAAGTCTCTTTGCTTCCTCTTTCCAAAAGGGATCGTCCCCACTGTCGCTCCTTCCACTATTTCTGTGGTT